>JAWWLV010000179.1:61995114-62005706 GCA_035041135.1 Platyrinchus mystaceus
TGGATCCCTGGAAGTGTCCGAGGCCAGGTTGGACGGGGCTTGGAGCAACCTGGGCTAGTGGAAGGTGTCCCTGCCCAGGCAGGGGATTGGAACGAGATGGCCTTTAAGGTCCCTTCCAACCTAAACCATTCTGGAATTCTTGGATTCTATTCCTTTTCCTCTCTCCTTTTCACCTCCAAGGTTGGGTGGTGCAAGTACCCACCCAGGGCTTCACTCTGCCTCCCAAGCCAAGGCAAACAGAAGGTCTCAGATTCCATCCAAGGGACACGACTCACACAAAATAAGCACCAGGACATCTAATTTTTGGCTTAGTGAACAAGCCAAAAATTTTGGTGAAGTCCAGCTCCACGTTAGAGCAACATCCCCAGGCTGCACCCACAGACTCTTGGGGGAGTAGCTCATGCTTTGTTCCTCAGTGGTCTTCTGGTAACAGGGTTCAAGGGTTTTAAAGAAAAGCTGAGAAAGTGGGAAAAGCAAAAATAGGAGAAGTCTGAGCAGTGAAAGGGCAGGGGGGACATCAAGATGGGAGAGCAGTTTTCTGGAAGTTTGAGGAACTTCAGCCCTGGAGGCTCCAGATGTCACTGCTCAGAGGAAGGGTGAGACAGAGGAAATCAGTGGCCTCAGCAGTTTTTTTTGGGGGGACATGTCTAGTTTATTTTTCAAAGGCTGCTGGAAATTTTTCAAAGGTTGTGACACCGGAATTCAGAGAATCACAGAATGGTTTGGATTAAACTGAACTTAAACCTCATCTCATTCCACCCCCTGCCATTGGCAGGGACACCTCCCACTATCCCAGGTTGCTCCAAGCCCCGTCCAACCTGGCCTTGGACACTTCCAGAGGTGGAACTTCCCTGTCCCTACCTGTCCCCAGGAGGATGCCAGCTCTGTGGGCAGCACATCTGGTGTGTGTCCAGTCCTGCAGCCAATCCTTGCTGCCATCCCTCTTTTCCAGATCCCGTAAATACTCCGTGTCCCCCCCAGCCCTCCTCCTTGCCCGGAGCGGAGGTCGGAGCGTGGAGGGCATCGCTTTGCCCGAACGGAGCACGCAGGACGTGGTGCAGATGATCAGATACGAACTGATGGATGTTTTTGTAAGTAAAAGAGAATAAAAGTGTCCTTTTCCCCCTGATTGCAGCGTGGAGCTCTGCAAAACAAACCCGTCTGCTCGTCGCTTCCATCACGCTGAGTTTGTTTTTTAAGTTTTATGGCCTGGATCGGGGAGTCTGGGCAGAAATCTGCTGTTTGCTGTGTGGTCTCGGGGGAGGAGACCCTGGAGTTGATGGAATGGCCTCATTATCACTGACCTGCTGCTGTGGTGGCTTGGCCTCCCACAGGCTCTGCTCCCAGCCTTTTCCACATGCCTTTGGAAGACTGGTTCTGGCTATAAGACATGGATCTGGGATGAGCTGGCCTTGCTTCTCCCTCCCCTGCTCACACCCACCGTGTCCCAGCTGCCCCACTGGGCTTGGCATATGATGGGCAGGGTTGGGTGAATCCATCTCCAACGTGCACCAGAATCCCAACACTCAGTTGTTTTCCAGCCTTTGGATACCCCACCCTTGCTTAATCTCTGCACCCCTCCTGTCAGGACAGAAAGTCAAATTGTCCCCTTTTTTTTTCCTCCTCCCCATAAACCCCAACTTCTTGTTTTGATGTCTTGCAGCCCGAAATCACCGTGCAAAATCTGCCCCAGTACTTGCAGCTCACAAAGCCCTTCCTCATCCTGTTCAGTGACGGTGACATCAGCCAAATGGAAAGCAAGGAAATGCTGAAGCTGGCAAAAGGAAGACCCCAGCAGGCATTTGTGGCTTGCTGGTTGAACTTGTGAGTGTGTGAAAAACCTCTTTCCTCCTTTCTGTTCGCTCGCTCTGAGCGTTTTCGGGGCACGAAAAAAAAAACCCTGAGGCTGCAATTACTGAAAACACAAGCTGGTAATTTGATTATTGGGTCTGAAATCATCATAAGCTGGGAGGTCAAGCCATTTAGCAATGATTCTGTCTGTGTTCTGGGCAGCTGCAAAATTGCCTGACAAAGTGAAATTAGTAAATGTTTAATTGATTGCAGAAATAATTTTTGATAGAGTAAAATATTCTCGAGGATGTTGTAGCTTGACCTTGGGTCTGGTGTTATTTGAGTTTTTGTTGCACGTGGGAGTAAAAGAAAAAAAAAAGAAATTTGCCCTCCTGGAATGTCTTATGGTGATTTTCCACCAGCAATTAGAGGGAATGGCTGGTCATTGACTGGGAGAAGAAAGTTCAGCCAGAAGAAGCCCCATAAAGCCAACATCAAAAATATTCAAGAAACAATGAATCCAAGGGCTAAGAAACACAAGGTTGTAGGAAAGGGGATTTTTTTTTATAATCCTCTCCTCCCTAGTTGCATTTTTAATTTTTTGGCCTCTCTTTTCTTTTTGCCCAAGCCCAGAGACACCTCAGTGGCTTAATCATGACGTGCTTGGAAGTGTGGGCAGAGCCGTCCAGCGTGGGCTGGGCTGAGCTAGCGGGGAATGCACATGTTTTCAGAGAGCAGGAGATTTGTTTGCCAGTAAAACACAAGAAATGAGTGCCCTGGAACTTCCCCACCTACACATCAACCCCTGCTCTCCCTCCCTGAGCAACTCCCTATAGGGGAGTCTCTGTCCTTTCAGGGGTGTCCTTGTCCTTGTGGGGGATCACTGTGCGATCCTTGTCTTGGCATTGGGGTCCCTGGTCTCGTGGGGGGGGTCCCTGGACTTGTAGGGTGTCATTGCTGGTTCCTCATTATTGCAGAGGGTCTAAACCCACTGTAGGGTGTCCTTGTTCTCATATGAGCTCCCTGTCCTTGAGGAGGCATCCCTGCCCTCTGAGGGGCTCCACAGGGGACTCCAGCAGATGAAGGGAGCAGGGTGTGCCTCCCACAGGGAGCCACATCCCAGGACACAGCCCTGCTGGGGACAGCCAGGAGGGAAGGGGACAAGGAGCCAGCTGAAAACTCCTGTCTGTGGGACTCCCAGGCAGCCCCAACACAGACCAAGAGCTGCTGCAGTCTGGAAAATCCCACCCAGCCAGATGGAGGGGACACTGGAGTGGGACAGGGCAGGAGGAGGTCACTATGAGGAGAGCACTGAGGAATTAGCAGGAGCTGAGCTCTGCAGGGAGTGAAAGGATGAACGTGGCACTGTCAGGCTGCTGCCAGGGGTAAAATATCCCCTTCCTCTATTTGGGCAAGAAAATGGAGGGGACCTGTCTGTAAGTCCAAGAAATCAGTCACAGAATCCCAGAATGGTTTGGGTTGGAAGTGCCCTTAAAGGTCATCCAGTGCCACCCCCTGCCATGGGCAGGGACACCTTCCACTAGCCCAGGTTGCTCCAAGCCCTGTCCAACCCAACCTGGAACACTTCCAGGGATCCAGGGGCGGCCACAGCTTCTCTGGGCAACCTGTGCCAGGGCCTCCCCACCCTCCCAGCCAGCAATTCCTTCCCAATATCCCATCCAACCCTGCCCTCTGGCAGTGGGAAGCCATTCCCCCTTGTCCTGTCACTCCATGCCCTTGTCAAAAGTCCCTCATCCTAGAAAGAGGATCTCATTCCTATGGCAAGAGCCAGCTCAGACCTGGAGCATCACTCAGCCTGGAAACAGTTCCAGAAGGGCTCAGCATCTTCATGGGCTTGCTGTCCCTCTATCTCCATGTCACTGAAGTTGCCATCCCATCCCCAGCCCTGGGGAAGTCCTGGGGGCTGGACCACCTGAGCACAGCCCTCTGCATCAGCTCCTGCCTTTCCATCCCTGTGGAATTGCTGCTGCTGTGGGGCAGTGGCAGCAGCTGGGCTGGAAGGAGCTGGCAGCTCTCCCTGCAAACAGGGACTAACCCCAGGGGGCTGCAGGAACCTGTCACACTCCAGTCTCACCTGTTCTTAAAAGCTTAAGGTTGAGAACATTTCTCACCTTCCTACAGAGTTTTCCCTGCTCAAGGATTCTTTAGGCGTCCAGTTTCCTGTCCATTCCCTCTCTGTTGGATCCCAAGAGGTTCCTTAAGGCATTGAGCTTATTGAGCTTAGAATCATGGAATGGTTTGGGTTGGAAAGGACCTTAAAGCCCATCTCGTTCCAACCCCCTGCCATGGGCAGAGACACCTCGCACTATCCCAGGTTGCTCCAAGCCCCGTCCAACCTGGCCTTGGACACTTCCAGGGATGGTGCTTCTACATTCCCACGGGCAAAACTGTGCTGTGTTGGATATGACCCAAGGAATTTGGTGCTTGCTTGGCTCTTAGAGTTGCTGTGTTCCCAAACCTGAATCTCCTCTTCCCCACAGGAGGAAGACTCCAGTGGGATACGGGATCCTGAGGACGTACTTTGCCGCCGTGCCTGCGCTGCCCGTCCTCGTCTGGGTGAACCTCCAGGCCGGGGGACAGGTTTTCCAGTTCCCACCAGAACAGTCCATCACTGAAGTGAACATCTTGTCTTGGCTGGAGAAGCTCCAAGCAGGACTGGAGATTCCCAGCTGTGAGTGGACACAGGTTTATAACGTTCCTAAGCACACACTGTGAGCTCCAGCCTTGTTTATGAGAAGACACTACATGCAATAAATTGTCTGCCCTGGAATTTAATGATGGAAAAACTGGCTCTGCTAGTTAGAGCTGGAGAAGTACAAATAGTTCAGCCAGGAGACAATACCCACACTCACAAGTTTGCTCTGGGACTGTTTAATGTTGGGAGCCAAACGTGGATCGTTGGGAATCGACATCTTTTCCCTGTGAAGATCCCCAGACGTGGCTGTGCTCTCCTGTTGCTCCAAACAGACCTGAAGCACAGCTTGCTGTTAAAACACCTCCCAACTCCCAGTTGTCAGTGTAAGGAATAGCTGCTCTTCAGGCACCTTCCAGCATTTCTTTTGGATAGGAAAGGATAAGGAAGCTGGTGTCCTGCTGTGGGCTTTGGGACATAAAAGGTTGGCACGTTCTGTGAAGCTTTTCACTGCCTTGATCAGCCTGAGGAAGCTTTGGAGGGAAGCAGCATGGATATCCCTTCCTTGGCAAAGCTGGAGAGGGACTTTGGACAAAGGCCTGGAGTGACAAGGGGGAAGGGAGGGACAAGAGCAGGGTTAGATGGGACATTGGGAAGAAATCCTTGGCTGTGAGGCTGGGGAGGTCCTGACACAGGTTGCCCAGAGAAGCTGTGGCTGCCCCATCTGTGGAATTACTCAAGGCCAGGTTGGACTGGGCTTGGAGCAACCTGGGGTAGTGGAAGGTGTCCCTGCCCATGGCAGGGGGGTTGGAATGAGATGGGCTTTAAGGTCCCTTCCAACCCAAATCATTCTGGGACTCTCTATGATTCTTATGTGTTATGGGTAGCCATAAAATGCTACAGGGATCTTGGGAATTGCTGGCTGCCAGCCTGCTCCAGGCTCTGGAAAGGCTATGAGCTGATTCCACTCGTCTTTGAATATTTAAAATGAGTCTATTTTAAATAGTCTGTTTTAAATAGTCTTATTTTAAATAATCTATTTTAAATAAAATAGTCTATTTTAAATTGGTCTATTTTAAATATTAGTCTCAGATGAGTCTTTCAGAGCAAGTGTTTCCAAATGCTGGCACCAGCTTGGTGGGGTAGGGTGTGTAGGCTCTTACTGGAGCTGAAGACACCGTTTCTGACCCAGTTCTCCTGTGAGAACCCCATGAGCCAGCTCTCCTCCCACTCCTTTTTCCACTGCCACTCTAGTGGAAGGTGTCCCTGCCCACAGCAGAGGAGAGGAATGAGGTGATCTTTACGGTCCCTTTCAACCCAAACCTGGGTCAACCCAACTTGGGTCAACCCACGTCTGGGATTTTACAATTTTATCACCTTTAAGAAAAGATTTTTAATTCTGTGTTTCCCAGAAGGGCCGAAAAAAAGCCACAATTCCTCTGAAAGGGAAATATCCGTGGAGGGTGAGGCATTTAACTCTTTAACTTACCAACATGGGTCTGTGTTTGCTCTTCAGGTACCTTGTCTGAGGAGGACTGGAAACCACCGCTCCCTGCTTACGACTTCCTTCAGATGATGGAGGCGGCTGTGCCCGAGCTCCCCCTCCACAATTCCCACCACCCTGGGGATGTGCCAGCACAGCACCCACCTGAGAGCCCGGGAGGGGACACTGCCACCCGGGAAGAGCCCTCCCAGGAGAGCGTGGCAGGGAAAGGTGGGTCCCCGGGGAGGGACCTGCGGGGCACAGCCCCGAGACTGGCGGCCAGGGAGAAACAGGGCAGGAGACACGGCGAGCTCTGAGGGTTGGGGCAGGGAAATGTGGGGCTGCCCACGGAAACCTCGCGCTTTCCCAGCCCTCCCCGGGCTTCTACACCAAGGAGAGAGGTGGTTTGAGCTGTAGGTGAGTGGTGAAGGGGTAAACCAGCTCCCTGCTGCAGTGTGTTTCCAGTGCCAGAGACGTGTCTGCACATCCCACGAGTTGCTCCCTGGCTGCTGTTGGGAGCTCCCCGTGCAACGAACTACACCAGGAAAGAGAAATCAGCACAGCCCTGCTCTGTAGCTTCCCTAAATCTCACATGGTCACTTTGGGAAGGGGCGAGTGATTCTAAGATAAAAAGCCCGTTTCCTGCCCGGTGGCAGTAGGAGCTCTACTGATGGGTGTCAGCAAGTCCTGCAGTTCCATCTGCACTGGAACCATGTGCAGCCAGGATGGGCAGTGTTCCACCCACTCCTGGGCTGCTCCAACCAGCACCTGCTTGTGTTTACACCTGACCTGTGACCCAAACTCGTGAGCGTGTTCATCCTCAGGGAGTAAGAGAAGGATCTGGTTAAAGCAGATTTGTTGCAGAGGCCAGAGCTCAGCTCACACAACAGCCCTGAATATCTGGGACTGAACTCTGCCAGCAAATCCTGAGGGTGGGCAGCTTGGGAGATGGCTTTCCTCACTGCTGGCATTTTCTTGGGCACAAGCCCAGGGGGTTATTTGCAGCCTCGATTTTTCTTTGCTCTTGGTGAGAGTGGCCGGGTTGGTGCTTCCTGAGCTGGGAATGGTGCTGGGAGTGAGGTCTGTGGAAAGCCCAGCACTGTGGAAATGAGGGGAGGGAGATGAAGGGCATGGCTGGACCCTCCTGGGATGGGATGGAGCTGCTTCACATCCATAACTAGGTGGGAAGATGCAAAACCTGGGGAAGTGGCTTTCCAGCCTTTGCCCATCTCCTGGGGACAAAAAATGGCAGGGGGTTGGAACTGGATTTCCATTCTGGGAAAGGACCCAAACCATTCTGGGATTCTGTGATCATCCCACCCCCTTCAATAAAAATCTCCCACAGCACCCCTGAGATGTGCTGGGAGGGTCAGACCCTCCTCCTGTTCCTCAGAGCTCTGAAATTCCTTGGAAGGGGAACATCATTGGTAATGCTGAGAGCGTTGTAAACTGTATTTCTCATCCTGCAAACGGCCCACATGGTTGGGAGTATTTTGAAATGCCCAGAAATAGATCATTAGTTCTGGGTTCTCCTGGAAGCCCTTAATTGAATCGGACCATTTTTGGACTGAATGACCGGCTTTGAGCACAAAATATATATATTTAAAGGAATAAACTGCATCATGCTGACCAGAGGCAGTATTCCCAAGGGAATGGGAAGGTCAGGGTGTGAATGGATCCTCCATGAGTTCCCATCATTTCTCTGCTCTGTAAGGTCCTTACACTGCTGGACCCCATGAGCTGTACATTGGTCATTTCCAGTCCTGTTCCTAATCACAGAATCCCAGGATGGTTTGGGTTGAAAGGGATCTTAAAGATCATCCAGTGCCACCCCCTGCCATGGGCAGGGACACCTTCCACTAGCCAAGGTTGCTCCAAGCCCTGTCCAACCTGGCCTTGGACACCTCCAGGGATCCAGGGGCAGCCACAGCTTCTCTGGGCAACCTGTGCCAGGGCTTCCCCAACCTCCCAGCTGGGAATTCCTTCCCAATATCCCACCTAACTCTGCCCTCTGGCAGTGAGAAACCGTTCCTCTTATTCTGTCCCTCCATCCCTTCTCCAAAGTCCCTCTCCAGCTCTCTTGGAGCCACTTTAAGCACTGGAAAGGGCTCTGAAGTCTCCCTGGATCCTTCTCTTCTGTAGGCTGGACACCCCCAGCTCTCCCAGCCTGTCTCTGTCCCAAGAATCCTCTGCAGGTATTTTAATTACACTGTCTGGGTTGATTAAAATATCACAGTGCACTGGACCAAAACCATTCCTGCAGTAGCTCCACCAGCACCTTCTGACGAGCAGCCACATTCCCAGACTGGCTGAGACATGTCCTGCTGGTTTATGAAAACTCAAATATAAATCACACAAAGTCAAATGTCTTGGAGAATTCCACCCTTACTATCTTTAAACACACCAAAAACTCGGTGGGGGGGGGGGAAAGCAGGAAGTGGATATTTAACCAAGAGCATCCAGCAGACAAAAAGACAAAAAAGCTTCACCTGTAGGTTACAGCATCTAAAAAGTCTCCAGTGCTGAAGTCAAACAGGTTGTAGCCCTCTCTCTTAAAGGCCAACACTGCATTAGGTCCAAGCCAAACGCTGCCATCCATCCTGGGAGTGAAGTGGAATCCCAGGAAGGGGAACCGAGGGTTGGGAACCTGCAGTGGGACACAGGAGTTGTCACAGCTGCCACAAACAGTTAATTTGCCATTTTATTTCCAACCACTACAACCAAATTCGAGTCACTGAGCCCATAGAATTGTCTCCTGCACTCGTTTTTCTGCTTGTTAATTGTGCAGTTATAGCTTGTAATTAATTGAAGAGCAGGGCCAGGTAAGGCTGAATCTTAGAAGGAGAACAAACAACAGGGGGGGAAAAAAAGGCCACGTGATTTCTCAGGGTATAAATCAACCCACAACAAAACCAGAGACACACTAATGCTATTCACCAGCAGCAATTATGCTGCAATTAAAGGATCTACACAATATCAGGAAAACCTCACAGGTCTGTATTGCTCCAAACAACCTCAGCAGGTCTGATTAATATTAATAATAAATATTAATATATATAATAACAAATATAACTATAATAATTATTATTATAAATAAACAACTGCAGTTTCCTTTTTTGTTCCAGTTTCTCCCTCCCATCCCAAGACAGGATCCTGGATGATTCCCAGGTGAGAAGAGGTCAGACAAACACCCAACACCCAGAGTTCCACACTCTTCCTAAAGATCCAGGCAAATTTAAGCTCATATTCAGAAAGCCAAGATTTCAATGTACTACAGAAAATGCTGCCCCAGGAATTCCCTCTTCTTGCTTTATAACTATCCTATTCATCCCATTATTTGTCTATTTTAGATGGTAGAAGGGTTGTCCTTTTCCTCTCATGTCTATTTTTTATGACACAAAGCAAAGCTAATTAAAAAATGAGGCTGGGAGGCAAATACCTAAGTCTGGTATTAGTTAATAATAGAGTATTTAAGTCTGGTATTAGTTAATAATAGAGTATTTAACAGGTATTAGAACTGATATATAGCTGGCATTAATAAAATAATAATAAATAATTAAGAAAGTAATAATTGGATATTAGCACACAAGATTAAACCCTATGTTTTACCCCAGAATCATTTAGTCTGGAAGAGACCTCCAGTGTCCCCTGTGAACTTCCTGAGGGTACAGTCAATCCTCTCACCCAGATTATCAATAAATACATTAAACAGGACTGTTATAATTATTTAAACAATAAACAATCATTTAAATAATAAATAATTATTTACTGTTGTCTCTCATTGAGACTTCTGAATCCTGCATAGAGATTTATTTTAGAACATAAAGAAAGAAGCCAGAGTTTTTCTGAACACCACGTTTGATTTTTTCCCTATTAAATAAATTAATAAATACATGAACCAAACCCACAAACAAAACAAACCAACTGACAACTCCCCACGTGGCACTTCTATATATTTTCCTTAAAAATTAACCAAGATAAAATGCTGTTGTGTCATAAAACACCCAATTCTCCATCCATGTGTTGTGCACCCCTAACAGAAACGTCTGACCAACCTGATCTCCTTTTATGACCAGGGGGGTGAGGGGAAGGCTGTGGATGTGTCTACCTGGACTTCAGCAAAGCCTTTGACACTGTTTCCCATAATATACTCCTGGAGAAGCTGCAGCCCATGGATTGGACAGGGACACTCTGAGCTGGGTTAGGAACTGGTTAGAGGGCCCAGAAAGTGGTGGGGATGGAGCTGCATCCATTGGGATCTGGTCACCAGTGGTGTCCCCAGGGATCAGTGTTGGGCCCAGTCCTGTTTAATATCTTTATCGATGATTTAATGACGGGATCGAGTCCATCATTAGCAAATTTGCTGCTGACACCAAGTTGGGAGGGAGTGTTGATGTGCTGGAAGGCAGGAGGGCTCTGCAGAGGGACCTGGACAAGCTGGATCCATGGGCTGATTCCAATGGGATGAGGTTCAAGCAGGCCAAGTGCCGGGTCCTGCACTTTGGCCACAACAACCCCCTGCAGCCCCACGGGCTGGGACAGAGTGGCTGGAGAGCAGCCAGGCAGGAAGGGACCTGGGAGTGTGGAGTGACAGGAGGCTGAACATGAGCCAGAGTGTGCCCAGGGGGCCAAGAAGGCCAATGGATCCTGGCCTGGATCAGGAAC
>JAWWLV010000179.1:62005806-62041750 GCA_035041135.1 Platyrinchus mystaceus
AGATTGCTCCAAGCCCTGTCCAACCTGGCCTTGGACACTTCCAGGGATCCAGGGGCAGCCACAGCTTCTCTGGGCAATATGTTCCAGGGCTTTACCACCCTCACAGGGAAAATTCCTTCCCAATATCCCATCCAACCCTGCCCTCTCTCAGGTGAAGTGCAATACTTGGGTTTGTCATCGGTGTCTTAAATAAACTCCATCCCGAGTTGACTTGGTCTGCATCTCTCCCGGGCAGGGGCTGCTGTCCTGGGGCGGGTGTCCTGCAGCAGCAGGATCCCTTCCTTCCCCGGCGTTTGTGCAGGACGAGCGGCATTCCCACATCCCCGCTCCCTGTCCACGTGTCCTTTCCCAGGCGCAGCCCCTTCTCCCGTGCCGGGTCGGGACGGGAGTTTGTCACTAGGGGTCAGTGCCACATCTCCGCTGTGCCTTCACGGGTCGCTGCCTCTCCCGGTGCTGCTGGACCGACGGCGGAGCGTTGCCACCAAAGGGATCAGAGGTCAGAGATGGCTTCCCCGGGAGATCCTCTGGGGATGCTTTTTGCCCCCAGGGAGTCCTGGCTCCGCTGGCTTCATCCCCCATCAACAGTGGGATCCATCAGCCTGAGCCTCCCAGGCTGGGTTGGGGTGCCAGGAGTCCTGAGCTGAGCCCACTTTGCCAGTGCCAGTGTTGTAACCTGGGAAGGGATGTGCTTGTCCATGTCCTGCTCCTGCCAGCACCCAGCTGGGTGGGCAGCTGGATTTGCTGTGGATGCGGGTCAGGATCCTGGAACCACATCGAGTGGCTTTGCAATTGTTGGGATTTTATTTTTTTCAGTGCAAAATATCTTTTTCATTGTGTAGCACAAGCAGGAACTTGGGTTGGAAGGGACCTCAAAGTCATCTCATTCCAACCCCTGCCACGGGCAGGGACACCCTCCACTAGATGAAGTTTCTCCAAGCCCCATCCAACCTGGCCTTGAATTACAACTTTAAATAAGAAGCGAGTTGGAGGTGGGAGAGCTCTGGCTCTGGGGGCAGCTGTGAGGGACAGAGCAAATCCCACCAGGCTGGAGAATTGGGATGACTGGGGTGCTGTCCTACTCCCTAAGCAGCAGGAGGCAGCCAGGGATCACCAGGACACGTGTACATCAACATCTCTCCCTGTGTCAGCAATGCTGGTGCTGAGGTGAGGTGAGATCTCAAAGAATGCTGATGTTTATCAGCTCCTTCTTCAACCATATAACAACAAAAGATGTGTTTGTCTGGGGAAACCACAGATCTGACTCCCCTGGTTGAAGCTACTGGGGTGCAGGCTGAGCTGGAGATTTCTTGGCAGATATGGATGTTTACGGCTTCAGGCCAAACTCTTCTTTTGATGGGACTTTATCTCCAAAGGTGGATGTTTGAATGTGCTTCAGGAGCCTTTCAGGGGGTGTTTAAATGCCAGTGGCTGATCAGAAGGTAAAATGATGATAAACATGCACATTAAAAAAGGATTGTGTGCTTGTCCTAGAAAGCAAAACAATTTATTGCCCCAAACAACAGGAAATTCTCCCTGTTGGTCCCTTGCAACTGAGGGTGTTCTGTGGTTCTCTGATCTCTCACCATGCTCAAGGACTCCTACAAACCCATCATCACCCGTTAGGAGGGAGGAAGGCTTGCAGCAGTGCTCCCTGCAGGGCAGGGGGGATATCAGGGTGTGTGTTTTGTTTTCCATGTTTAAAAGCTTTTAGAGGAAGGATTGTGGAGGTGCCTGCTGGTCTCCAAACCGTGGGACATGGGAAGCAGCCACAGTGTTTCTCCCAGCTTTCCCACTCTTTGAGCAAAACAAGGGTGGTGAATAACAAGTCCTTGCGTTGGAAGGTGGATTTTCCAAACTGGCTGTTCCCAGCCCATCCTGGACCACTGATGGCCACAGTCCCTCCTGGCAAGCCTCCCTCCACGGCCAGGCTCTCCTCTGGCTGTGCTATAGGGATACAGCTGCAGGATGGACGACTGCAGCAGGGAGAAGGCAGGAGAGGACACTGTCCCCAGGAGGGAGATGCTGCAAGGCAGGAGCAGGGGCACGGGAAGGACAGATCTGCCTGGATGGATTCCAGCAGCGCTGCCAGGATGTGGAGCAGGACAAGACCTGGAGAGCTGGCTTGTGTCCCTTGAGCTCATCGGTGCCTGGTGCTGTGTGGGGACGGGGAAGTCTGGCAGGGCTGGGGGATGGTGGGGGAAACCAGCCACTCCATCCCATCTGGTGGCTCAGCCTGGCAGAGATGCTCTCCCTGCAGGGCAGGTTCGTCTCCAGCAGGGCTTGGCCACAATCCATGTCCCAGGGCACCCAACCCTGCCGAGCAGCGGCGGAGCCGCATCCGGGACTGTTTGTCCGGAGCTGCCGGGTGAGGTTCGTCTCCTGCCGAGGGTTTCTGGAATCGCCTGGGCCAGACCTCAGCCCACCCTTGGGGGCACCCAGGTTTACAAGGGCGATGCAATCCAACCTGGGAGCCTGGGGCTGTGTTCCCCGTGACTTTGGCATTGCCTATAAGGGGGTGGGAGAAGGACCCTGTGGCTCTTCAGTGCCTGGGGTGTCTGTCATTGCCAGCACGTCCCACTGGCCAGACCCAAACCTGTTAATTTGGGGACCGACCAACCTGGGGGAATCTGGGGACAAACAGGCAGACAGATGTTGGTCCAGGGGTGGGATGGGAATCAATTGATGCCCTATTGGCACAGTTGGAGGTGGCTGAGGAGCTGTGCTGGGGAAAGGAGGGTGCAGGGGCAGGACGGGGCTGGGATGTGGGATGAGGGGTGGCAGCTGAGCAGGATGTGGTTCCTCACGGCTCTTCCACCTGGCACTTCCATTGCTAAAAATACAACAGGCCCGGGGAAGAACCCCCAGCCTTTAGCTTGCAAGGTGGCTGTGATGGGATCTCCATCCCTTCTGCCCCATGCCCAGCATGGGCAGGGGTTGAGTCTCAAGGACACCGCTGGCTCCATCCCCCTGGAGCCGGCGATTGAGATGGAGTCGGAACGAGCAGCCCAAGCCATTCCCTCCTAAACCCCCTTCTCTCTGTGTTTTCCCTTCCCAACAGAGGTGCTCCACCTCCAGCATCCTCTGGGCCTACACCCATGGCTACGGCGTCCCCTCTTCCCAAGCTGGGTCCCTGCAGGGACCTCACTGCCCGTGACTCTCACACCCAAGGGGGTGAAGTCCAAGTCCAGGCTGGAGGAGCGGCAGCCACAACGGGCCATCCCACAGCGATCCCTTCACGGTGTCTTTCCCTCCCCTGCCACTGGAAGGGGGTTCCGTGGGGCTGGGAGGGTGGCACGTCCCCGCTGCCACGTCGCCGGCTCCATTGTTCATTGTTCCCCCCCTGGCTCTTGGAGCCGGCCGGGAGCCGGGAAGCGATAAGTGGGGAGAGGGCACCGCTGCGGTTCCTGCGCTCCGGCAGGTTATTTCCCGACCTCTCCTTAGGTAAACTCAGCCCTTGGCCTCCCTGGGAGTTTGCTTTGCTGTCCCGCTCTCCTCCAGCCCGGCGTGGGGCCCAGGGGAGCAGCCTGGCTCTATTAATAGCCCCTGGGATTGCCCAATCCCTCCTGTGTGTTGAAAGAGCGGCTGCAACACCGTGATTCAGCCCCTGGTGGACACACGGGGGCCAGTTCCCTGGAAGGGCTCTGTGGGAAGGTTCCCAGACCCCCAGGGCAACTCTCAGCTCTCTGGCAGGGTGGGGAGGTGGGGAAGAGCCTTTGATCCATAGGATGGGGATTTCTTGGCTTGCTTGGAACACAGGTAGTGGTACCACTAACCTTGGTGTTCTGCTGCCCAAGCTCATGGGCTGGATCTGTAAAGAGTAAAAACCAGGACCCTCAGAGAGGGCAAAGCCATGGAATTGTGGGATCATTAAGTTGGAAAAAACCTCTGAGATCATCGAGTCCAGCTGTTCCCCCAGCACTGTGAAGTCCCATCAAATCATGTCCCCAGGTGCCACATCCACATGGCTTTTGAATCCCTCCAGGGATGGGGACTCCACCACTGCCATGGGCAGCTGTGCCAGGGCTGGATGACCTTCCCTAATATCCAATCTACACCTCCCCTGGTGCAACTTCAGGCGGTTTCCTCTTGTCCTCAGGGCCGAAACAGACTCCTGGGAATGAAATCCATGGTGTTCCTATCCCAGCCCCTTGCTCCATGAGCAGTCCTGCCTGGAGGAGAGTGGAGAGCAGAGCCTCGGTGCAGTGCATGGAGCATCTCCTCAAGCTCCTGAGGAGTTTTAAGTCCTGGAGTCTCCTGCAGTTGGGCTTGTGAGTGACCCGTGTTGGGGAGGGGGAGCTTTGGAGGGCTGGGTTACCCTGGAGATGTGCTCTGGGTGACTCTCTGTGGATCCTGGCCCTGCTGTGGGGAGATGGGCAGGAGAAGTGGCCCACAGGGATCCTGGATATGGATGTGTGAGGGATGTTACAGCTGGGAGAGCTCAGCTCAGCACAGCAGTGAGCAGGGGAGGGAGCCCCAGCTGTGAGGCACTAACACCAAGGCAAATATTTGGAAAGGCACTTGCTGCCCAAAAATAGCTGGAAAAGCTTTCAGGAGCAAAGCTGGAACAGCATCCATGGACAGCAGCCAGAGTCCCCCAGCCCAGGGCAGCTCCCAGTGCAGGGGACAGAGGTGGGAAAGGGACACAACCAGTGCCTGTCCATGAACTACCCTTCTTGTGGTAATGGGGCTCCTTTTGGAGACACCCCATCCCATGGACCTGTCAGCTGAGGAATGTTGAAAGCCTAAAGGGATTAACAGGGATTAACACCAGCTGGAGGGCCATAGACAGGGGTCCCTGTACCCACAGAGGGGGCTGGGTGGCTCCTGGGGACACTGGGATCCTGACAGAGTCACTCCAGTGGGGTATTCCAAGTGGAGAACCACTGTGACAACCACAGGCTTCAACTGAGCTTCAGCACTGCCTTTTCCAAGCACCCAGGTGGCCCCAAATCTTGTCCCCACGCCCCAAATCCACTTGCCACCCCCAGCAGCAGCCTGGCCAAGCACAGCCTGCACCCTGATGAGAAGCACCCTACAGAGTCCATGGGTGGGTCCAAGCTCCCCAGGGGCTTTTTGGGGGGCATAAGGTGGCGAAGTGATGGAGCAGATCCCCACTCCAGACACCCAACCTGGAGCACCAACTGACTCAGAAAGCTCAGCCAAAGCCCTGCCTGCTCCCGGGCAGCTGGGTGTAAATCCAAGCAGGCAGGGACAGCAGGCACCCGGGACATCTGGGTGGGGTTCCTTGCCAGGGGAGTGTGTCCAGAGTCCAATCCTGCCTCTTCCTGAACCTTCCCCGGGGTTCTGCATTTCCCTCTTGCTGAACCTGCTGTCTCTGCCCAAAACACCCTCCACGAGAAGGGCACAGATCCCAGAAGGACACGTGGTGCCAAAACCCCTCTCCCAGGTGTGGGAATGAGCTGAGGTGACAACCAGGGTGGGCACAACTGCGGATTGACTCTCTTGGCCACTGTCCCCTCCTGGGTCCCCACCCTGGTGACACTCACCCTGCCTCCTCCTTTCCTGAAGAGAGTGAAAAACATGAGCTGGCAACACTCTGCCACACCATCCTCAGGGGCTCTGGATCCCGAGGGACAAATCCCAAAAGCTCCAGGTCTCTCCTGCAGCCTCTTGCTCTTCCCCCCGGGCTGGGGAGGAGGCAGCAGTGAGGCTCTGCAGGCTCCAGGCAGGAGCCTGCTTCATTCCTTCTCCGAGGGCAGACTGAGCTCCTCACTGGCGTCTTCCTCACCATGGAGGCACTGGAAGTACTTCTGGAGCCTTAATCACGTGCTGGCTTAATTATGGGGCTGACTGTGACATTTCGGGGTTCCACCCGGCTCTCAGGCAGTGCTGCTCCACGTTCCCACTGATCCCTGTCCCTGGGGCATCAGCCAAACCCAGAATCCATAAAAAAAGGTGCCACAAAACCCCAACTTGTCTGTTTCTCCTCACTTCATGATTTGCAGTGGGGCTGCTGCTGTCTGTGTGTCCCTTTGGATGCTTTCTGTGCTGGAGGCAGACGGATCCCTCACTCCGGGTTGTACTGGCACTGGGATGCCTAGCACGGATTCTCCTCACTACTTGGACGTGGCCAAACGGGAATCTATGTCCCTGGGAGCAAAGCAGGTCAGGAGAAAGCCGTGGAGAGTGAAATGGGAGGCTGGGAACATGATTCAGGCTGTGTCACCCCGGGGCAGCGCTGCACCGGCCGGAGGAAATCCCTCCTGATTCATGGCTTGGGAAGTCCTGCGGCTGGTCGGGACCGCGGGGACCCGGCGATGCCACCCCGCAGCAAAGAGAGCTCTGGTGACAGGGCACAGCCACATGCCAGCCTCACTCCCTACCCCAGCAGCCTGGCCACAGAGGATGCTGAAAAGGCAGCGAGATTCCCAGGGGGACACACGGGTCACCAAAATGATGCCTGGGGTGAGTAAGAGAGAAAGCCGGGATTATTCACCAGCAGGGATTTCTCCCTTCCTTCATTGCATCCAGCAGCACAGCACGGTCTGTTTTAAGGACTCAGCTCCAGCTGGGACCAGGTCTCACATATTTTACTTTATCTCTGCAGTCTGATTCCCAGGGAATGGGAAAAAGGCTCCACAGCACAGCACAGCCCAGCCGGCCCCGGCTCCCGATGGCAGAGCTTCAACTATTCCCCTGGCAAGCCCTGTCGTGCCGTACCGGAGAGAGGGGCCAGCTGGCTGCAATTCCCAGCTTTTCCCCTGTGCTGACGGTCCCAGCGACCTGGCAACACTGGGGGGGGGGGCTCTGGGACGACACCCCCCACATCCCTTCTCCTCACAAGGTGGGTTTCCTGCCCTCGGGTTAATCCCTGGGTAGATCCCAAGCACCGTGCTGGGGGTGTGGGTCCCTTCAGAAAGGGGGTTGGGAATTCAGAGGGGCTGGGTTTGCTTTTGGGAAGCACTGACCATCGGCAGCTGAGGTTGCTCTGACTTCCACCGTCCTTGGACTCGTTCCCTGAATCCCAGTGAATGTCTGCTGATGGAGTCAAGCTACAAAGAGAACCTTCAACGTGAGCCAGCAGGACCAGCCCAACATTCCTCCCCCCAGACAGCTCCCAGAGTAGATCTGTGTCTTTAAGGATATGAGTTAAAGCCATTTAATCACAAGCCTCCTGTTGTCCATTTCCTTTGGACCTCCTCAACTTTCCATGATTTTTTGTTTTTTTTTCTTGAGCAACATCCTTCTGAGATCCCGAGGATGGTTGAAAATTGAGTCACCGGCAGCAGGGACTGTGTAACCCTGCTCTGCTCCCTCCCATTCCATGGATCTTCCCTGAGCCACCGTAGTCCAGCCAGGGCAAACTCCTTTGTGCATCTACCCTCCCATCTAGGGAAAAGGAGTGCTCCAGTGGTGCTGGGAACACCCTGCAGTCTCCCAGGAAAACAGGGCTGGGCTTTTAGCCAGGAGGGGTTTGCTTTTGCAGGGGCACATGGATGTCCCTGGTCCCGAACCAACATGAGGTTACTGACCCCCAACCGACCCAGCTCTTCATCCCAGCCCTTCCATCTGCTGCCTGATATCTGGGATATGGAGCCAGGCTGGGAGAACTGGGGGGGTTCACCTGGAGAAGGGAAGGCTCCAGGGAGACCTGAGAGCCCCTTGCAGGGCCTAAAGGGGCTCCAGGAGAGCTGGGGAGGGACTGGGGACAAGGGATGGAGGGACAGGACAAGGGGGAATGGCTTCCCACTGCCAGAGGACAGGGATAGATGGGATATTGGGAAGGAATTGCTGGCTGGGAGGGTGGGGAGGCCCTGGCACAGGTTGCCCAGAAGAAACTGTGGCTGCCCCTGGATCCCTGGAATTGTTCCAGGTTGGGTTGGACGGGGCTTGGAGCAACCTGGGCTAGTGAAAGGTGTCCCTGCCCATGGCAGGGGGTGGCACTGGATGACCTTTAAGGGCACTTCCAACCCAAACCATTCTGGGATTCTGTGCCTGATTTCTTGGACTTACAGACAGGTTCCCTCCATTTTCTTGCCCAAATAAAGAGGATATTTTACCCCTGGCAGCAGCCTGACAGTGCCACGTTCATCCTTTCACTCTCTGCAGAGCTCAGTGGGTTTAAACCCTCTGCAATAATGAGGAACCAGCAATGACACCCCACAAGTCCAGGGACCCCCCACATGAGACCAGGGACCCCAATGCCAAGACAAGGATCCCACAGTGATCCCCCACAAGGACAAGGACACCACAGGACCCTCCTGAAAGGACAGAGACTCCCTATAGGGACAAGGACATCCTACAAGGGGTTTAGACCCTCTGCAAGAATGAGGATTCCACAATGACCCCCTACAAGGACAGGGATTTCCCCTTTCAGAACAGGAACCCTGATACCAGGACAAGGATCCCACAGTGACTCCCTATAAAGACAGAGTCTGCTCTGCAAGGATGGGGTCCCCAGAGGTGTCCCCTATGAGTGATGGCCAGCATTCTTCACTCCCAGAAAGGCACCAGCGAGTCCAAGCAAGGGTGAAAGGGCAATTCAATAAAATTGAAAACATGCCCTGGGCACTGCTGGGTGAGGGAAAGTTCTCAAAGCAAACACGCCTGCAAGGAGAAATCCTTCCTGGCTTAGCACATCCTTCTAAAAACATGGAATGACTTCAGAAAAATGTGAGAAAACATGAGCTGCTCCTTCCCCAGAGGGAAAAAAACAGGGAAAAGCAGCAGCTTGATGGTGTCTGGTGACTGGACCTGAATATTCCTGTCCTGCAGGGAATGGGGAATGCACTCTAGGGAATGCACCCCAGGGCCTTTGGGTGGGCAGGATGGAGGTGTTGGGGTACCAGCAGCAGATACCCCTGAGAGCATCTCTGCAACGCCCAGTCAGAGCTGAACTCCCTAAAAAAAAGCCCTCAGATGCTGAATATTTGCTCAAATGCTCCCCAAACACCCTGGAAAAGGGATGTGCTGCTCCAGGGCCCTTCAGCTCCCTCTCCAAGGGAGATTATTGATTTCAAACTTTGCAAATCATGATTTATTCCAACAATTGCCACACATTAATCACAGCAATGAATAATTAACGGGATAGCTCTTGTGAAGCTGTTCCAGGAGCGTTTGGCACCACGGGGAGCACCGGCTATTTGAAGCCGAGCCCAGTCGCTCCCTCCAGATGGAACTGGTGCCAGTGGGATGCACTGGCAGGAAGATGCCCTGCCCAGGGAGGAGGAAGTGGCCACAATTCCCTGGGTTGTGCAAGAAGCTCCAGCAAGGCAGGGAAGTGCTGAGCAAACCACTTTGGTGAGGATGCTTGGAGGGAAGGACCTCCCTGAGGGGGTAATGGCTGCTTGGGCCAGAGGATGTCCGGCCCTGGATGTCCTGGTGTTTGGTTTTGATCCCTGATTCTGCTCAGAAAGGTCAGGGATCTGTCCTGGGATGCCCCCAAACCCCTCAGCATTGACAAGCCTCGAGCTTCCAGAGCATCTTGCGGGGAGCACTGGAGTTTCCAGGGCTGATTTGGCTGCTAATAATGGGGAGTGGAAAAGGAAAATGAAATGGGGGCTGATGGCAAAGTGCCACCCACAGAGAAACCAGCTGGGAACAGCAATTCCAATGGCCAGACACACCAGGACAGAGCCTGGAAGCCTTTGTCTTATCCCCTTTTCTCTTTTCCCTTTCCCCTTTCACTTTTCTCTTCCCCTCTCCCCTATTCCCTTTTCCTTTCCCTCTCCCTTTCCTTCTCCCTTTCCCCCTCCCTCTCCCTCTCTTTCCCCTTCCCTTTCTCTTTCTCTTTCCTTTCCCTTCCCCTATTCTCTTCCCCTTTCCCTTGTCCTCTTCCCCATTCCTTTGTCCTCAGCCCCCTTTTCCTTTCCCTTTTCTCTTTTTGTTTTCCTTTTCTCTTGCCCTTTCCCCTTCCCCTTTCCCTTGTCCCCATGTCCCCCCTGCCCCCTTTTCCTCTCCCTTTTCTCTTGCCCTCTTTCCCCTGTCCCCATCCCTATTTGCAGAGCTCCAGGAGGTTTGCAGAGCCTTCCTGCTCCTCTTTATCCACACCAGGGACGTTTTCCTGCAGCAGAAAGCAGGGACGGTGGTGGCCTTGCTGGGAACAGCCCCAGGGGACCAATGGATTTCAGGGATGATGATGACGATCCGGGATACTGCAGGAAGCAGGAACGCTCTCAAAGCTTTCCGAAACTGATGCCTGAGGGGATCATTCCAAGATGATGAGCAGCTTCCTCCAGCAACCCCGGGGACCACTTGGCACAGCCCCTCAGCCGGGGCATGGGCTGTCCCTGCCTTCCCCAGGCACTGCCTGCTGTGCTGGATAAATGCCGAGGACTCATCCTTATGGATCTACGGGTCAATCCTGTCTCTGCGGGGCCATTGGAGAGCCCTCACAGCTGGAAACGAGCACTTCCCAGCCCCAATTGCATGGAAAAGGTCTTTAGCAGAGGAAACAGCAGCTGCTCATGACTAATAACTGTCCTCTCGTGTGTCCCTTCCCTCCACATGACAAACCCCGTCTCTCTCCAGCCGCTGCGTGGCCAAAGCTCTGGTAGCACGAATGTCCAGGGATAAACAGGCTCTCCAAACCACCCTGGAATGGCTTCATGTAAACAGCTGCTTCTCTTTTTAACTCTGGTCAAAACTCTGTCTGCTTTGATGTCTCACATCTGTCCTGGCCCACAGCATTTCCTCCTGCCCCCACAACAGCAGAGAGATCAAACCTTGTCCCGGCAGTGCCGTGGGGTGTTCGAGGCTCCCAGTTCATGGATCCACAGTGGATTTTACCCATCCCACTGCTGTGCTGCTTACTCAGCATCTTCCAGGTGCTTTCTAGGGTTGATATCACGGTGCAGGTGAGAGCAGAGGAAGGAGGTCGGTGAGGAGAGTGGTGCTGGAAGGGATGTGGGGAGGGTGATGGGTTCAGGGAGCTCTGGGGGGACCTCCCAGCACCATTTCAGTACTTACAGGCAGAGGAAAAGGAGGAAGCAGGGAGCAGATTCCTCCTTTTGTGCATCCTTGGGGATGCTGGAGAGTGAAAGGCTGGACATGCCCTGGCCCTGTGCACTGGCAGCCCAGAAATCTTCCATGTCCTGGGCTCATCCCACAGTGTGGACAGCAGGGTGAGGAAAGGGGATTCTGATCCTCTGCCCTGCTCAGGTGAGACCCCCCTGCAGAGCTGCCTCCAGTCCTGGGGTCCAACATCAGAAAGACTTGGAGCTGCTGGAGCAAGACCAGAGGAGGCCACAGAGATGCTGCGAGGGCTGGAGCCCCTCTGCTCTGGAGCCAGGCTGGGAGAGCTGGGGGGGTTCACTGGAGAAGAGAAGGCTCCAGGGAGACCTGAGAGCTCCTTCCAGTGCCTAAAGGGGCTCCAGGAGAGCTGGAGGCTCTTTCTCCTTATTATTTCCCCTCTTTATTCCCTTTCTTAATTTTCTGGAGTTCCCCCAGTCAGCGTGGGGTGCTGAGGGAATGGCTGTTGGAGGGATGTACTTCCCATGCTGGGAAGAGGTGTTCCCAGAACATGGAGGGGAAACTGAGGTAGAGGAATCCCAGAATGGTTTGGGTTGGAAAGGACCTTAAAGCTCCTCTCATTCCACCTCCTGACATGGGCAGGGACACCTTCCACTAGACCAGGTTGCTCCAAGCCCTTTCCAACCTGGCCTTGGACACTTCCAGGAGTGGGAAGTCTGGAGTGCCGTTGTTTTGACTAGGGCAGGACCTCCCTCACAAACCAGATGCTCAGAAAAACAAGCTTTTACAGGTGTTTTTTTCGGGGATTTTCTTTTTTTTTCCACCCACAACTCTGACACCTCCTGCATCCGGGGCGACTTGGGGGGGAACAACAGCAAAACCCGACCCACGATACTGGGACACAAAACTCCACATGGATTTATGGACTTACTTGCTCAGAAAGCCCAGGCCCTTTGCTCTCCTCCTCACATGAGCTCAGTTTAGGAGGCTGCTGGCCTAATAAAGGTCCTGTTCTGCCCTAACCAGCGGGGTTTTGGGGTGAGGTCACAGGTGCAGCAGGCGGGGCAGGGAGGGCGAGCGATCCGTCCCGCTCCGCGATGCTCCGGAGCTTTTGCGGCCTCTATAAATGCCAGAGGCTTGACGTGGCTTTGACACTGTTTAGTCTCTTGGTTTTTGGAGGTTTAGCTCTCTTTGGGAACAGCACCAGCTCTGGCAGATGGGCAGCGTTTCCCCGAGGATTTGCCGGGCGCGGATGTTTGCGCGTTCCAGGGAAATCCGGTTAAGAACAGCAGCTGGGCACGGGAAACCCTTGTGATTCCCAGGAGCGCCCCCAGACACGGTGCCCACCTCGGGCTGTTAATTGGGGGCCTGGTGTGCCCCTTTCCAAACCTCTGGCACTGCCTTTGCCCTCATGGCAAAGCCCGTGGGCATCTGGAAAGCACAACCCAGCCCTCCCAGTGGAATGCATCAGCTGGGTGAAGGATATGAATTACCTCACACCTCATCTGGATGCTCTTAAGGGTGAGGACTTTCTCTGGGGGCGAGTGCCAGGCCCTCTGTGTGTGCACAAACAACAGTGGCCTTGGACACTCATTCCCTCCCCCAGCTGCTCCAGCTGTATTTTTAGCTCCACATCCCAGTCCAGTTGTAAAACTTTCCCTTCTTATGTTTTGAATCGGTTGTAGATCAGCTCTGAGCTCGGGCTGGATTTTTCCCAGCCTGTTGGTTGCCCCTCTGGTTGGTTTTCTTGCAGAATTATGTCCCACAGAAGGAGGGGGGACCCTGGGGGGTTCTGCTCCATCTGGTCTTTGCCCTGGATGTGCCTTTGGCTCGAGGGGGACAGCAGGGACACAAGGCTGCCCTTGTCATCCCAGTATCCAGTGCCATCCCCAGCATCCTCTGGCTCACCCTCATGGCTCATCTGGGAGGAGAAACAAGCAGCAGGAGAGCTGCACCTCCATAGAATCCTAGAATCATGGAATGATTTGGGTTGGAAGGGACCTTAAAGCCCACCTCATTCCAGCTCCCTGCCGTGGACAGGGACACCTTCCACTAGACCAGGTTGTTCAGGTTGTTATTTTCCTGTCAGAGTAAAAGAAAAAAAAAAAGGATTACCATGAGAAAATGACTCTCCCTGGGCACAGAGGGATGAGGTCATATATCCACAACGACAAAACCTCGTTAGGCCTGAGAAACCAAGAGTTTATGGTAGTTTGGGGAAAACTCACATGAGATTTTCTCCCCCCTCCCTCTGCAGTGCTGAAGCCAAAAGCCAGAAGGAAAACAATTATTCATACATCACAAAATAAAGCTTGAAAATTAAAAGCTCTGCTGGGAGAGCAGGGGCTGTTTAGGCTGGAGAAAGGGAGACTTCCAGGGAGACCATAGAGCACCTTGCAGGGCCTAAAGGGGCTCCAGAAGAGCTGGAGAGGAATTTGGGACAAGGGATAAAGGGACAGGACAGGGGGGAATGGCTTCCCACTGCCAGAGGGTGGGGAGAGATGGGATATCGGGATGAAATTCCTGGCTATGAGGGTGGTGAGGCCCTGGCACAGGTTGCCCAGAGAAGCTGTGGCTGCCCCTGGATCCCTGGAAGTGTTCCAGGCCAGGTTGGATGGGGCTTGGAGCAACCTGGTCTAGTGGAAGGTGTCCCTGCCCATGACAGGGATATGCACTGAGATGGTCTTTAAGGTCCTTTTGAACCCAAACCATTCAAGGATTCTGTGGTTCTATGAAAATCTGGCTGTAGAGAGGTAATTCTGCCACAGCCCTGCTGCTTCTGAGGTCTCACAATCCCTCATAATGACAGGGGACAGGCCACAGATTATTCATTTTGGGTCTCAGAGTTGGGCACCGGGCTCTGATTTCAAGCTTATGATGTCTGGGATACCGAGAACAACCCCTGGAAAAGGCTGATCCCCCTTTCAGAACGGGAGACGTGGGAGGATCTGAAGGACTCCAAGGAAAGGTCTCACGTTAATATGTGACAATGCAGAGATGCAAAACCAGCTGCAAAAGCAGGAGGCAGCGACAGCAAAGCCAAATGAGCCTTTTCCCTGCACTCCAGTCACAGGGAATTGCCATCAGCTCCAGCATCCAGTGCCACAGTTCCCCCTGGCACCGCTGCAGAGCCCGTTTGGGAGCCCAGCCATGCCATGTCCCCTGAAGTCACTTCCTTGCCTAATCCATTTAATCCAGTGCAACATCCATCACACCACACGCCCTCCTGGAGCCCGGGGAGATGGGCTCAGTGCCCGTCCTCTGCCTGGAAAGGCAGCTCTGCCTTCCTGCCAGACTCCCAGAGGGCTGGAGCAGCGATCCCAGCGGTGCTCCACAGAGATGCCGGGCTTGGACACACCACCACACACATCCCACCCTGTCCCATCCCAACCCAATCCACCCCCCACCTTCACAGACTGTCCCCAAACGTGCCCACATCTGCTGATTCCCAGGAATGGGGTCAAGGGGACAAAACAGCCAAAAGCTGAGGGTCTCCTCCTCGCTGACAGCACAGAGTTGTGGAGGAGATGTTTCAAACTCTCCAGGAAGGGAGGGAGCAAGAGAAAATCTCCCTTCTTTTCTTCTCTACTCTCCCAAAATGCCCATTTCCCAAAAATGTTTTGTTGCATCACCACCATTCAAGTGTCCAAGGCCAGGCTGCACAGGGTTTGGAGCAACCTGGTCTAGTGGAAGGTGTCCCTGCCCGTGGCAGGGGGTTGGAACTGGATGAGCTTTAAGGTCCCTTCCAACCCAAACCATCCCATGATCCAATTGCAGTTCCTGGAGAGGATCCCAGTCCCCTGGGTCCCACAGCTCCCCGCTCCCTGTGGCACAGTGTGAAGTCCCTGTCCATATTTAAGGAGTCTGGAGGGCAGTTGATACCATGTCCTGTCCCCAGGGATTGGCTTCTCCCTCGCTCCATTTCCAGACATAAAGACCTGCCTGCTGCCTCCCTGTGCCAGAGCGTTTCCGGTGTGGGAATAAAAGAGTCATTAAAGGCCTGCACAGGCAACAAAATGACACTTTGTCATCTTGGATTTGAGCTGAACACACGTCAGTGGGGCTGAAGGGAGTCAAATTAATTTGGCTTTTGCTGCGAGACGTTAATAAAAGCGGTGTTTTGTGCAGGATACAGAGAGATTCATGGCCCTCCTTGTCCTCACAGAGCTCTGATTAAGGCCCTTTTCTCCTCTGGAATCAGAGAAGGAGGGCTGATGGCTTTTTTTTTTTGATTTGTTTTAGGGCTCTGGGGATATTCCCTGCCCAGCAGCACAGGATTCATCCTGAGGACCTAAAGGGACACGGGATGCAAAGGGACTCAGGTTTCGTTGGGTTCCTCTCATTGCAGGCACCAATTTTTCTTTTAGTTTGCCATTAAACTTGATCCAAATCATTTCCTTGACCCCACTTGCCAGGACTGCTGTCCCTTATCGTTGGGAGAGTGACCCCACTGCTGCAACAAGCAGATCCCAGCAGGATGGATGCCAGAGGTTGTCTCCCAGCCCTATGTTTCCTGATGAGGAGCCATAAACCTCCCAGAAAAACAAGCAGCTGGCAATTAGTGGTCAGCAGCCGAGCTGGGGGCTGGCAGGAGTGAATCCTTGGAGTGGGAGCCACTTGGAGCATCCTGCCTGGGGTTTGTCCCCTGTGCTGCCGAGGATCCTTCAGGGCCCTCTTCTCACCGCTGTCACATTCCTTGGCACACAGGATGTGACCCCCCCCTTGGCATTTCCAACATTTTTCCCTTTGTAAAAAAGGGTTTTTTTCTATCTTTTGCATCCCAGGCAGCCTTTCCCTCTGGCTTAGCAGAGAATTGGGCAACTGGTCCTGAAATTCCAGCGTGAGCAACCGGGTCATGAACCATCCCGATAAATAAAGCTCACGGCCCCACGGCTCTTCCCAAAGCTTTTTGGCTCCTTTTCAAGCCAAGCAAATACTGAGACATGATGAGATGCACCAAACCCTGAGCCCAGGAAGTGCCTTTGCTCCTGCCACGTGCGTGGATGGGGGAATAATTTGGGAAGGGGCAACCGCGACCTCCGAGCGGTGGGTGGGACGCTGCCAAATCCGGACGCCCAGGGACGGATAATGACGTCCCACTGGGGTGGGGAGCGCCCCAACTTCACCCTCGTGTACAGGCACGTCTTGCAACCCTCCCCCCCAAAATTCCAGCCCCTCCAAAACTCCCCCCAGGCCACGGGGTGCTGCCAGAAACCCGCCGGCGGGGCTTGAGCAACAGCAGCCCATGCCTGACATCTGCCCACACACATTTCGGAGGCCAGTAAACTTCCTGTGGATATTGGCTGCCTGACAGAAGGGACTGAAATATCTGCCTTTTCTTAGGGTGGGTATTTTTTTGGGGGGTTGTGTTCTGATAACAGGTAGGAACTTTGCCTGCTTCTCCCTGGCTGTGGGAAACGTTGAGTTTTAGGGAAGAGCTCAGAGGCGTTCCTGTGGCTGGGAGGAAGAGGTGAGGTAAAAATGTCATCACACGCCTCTAAAACACGGTTAGTTTTCACTTTTTAGGAAATTCGAGGCACCCATTTCCCCTGCCAGCCTCTCCTTCTGCCCTCTCCCCCCCATTCCCGTGGCTTCATCCCACGGATGCTCCAGGCAGGCGACACATTTCCTCCAGGAACCAAATCCAGCCTGAGGTGCATCATAAGCACAAACCCACGCATGACTCAGCAGGATCCTTTTGAGAGACATTTATTATTTAAACAATAACTGTTTGGGGTTTTTTTACATCATCTCAGCTCTTACACAGCAGAAAAGCTCCAAATCTCGTCACTTTTGGGCATTCTGAGCAGAGCTGCAGCTCCCAGACGAGACACCCCACTTGCAACAGCACGATGACACCCTGTGTGCTGGATGCTGCACAGACAGGAGCCACGAGACCCTCGATGAGCCCTGATGGCAGCAGCGGCCTTGGAATGTGGGATTGGATGCTCTTCATCCCAGTGGGAACCAGCAGAGAGTCCCAGAGATCAGGAGGCATCCCACAAAACAAAAGAGAGGCGTTGGAGGACGCTGCCTCAATCCAGGATTGATGACCTGGATTTTTTTTTGCACTTGGGTTTTGTTTTTTTGTTTGTTTTATTGACATTTTCATTTGGTTTTTATTTTGCATAAAACTTCCAGAGAAGTGATGCCCCCAAAACCCACCAGCAGCATCACCCTGGCTGTGGGTGAAGCTCATGGATGTGACCAAAACCTCTCAATCCCTGGTCAGGCTCTTTATTCCCCTTGGTGGCTTTTGCACAAACCACGAGGCAAAGGGAATTGCAAAATGGGTGCTGAGGCAAAGGGAATTGCAAAATGGGTGCTGAGGAGGGGCTGCAGGCTCTGCTCCACCACTGCACGAGGGAAGTGCCATAATTTGGCTTCTTCTCTGCCCTGGTGCCCCTCAGGGACCCACCGGTGCTTAAAATCTCTGGGGTGGGGGACAGACAGACAGACAGACACATGCACAGAGATCTACACCTGAAAAAGTGCATTTCTTTAGGCAACCAGCCTACCAAAAAAAACCAAGAAGAGGGGAATATCTGGGGGTACACTGCTGCCTTCCTCTCCTCCCCAGTCCCTGGGGATCTAGGGCAGAGATGGGTGCTTGCAGCCACGATGGCCACCCAGCCCCACCTCCAGGAGCTGCCTGCGCCCCAAAACGACCACAGGGACCTTCCTGGGAAGCACAGCAGCAGGAAGCCCTGCTTCCCAACATCTCCCCCCCAGCAGCAGTGCTATAGCAAAGCCCCCCGTGCTTCACTCCCCGCCCCTTCCACAGAGGGGCTGAACGGAGCCTTCCCCCTTTTCCATGCGGGACCCGCCCCATCCAAGGGTTACAGCCCTTCCCAGGTTATTCATCAGCCCTTCTGATCTTGTCCCACTGTCGGGTTTTTTTTTTTTTTTGCCCCGTGAGAAACCACACTGGCTTTCCAGGGGCTTCCCAGGCGACACCCGGCCGGGCCACCCGCGCCAGGCCCACCCCGCGGCCGACACGTCTCTTCACGGGCCGTAAGGCAGAGCTTCCCTGACGCCTGTCCGGGCCGTGCTTCACCTGGCAGGAGTCTCCTGGCACGGGCTGACGGATCTATGGCTCACAGGGGCCCAGCTGTGCTGCCAGTTTTGCCTTGGCAGGGGACGGAGCCCGGGTGTCGGGCAGCGTGGGGGTCACCTGGCAGCACAGCGCCGAGCGCAGGAGCCGCAGCACCGGCGGCCGCAGGATGGCGAAGACCCAGGGATCCACGATGGAATTGATGGAGAGGAACCTCAGGGCGAGCAGGTCCCGCTCGTGATGGACGCCCTCTTCCGTGATGAACCGGTTCATGTAGGCTCGGATCTGCAAGAGCACAGCATCGTGGAACGGGTTGGGTCGGAAGGGACCTTAAAGCCCGTCTCGTTCCACCCCCTGCCATGGGCAGGGACACCTCCCACTAGCCCATCCAACCTGGCCTTGGACACTTCCAGGGATCCAGGGGCAGCCACAGCTTCTCTGGGCAGCCTGTGTCAGGGCTCCACCATCCACACAGTAAAGAATTTTTTCCCAGTGTCCAATCTAACACTACTCTTTTTCAGTTTGAATCCATTCCCCCTTGTCCTGTCGCTTCAGGCCCTTGTAAATAGTCCCTCTACATCTTTCTTCTAGCTCCCTTCAGGTATTGGGAGGCCACAATTAGGTCACCTGGGAGCTGTCTCTTTTCCAGGCTGTACAATCCCAATTCTCCCAGCCTTTCCTCACAGCTCCATCCCTTTAATCAGCTTGGCACCCTCCTCCAACAGCTCCACGTCCTTCCTGTGCTGGGCACCCCAGAGCTGGACACAGAACCCCAGTGGGGTGTCACCAGAGCAGAGCAGAGGGGCAGAATCACCTCCCTCAACCCGGGAGAAATCACAGGGAGAAATAATGCCAAGCCTGGGCTTCCAGGATCCGGCCCCCAGGCAGCTTTCTGTGCTGTCACAGCAAATTTGCTCCCTCCACGGGCTTAAATGAACTTCCCACTAATGCAAGCCCCGTGCTCTGCTCCCAGCTTGCATCCAGCGAGGCTTCATTTGGCCGCAGGGCAATTAAAGCCGCGGCTGCGGAAGGAGGTGGTTGGGTCTCACCTTGAAAACCACACGGGAGGAACGCCGCGTGCGAGAGGGAGAGGATGCGGGATGCGGGACTGCTCCTGCCCTTCCCGCAACCTGCCGACTCACAGCAGCCCCCACGGGGCTTCCTGGAAGGGTGACTCAGCACTCCTTACTCACGCGGGTCAGCTCGCCACCCCCCCCCCACCTCGCTTCGGGGGCAAAGGGATGCTTGGATGGGGGTGGGAAGCACGAGCATCCCTCCCCCAGCCGGGATCCGCTGGGTACCACCCGGGGACGGCGCATCCCAGGGCATGAGGTGGCCACGCTGCATTCCCAAGAGGTGTCCCGAGGTTTTTTTTGGGGGGGTGGGGGAGTGGAGGATTCTGTGGCCTGAGGGGTTGGTGCCCTGGCCGCTCCTGGGAGGAGGGAGGTGGCTGCGGGTGGCCCCAGACAGGAGAGAAAGTGTCACCCCCGAGGAGGCACCGGCGGCGTTCGGTTTGAGACGCTGCCAAAACGCAGCCCAAACACAGCCCCAAACGGGAGCTGGGCCACGGGAAAAGGGAAGCTGGCTCTGGATAAGGCCATATCTGCTACCACAGGGCCCATGGGATCCCCGCCAGCGCCGCTTTCCCATCCCATCTGCCCCAAGCAGACTCGCAGGGCTCTGTGCACGTGTCCCCACCAAAGGGTTCCACTTCGTAATGACCACAGCAGCCAAACCCAGGCTTTTTTGGGACACAAAAAACGCTCAGGATGTGTGAGACCGTTGTCAGGAGCTGAAGTGTCTCTCAGGGTGTTTAGTCTGGCTCCTGGGATGCTCACAAGCATCCAAACATTACTGCTTTGTCCTAAAACCCCGGCAGCCTGGCTCGGCTGTACCCCGTGCTTATTTTCTTTCCCCTTAGGAAAAGAAAGGGAGCATGAAGGGAAGGTAGAGTCTATTTAACACAGAATTAGCACTGGCTGCGCTCCCAACCTTGGTGGGGTTCCTTTCTAATGGGAACCAAATGACCTCCTGTGGCAGGGGTCACACACACAGCCACGGGATCGAGGTGCTCCGGAGTCCAAGATGCTCCCGGTGTAACACCATTTGGATGGATGAAAAGTGGCCCTTTGGAGGGGAGACCACCAGGCAGTCAGGGGACTTGGTTTTCCCTCCATCCTCACTTGGCTGCAGCGGTTCAACCCTGGATTTCTGCTGGAAGCCTCGTGCATGGATGGGGAGTGGGATGTGGGGACAACCCCGGCCTCTCCAGCTCCATGTGCGGAACTCTGGGATAACTCATCCTATCAGCACAGACACCCACTGCCTCCAGCCCAGGGCAGATCCTTCATCCCCACCTTTGGATGCTTCATTGATTGCTCTGCCGTCCCTCACACCTCCACCAGGAGTGCCTGGCTCCTGGGAACTGCAGAGATGCCGTGTGGTCCAGCTGATCACCATCCTGGTCCCTGCCTGAGCCTGGCTGGCCTTGGAGCTTCCGTGGGGTGGGAGGGCACTCCTGCCACCTCATCCTTCTGCCACTCCATCCTCCTGCCGCTCCATTCTCCTCACACTGCATCCTCCTGCCACCCTGTGATCCTGACACCCCATCCTCCCTCTGGCACTGGGGATACAGGGAGCGATTCCTGCTCCCCAAGGGATGTGAAAACCGCCAAGAGTTCGTGGCCGAGCTTGGGGTCTCCCAAGCTTCGAGGAGGGCAAAGCTTTGACCTCAACCCTTGGGATTTGCACAGTAGAGCTGGGGACGAGCCTTACGAAGGGGACAGAGAGAAGTGTGGGCGCTGGGCAAGAGGGGACCCCACCCCCGGGGGGGTGGGAGAGGCAGCCGCACTCACCGTGAAGGGCAGGGAGCAGATGACGAAGGTGATGGTCATGATGGAGAGGAGGAGGAGGTGGTCGATCTCCTCGGCCATGGAGAACATGCGGCGGGCGCAGCCGGAGGCGGCGCGGGGCTGCTCCGGCGTGGCCACGCGGCGCGCCCGCTGCCCCCGGCGGTGCATGCGGGCCAGGTTCGCCATCACGCTCAGGTTGCAGAGCAGCACGGCCAGGATGAGGAAGAGGAGCAGGGTGGCGTAGAGCAGCGAGAAGGCGACGTTCAGCCCGGCCGCCCCCCGGCGGGAATCCTGGTGCATCTGGATGAAGCACCAGGTGCCCGGGCAGTACTGGACGTAGCGGCCGAAGCCCAGCAGGGGCAGGGAGCAGAAGGCGGCCGAGAAGGTGTAGATGGCGGGCAGGGCCACCAAGCCCGTGCGGGGGCTGAGGAAGCGCTCGTAGAAGTACGGCCGCCCCAGGGCCAGGCACCGCTCCAGAGCCATGGTGAAGAGGATGAGCATGGTGGCGAGGCCGAAGAAGCTCATGGCGAAGCCGAAGTAGAGGCAGATGTGCCCTCCCTGGGCCAGGGCGGTGAGGGTGCTGTTGCGGTGGTAGGACGCCAGGACGAAGGGGCTGACGGAGCAGGTGCCCAGCAGGTCGGTGACCACCAGGGCCAGCACCAGGACGTGGAACAGCGCGGGCGGGCGCTGTCGGGGCCCGCGGCGGCCGTGCAGCAGCAGCCCCAGCGCCAGGAGGTTGCCCAGGAGCCCGGCCGAGAACATGAGGGCGCTGATCAGCGGGTGAGCCTTGGCCGGCAGCGCTGCCCCGCCGCGCTCGCACTCCCGGCCCGTCCCGTTCATCCCTCCGCCGCCGCCGCCGCCGCACGACCGACTGCGCTGCCGCCCCCGGCCCCGGCACCGCCCGCCCCGACGGCACCGCCCCGCACACCGCCCCCGGCACCGCCCCGGCCCCGAGCGATGGACGGGAGAGGAGGAGGGGGACGCGCACGGACGGACCCCGGCGGACCGAGAGTCCCCGGGAGCGGTCCGGGAGCCCCGGACACGGCCAGTCCCGGGGCAGGTCCGAGAGTCCCGGGGCCGTGCCGGCAGTCCCGGTGCGGCCCCAGGATCGCTGGTGTTGCCCCGCGGCCGCTTCGGGAGTCCCGAAGCACGCCCGGCTCCGGTGCCCGACCGGGAGCGCCTCGCTCGGCCATCCCCGGTGCCGGTCCGGGAGCCCCGGAGCGAACCCGGGAGTCTTGGCACGCCCAGCCCCGGTTCGGTTCAGGAGCCCCTGTGTCGGTTCAGGACCCCCAGTGCGACTCCGAGAGCCCCAAGGCACAGCCAGTCCTGGTGTGGGATCCCAGAGCCCCTCACAGGTCCCGAGAGGACCAGGAGCACCTCGAATGGCCAGTCCCCAGCCAGTCTGAGAGTCCCAGAGCCGGTCCAGGAGTCCTAGTGCTGGTCTGGGAGCCCCTTTCACATCCAGCCCCGGTGCTTATATGGCTTTGGGAGCCCCAACACCAAGGTAGCCCTGGTGCTGATCTGAGATCACAGTGTCATGGCTAACCCTGATACCAGTTCAGGGGCCCCACACGCAGCCAGCCCTGGGCTGGTCTGGGAATCCCAGAGCTGCTCCAGGACTTCCACGGCACAGCCAGCCCTGGTGCTGGCACAAGGACCCCAGAGCACCATGAGCCCCATTGCCACCTTCCCCAGTCTGGTGTGGGGCTGCCAGGGAGCCCCAGCTGAAACCAGTCTGTGTGGGAAGTTCCCATGGCCCTAGAGCTGCCCAGAGCCCACGGAGAACTCCCTGCCCCATGTCCCAGTTGTCCCCCCTCTCTTATATGTCACCAGAGGTCCTCAGGTGGGTGCAGCCTGCAGTTGGTGTCTGGCCATGACCTTAAAGATCACCTTGTTCCACTGTGGGCAGGGACACTTTCCACTGGACCAGGTTGCTCCAAGCCCCTTCCAACCTGGCCTTGGACACTTCCAGGGATGGGACATCCACATGCTTGAGCCCACAGGTCTTGGATGCCCTTTTCATCCTTCAGGACACCAGCCCTCACTCAAGCTGCCTTTATTTAGGCAGTTGGTGCTTCACAGGTTATTTCCACACCCCTCAAGGGCAGAAAGTCTCTTCCCTCCCCTGGCCCTGGGACTATTTCAGCATCTGTGACTACTTCATTTTTCATTTACTCCACACACCTGGTCCCCCCAAACCACAGTGAAACGCTGTGACATCCGTGACTGCAGCACAGGCACGGCAGGTTGAGGCCACAAGCACGTTTTTGGCTGTTGTTTTTAAAACCTTGCTTTTGTAACAGGAACTTCGTCAAGGAAATGGGGCGCGCAGCAAACTCGTGGGCTGTGGTTTGTGACAGCACCTCCATTTCCGAGGGGCCACTCCTAGTCCTGGCTTTGGTTTCTTCTCCCCACACGGCTCAAAGGCTTCTTCAGCACGGTGGGGAGGAGGAGCTGCCACCTCAACTTTGGCAGGGCCACCACAGCTCCAGCCTTCCCTGTTCCCACGGCTGAAACAAGGGATGAGAAAGAGGGGATGGTGTTTGAGCCATCCGAGAATAACCCTGCACTCAGGTAGGCCGGGAAAACACACATCCCAGGAGGTCTTTTATCTCCACCCCCCTCCCAGCCCTGTGGAACTGGTCCAGCAGATCCACCAAAGCACACGGACGCATCCGATGGTGGGAGCCATCCTGTTGGATTCCCGAGGGCTGGATGGGCCCCTGGCATGCTCAGCCCTCTGTGGTAGCCACAAATTCAGGTTATAAAAGGAGCTGAGGCCGAATCCTGCCCTGACCCATCCACACAGCTCCAGTCTGCACGCCTGGACACCTTTTCCAAGCAGTAAGGGAGTTGCTCCAAGGCTTTTCCCAGCCTCCCACTCCTTTCTGGTGCTCCGTGTCACAGCTCAGGAAGGGGTTTTGGCTTCTTCTGGAGCTCATTTTCCTGTCAGCTAATGGAGCCTTAAATACCCATCTGGGGCTTCGGGCTTCTCAACTGACAGTTGTCTCTGATGGGATTTTCTTTGCAATAATAGGAAAATTGCTGGGCTTTTGTTTGGTTTTTTTTTTTTATTCCCCCTTCTGAGGTCAAAACCAGGAACAAACCACTTGGTACAATTTGTCCATTTCTTGGGAAGTGTTTGTTTTCTTCCTTTGCTTCCATGTTCAGCCCATGTGTCCTGCCTCTAACAAGGTCCATATAGAATCCTAGAGTTGTTTATGTTGGAAAAGCCCTCTAAGATCATCAAGTCCAACCATTCCCCCAGCACTGCCAAGGCCACCACTGACCCATGTCCCCAAGTGCCACGTCCACACGGATTTTAAATCCCTCCAGGGATGAGGATTCCACCACAGCCCCAGGAAGCTGTGCTGGACAACCCTTTCCATGAAGAAATTTTCCCTAATATCCAACCTAAACCTTCCCTGGTGCAATTTGAGGCCACTTCCTCTTGTCCTGTCACTTGTCATTCAGAAGAAGAGCCCAACCCCTCCCGGCTCCCCCCTCCTGTCAGGGAGTTGCAGAGCCAGAAGGTCCCCCCTGAGCCTCCTTTTCTCCAGGCTGAGCCCCCCCAGCTCCCTCAGCTGCTCCTGCTGCTCCAGACCCTTTCCCAGCTCAGCTCCTTCTCTGGACATGCTCCAGCACCTCATATATCCTCCCAAGGGTCATTGGTGCTGCTTTCCCTAAGAGAAGATTTCCAGGGTGGGCCCAGTTGGAGAAAACACTCTGGGTTTATAGGAAAGCTTCATGAATTTCATATAGAGGATTCAACCTGTGGAGTTTGCTGCCTATGGCTGGGGAGGGTGTTGGGATCCTGCTCCATCCCTGGTGGGTTTTAAAGGGTGGCTGTGGCACTGTGGACATGGAAGGGACCAATTCCTGTGTGTGGCAGGGTGGACTGGACGGGTGGATTTCAATTCATTTAAACCAAACCCCATCTGACTCATTTTTAGCAAAGCCAGACATCATTTTTCTTACCAAACCTTCCCATCCCCATCCTTTATCTCATGTCAACGGCCTCACTCACTCCCCTGGCAAAACAGGTCAGGGTTTTGGTGCCTTGGCTTGTTATTCATGGGTTAAAAAATAATTCAACCTACTTATGGGCTGGTTGTGCCTCACAGCCCTGGCTGGGGTGCTTGGCAGCCCCAGCACTGCTGCCTGCCCAGGCACGAGCCTTCCTGCTTCCAGAATAGCTGAAAAATGCAGGCAGACAATAATAATCATAAAAAAAAAAAATGGGCTCTTTGCAAGAACCAAACAATTTGTCGGGAAATGAGCTTGTGCAAAGTTGTGCCTGGATTTCGTGAGCTGAAAAAAAACCCCCAGCCTGTCCAGGAAAGGAGAGGGATGCAGGGGGGAGGTGATGCTGGTGGCACCAGTGACAGCATGGGACAGGGCAGCTGGCAGCGCTGGAGGGTGGCAGGGACGTAAAACAGGCTCCAAAAAGAACATTGTTTGGTGTGAGAAACGTCCTTAAGCCGAGCAGCATTTCTTTATTGCCTCCATTAAGCATCAGGTCCATCCCTTTGGGAATGGCTGGCACGGGAGCGATCTGGCACGGAGGGCTCCTGTGGGGAATGACTGAGCAGTGCAAGGAGCCTGGGAGGAGGATGGGATCAGAGAGGGCTCCACAGCAGCTCTCACCTCTTTGGCTGGAGATCCCTGAGCCCCTGAGCTTTTTTGTTTCTTCTTCAGCAACATTTACAACCAAACCGTGCATCGCCGGGATTTTTTATTTCAATTTTCATTTGATTTTTACTTTATTTTCCCTTTTACTTTCATTTTTCCCAAGCTCGGCAAGAAGAAGGGGATCTAAACTTCGACATAACTCCCGAAGCCCCGAACTATATACGTCTGGGCATTAAAAAACCGGCTTGCCCAAGGGATCGATTCGGGGTGGGGAACATCCGTCGCCTCCTTGCTCCTCGTGCTCGGGCCGGCCGGGAGCGCAGTCCTGGCTGGGGACGTGCTGCCATCTCTGGAGAGGACGGGGATACGGCAGTCCCGGGCCTCAGGAAGGCCGAGGAGCGATGATTTGTCTGCTGGGAGGCCGCCCTGGCGCCCAGCCCCGACTACAAACCCTCTTGGCTGCAGCCGGCGCTTGGCTCGGCCGGAGGCAGCAGTGGCCGGCTGGAGACTCCAAGTCTGCTCCCACAGCAGGTAGGACACCAGGAAGGGCAGAATTCCAACTGAAAGTGCTACCCAAGCCATATAAGTGTGTCACTGGGACTTGCACGGTCCCAACTGGGACACAGGGATGCTGCAGGGACAGGGGGGGTCACCCTGCAAACCCCCACATGGCTCCAGGATTTCTTTCCTGTTGTGATAAACTCATGGATGCACTAGAGACTGTGGTGTTTGCATTATTTCAGGTCTCGGAGTCTATTCTTGCACCTTAATAAAGAACCAGCTTTGTTTTGTTTTGATTTAATTACTGTTTTCCGTGGGTCATGGTTACCCTGAGCTCTGAATACACGTATCGTGGGGAAGAGACCTTTCCTGGGGCAAGGACCTCTCCTAAGGCAGGGACTTTTCCTGGGGCAGAGACCTCTCCTGGGGCAGGGACCTCTCCTGAAGCCTCTCTGGGAGTGAATCCTCACTGGGATCATGGGCAGATGATGCCCTGTCCCAGCCTGGGCACACACGGAGCATCCACGGCTCGTGGTAATTGTTGGATCAACGATCTCAGAGGTCTTTTCCACCTTAACAATTGTGTGATTCCGTGTTGCTGAACACCCCCAGCCTGGCCATGCCTGGTCCATCTATGCTGAGGGGAGCATGGATCTGTACAGTGAAAAAGATCCCAGCTTAGGGGGGATGAGAGCAAGGTTTTCCAGAACCATTCCCTCATCTGGCCACGGTGGAACAGGTCCAGGGAAAGCCACGGCGCAGGCTCGGAGCTGTTGACTCTGCAGCCCCACGTGAGCCATCTCCAAGTCAATACCAAACCAGTAACATGAAACCAATCCCTGAACCAACCCCTCACTTCATTTCTTTCTCCTTAGAAAACCCCGAGGAGAGACACCGGGCAGGAGAGCTTGAAGGTCTCTCCAGAACATCCCCAAACAAAGCTCTTCCCTTTCCTCCAGCTGGGAAAACCTGGTTGATCAAACAGCCAGACCCAAGCAGGTCACCTCCAGAAAGCCCCAAGATAGAGTTCCTTCCTTCAAAAGCAATCTGTTTGACACCAAGAGTAAATATCACGTGAGAGCGGGCAGGAACACAGCTACACCTTGCAAGGCTTAACTAAACAGAGGGAAATATTCTCCCTGTCTCCTCCAAGGACACCCAGCAGTTGGTCATCGTAATTTTTTTGGCCTAAATGGTCACTTGAGGTAGATATTAAACCCGGTTAATACGTGTGGTTGAGGGGAAATGGATCTTTCATTAAAATGATCGTTCGCCTGCACGCTTGCACCGAGAGCTTGTACCAGGCTCTGTGTTCTCTCAATTATTGCTCTTATTAAGGCTTGGGATGATCATAAATACTGAATTAAAATAATTACAGCGGGACAGGTACATCTGAGCAACACAAACGCAGCAGCAGCGCTTGGAGGAATCGATTTTCCAGAGCAGAGCAAGATAACGGCAGAGAAACCACAGCCCTGCCCGGGGGCTATGGAGGATCCTGGGGAGGGATGATGGGCGTCCCAGAGAGAGATCCTCACTGCTCTCTGACTCCTCATCACACCAGGAGTTGCTGCTCAACTTTCTGAGTCTCCATACCCCCCAAATGCTCCCTCACCCCCCTCGCCCAGTCCGGGGACACCCCAAACGAGCTCCAGATAACCCCTCTTGGTGCGGGAGGGGATCACGCACAGGACAAGACCACGGAACAGGGCTCTGAACCGCTTTATTCGATGGGGACACACACACAGTTCTCCTCCCTGTGTGTCCTCCCTGCCCTGAAGCCACACACCGAACTCCCTCCTGCTTTCCTGGAGCCGGGCACTCCCCAAACCCTTCTCAAAGCGCCGCTGCTCGGAAAATTCACAGGTACGCGGGGAGCCCCGCCCCGCTTCCCCTCCGGGGCGAAACGCAGCCTGGGGAGGGGACAGAAACCTTTCACAGCTCCCCTCGCCGCCAGCTGGACGCCGTCCCTCCCTGCCACAGCCCTGTGCCGCCTCGGGATGCTCCAGGGCAGGAATGCGGGGCCGAAGGCTCCTCATCCTCACCGGCAGCCGCCGGCTTCTGCCGGAGCCACGTCTCAGGGGATGCCGAGCTGCGGGGCGTCTGTCCTGCGCCAGCCCGGGGGACAGAACTGGCCGTCAGCGCCCGGGTCGGACCCTTTCAGGCTGGATTTGCGGGAGTGGAGCCTCCGGCAAACCCTGCGGACGAAGGAGCGGAACACGGAGGTGCGGAAGATGATGAAGACCCAGGGATCCACGATGGAGTTCACGGAGAGGAACCGCAGCGCGCTGAGATCGGCGTTCTCGTTGATGTCGGCGGCGAAGGCCCCCATGTACGCCCGGATCTGGCAGAGAAATCAAGGAAGTAGGGAAAAATTAGGGAAGATCTCGCTACAGCGATAACAAAAAAGCCCTGCAGGGGCAGGAAAAGAAGTTTTAACTCCCCGATATCCCCACACATCGCACCAGGACGTGTTGTGGGTCGCAGATCCAACTGGGAGCTGGGGCTGGATCACGGGTGGTTATGGCACAGGGACTCTAACACTGCAGGGTGTTAGAGCTGGAGAGGTGGCGCCGGTGACTGGGATAGTTTCATGGATGAAGGAAGCATTCAACCTCCAGGGGCTGCAGCAGTGGGTGCTGGTTGGGGCACCCCGCTTGTGCTGCCCCCCCTGCCGTGGATACTGGACTCAGCATCCGTTGGATAACTTGGCAGGGAATCACCCTGCTTGTTTGAGGATCTTGGCAGGGATTCACCCTGGCTGTTTGAGGTGATCACAAAACCACTATGAGCGAGTTGTGCCAGGGCATCTGGTGGCTGATGTGTCACTATTTGATTCCAGAGGTGATAGAGTGGGCAGGAAAAGGAGGTGGAAGTTGTCACCAAGGGCAGTGGCAGCACCTACAGATCCAACCCCACCCTGATCTCGGGGAGCCCCCACTGTGGCACTGGCTCTGCCTACAGAGGGTGATGCCAAAGTGGGGCTGCAGGATCCGGCCCCAGGGCTTGGAGGGGGGGCAACAAGGGCTCTGTCATGCTGGTCTCCCATCCCCACCCTACCAGCAGGACACCCATTCCTGGGGAAGAAACGGGAGGATTTCCCCCAGGTCATGAAATCCAGTGCAGTTCAAAGGGAGCTGGGTCTATTCAGCACCTTTGGGACAGGGGGCTGGGAATGGGGGGAATTACTGAAGGGTCTAATGCAATGAACTGACATCCTCCCAAAACTTAAACACCTCTGGGGCAGCCCCAGAGGAACAGAGGAAGAGGGGGTAGGTGTTGTTCCAATGGAGTTAAAGCAGTGAACAGATCCCTGGAATGAGGTGAGGGACACTCAGATGGGACCAAAATAATTACTCATCCCCCTCAACACCCCTGGGACACAGTTGTGGTGATGGGGGGGTTATTCCAGGGGGGTTAAAGCAATGAACCAACCCCTGGGGACAGAGTGCTGGGAGTGGGTATTCCAGAGGGGGGCAATGGAATGACCTGACCCTCCCCAGGACAGGGTTGTGTTGGATGGGGGTATTCCAAGGAAGTTTGAGCAACAAATCAACCCCCAGGACAGGGCGGTGGGGGTGTTGTGGTTATTCCAGCGGGATTAAAGCAATGAATTAACCCCTCCCATCCCAGGACAGGGTATCATTCCATGGGGGTTAAAGCAACAGCCACATCCCTGGGACAGGGTGGGGGACACTCAGAGAGGGGGAAAAGTAATTATCCGACCCCCCTGACACCTCTGGCACAGAGTGATGGTGATGTGGTTATTCCATGAGGTTTAAAGCAATAAATTAAGGACTGGGGACATGGTGTTGGTGTTGAGGGTGGGCAGCCTCCCAGAAGGGGATAGTGGTGCCAGGAGGGCTTATTCCAAGGGGATTAAAGCAGCAACCTGAACCTCGGAGACAGGGGGATAGGGATGGGTTATTCAGAGGGGACTAAAGCAATGAACCCCCCAACACCTCTGGGTGTGGGTGGTGGTGCTGGGTTTATTCCAAGGACCTGAAGCAACAGCCTGACCCCCCCAGGAGTGGGTGGTGATGATGGGGGGATTATTCCAAGGGATTTTAGGCAATTCCGTGGCCAGAGTGTGGGACTATTTAGAGGGGTGCAAAGTATTGCCCTGAGACCCCAGAAGCAGGGGGTGGTGCCAGGTTTTATTCCAAAGGGAAAAATCAACAGTTTGACCTCCCCAGAACTAAGTGGTGCTGGTGGGGGGGGTCGTTCTAAGGAGTTTTAGGCAATGGCCTGACCCCCCCTGGACAGAGTGAGAGGCTATTCCGAGGGGGCCAAATCAACAATCCGACCTCCTTGGGAGGGGTTGGTGGTGGTGAGGAAGGATTATTTCCCAAGGGAGTTAACCCGGGGAAGGGGTGGCACGTATCTGGGGGGGGGGAATCAACCACCCGAGGGGGGGTTGCCTTCAGCAGGAGGGGTCCGCAGGGATTACTCACGATGAGCGGCAGGGAGCAGACGGTGAAGAGGACGGTCATGAGCCCGAGCAGGACGAGGTGATCGAGCTCCTCCATGCGGGGGGCGGCGGCGGCGGCGGCGGCGGGGGGGGCCCCTCTGCGGGGCTGCCGGCGGGCCATGCCGTACAGGTGCCTCATGCTGCTCACGTTGCAGGCGCCGATGGCCACCACCAGCAGCCCCAGGAGGCCGGCGTAGAGCACGGGGAAGCCCAGCTCCCGCGGGCCCCCGCCGGCCATGCGGATGAAGCACCACGTGCCCGGGCAGTACTGCATGGGCACCCCGAAACCCAGCAGGGGAAGGGCGCAGAACAGGGCGCACAGCCCGCCCGCCGCCGGCCCCAGCGCGACGCCCAGCCGGCGGGTGAGGTGCCGCCGGTAGAAGTAGGGGTGCCCCAGGGAGAGCCAGCACTCCAGCGCCATGGCCAGCAGCAGCAGGGTGGGGGCCAGCCCGAAGAAGGCCATGAGGAAGGCGAAGAGCTGGCACAGGACGCCCGGCTCGTCCTCGCCGCGCCCGCCCGGCCCCAGCTCGCTGAGGCTGCGGTTGTAGGCGTAGGCGGCCAGCACGATGGGGCTGAGCAGGCACTTGCCCAGCAGGTCGGTGACGGCCAGCACGGTCACCAGCACGTAGAACGCCGAGACCCGCGGCGGGCGGCCCCCGGGAGACCGGGAGCGCCGCCGGTGTTGGCCCAGCAGCAGCAAGGCCAGGACGTTCCCCAAAAGCCCGGCGGCGAAGAGCACCGAGCTGGGCACCGCCGACTGCCCGCTCTCGATGTAGCGGCTGCTGCGACACTGGTAGCCCTTCGTCTCCATCGGGATGGCCCGCGCCGGGATGCGCAGCAGAGGGGTGGGATAGTGGATGTCCCGCTCTGCGCTGGGATGTCCCGCTCCTCACTGCACTGAGTGAGATGAATGTCCCGCACCGCGCCGGGATGGGGTGATGTCCCGCACCGCACTGCGATGGGATGATGTCCCGCACTGTCCCGGGATGGAATGGATGTCCCGCACCGCGCCGCGGCTGCCAGCGGCGACTGTCCCAGCGGGGCGGGCGGTCCCCGCGGAGGGAGGGAGGGAGGAGGGAGAAGGAGGAGGAGGGAGAAGGGAAGGAGGTGCGGTACAGCCGGGCACGGCCCCCAGGACGGCCCCTTCTCTCTGCCCGGCCCGCCCCGGCCGTCGGAGCGCGGCTGCGGGGAGGGGGGACGCGCTGCCCCACCGGGAGAGCCGCGATTCCAGGGAAGAGGGAGGGGAAGGGGCCAGGAGGGATTACAGGGGAGGGGCTCTGGGATTAGGCACTGGAAGGGAGGGAGCTGGAGCTGAGCCCCTCGGGAGCGGGGGGTGCCGGAAAGGGGGCAGGGCTGAGCCCCGGGGGTGGTCACGGGTAAGGGAGTTGGGTCCAAGCACAGTGTGGGGAGTTATCGGTAAGGGGGGCTGAGACTTTAGAGGGCTGACAGAGGGCTGGGGGCTGGGCCTGAGCCCCCAGGAGATAAAACAGGGCAGGGGGCTGAGTCCCTGGGGGTGTCACAGGGCTTGGAGCAACCTGGTCCTGTGGAAAGTGTCCCTGCCTATTGCAAGGGGGGTGGAACTGGATGATCTTTCAGGTCCCTTCCAACCCAAACCAGTCTGTGATTGTATGACATGATTCAACCCAACCAGGCACCACTTCTACCTGCACCTCATCCCACACAGCTGCCGTGTGATGGTACCTCTGCTGATCCCCCCTCTTACCCCAGCCCATGCCAGTGCTCCTCTGTCCCACCAGCAAACTGCAGGAAAAGCCCCCCGAGCTTCTTCCAGGAAAAGCAGAGGCCTTTCTAACCACAGAAACTCCTCTGCATAACACATGCACCACCTTTTGCAGGATGCATGTGATGATGAATAAGCATGAAACCGTGTCTGTCTGCTTTCAGGCCCCTCTTTGCTGTGCTGGATGAGCGTACACGAAGCACAGGGAAGTATCAAGATGACAGGAGGGGTGGCAAAGGAAGTCTAAGGGCCCAGACATCAGCATGGCATGTTTTAGTGATGGGCTGCAGTTCTTACACTGCGTGAAGGGAACTCGTGACTTCTCCAGCAGAGAGGGCAGGGACTGTTTGTGGCTGTGCCGGTGAAAGTCGCAGTTCTGGAAGGCAAAACTCGTTGCTGCTCAGCTCTGGACAACGGTTGGTGTTGAAGTGCTGCCCTCACTAGGGCTGAACGGGAACCCAGTAGCTGCTTCCTGCCTGGGGCCCCGGGGAGAGGAAATTCAGCCAGCCCTGGGGAGCAATCCCAGTGATATCCCCCAAAACAGCGCCTGGAAAACACACCCTCTGGGCCTTCTTTAGCTGGCCCAGCCCCCTGTGTCCTGGAGCAGCACCCACCAACTGCTGTCAGCTCCCTGCAGTGATCCCAGCAGTGGGGAGCAAGGGAAAGATGTGGTGGGATCCCTCAGGTTTTCCCCAGGGTGAGGATTGGGAAGCAGACCTCTGGAGAGCTGATTTACCAGGACAACAGTGACTGTCCTGATCCCTGGAGTAATCAGTGCTTAAAATGCTGCACTGCTCAAAATGCCAGGGTGAGGTTGGATGGGGCTTGGAACAACCTGGGATAGAGAAAGGTGTCCCTGCCCATGGCAGGGGTATGGAATGAGATGGGTTTTAAGGTCCCTCCTATCCCAAACCATTCTGGGATTCTGTGATGATCCCAGGGATGTGCTGCCAGCTGAGCACTGACACTTCACACTCCTGCATCTCTTTGGATGGAGAAGAGACCAAAGTGCTGGGTGTCTCCACAACCACTGGGAAATTCCTTGACAGCCACCAGAAGGACAAATTCAGCAGAAATGGGTTGCTTGATGAGAGGAGGAGGAACTGTGACAAAAATAGTCCCTTTTGGAGGTGGGTGTTGCCCCTTGTTGCACCATCTGTGGCTGGAAACCCCAAAGGACCAGGTGATGCTGCTTTTCCTGTCCTTGCACTGCTCAATGGGGAAAGCCTGGCACGGAGAAGGCTTTTTGGGACTATCTCCTGGTCTGGCCATGCCTCCAAGGCGCTGGGTACAGGCACAGGAGGCAGCCAGCCAGGGCAGATGTGGCTGGGGGTGTCAGAGCAGCCTGGCAGGGCTTTCACCTGATCCCAATTACTTCCCCAGCTGCTGGAGGGTCTGAGGCTGAGCTCAGCTGGCCACAGTGGTCATCGTCCTCTGTGGAGAGGGACGGATCTCCCTCGGAGCCGGGATAGGTGTAACCGCAGACATCTCCCTCCTCCACCTCTCCGGGGAGAGAGCCCAGCGTGGGCAGCCAGATGCACCGCGTCCCCTTTTCTTTGGGTTCATTTGCATACATTGCAGCTATTTGGGGAGGGGAAAACGATTTTGAGAAACTCGCATCACCCCGCATGACGAATCCCTCCCGTTCGTCACCCTTCCGACGTGACCCCCTTCTCGCCGGTCGCATTCCAGAATAAAAACAACCCGAAGCGGAAGAAAGAGCAGCCACAAACCCCAGAAACAAATGAGGAGCTGGAAAAACTTGAAGCACCCACAAGGAATTTTAGTTGGGTTCTTTTTTTTTTTTTTTTTCCCCGAAACTCTTGCTGGCTCCCTACGGCTTCTCCTCGCCAGCCAGCGGTGCGAGGTGGAGAGTGGGTGCCTGTCCCGCCGCTTTTCCCTGTTATTGCCAATCCTGGTTTTTCCCAAAGAGCCGCTGCTGCTCGGAGTATCCGTGTCCGCCTGCTCTTCGTCAGCGGCACAGCCCGCGGCGGCCGCACTGGGATTTTCTCGCCTTCTCTCCAGCCCAGCGCTCCCTTTGGAAGTGTTTGTGGCAGTGTCTGAATAACCTAATTTAGAGCTCGTTAGACGCGGAGGGTTTTGGCAGCGGCGGGAGCCGGATGGAGGGATGCGGCTGGCCGGGAACGGCGGCTTTGGCAGCTCGTCCTGGATATTCGCATACCGAGCAAACAAGGCTGGGAGAGTCCTGCGGAGAAAAGCCAACCCCTTCCCTCCCCGGGAGCACTGGATTAACACCGGCTGGTGCTTCCTCGCTCATCCCAGCCTTTCTCCCCTTCCCTGGGACCGGAGCATCGCCTTCCCCTCCCCAGTGTCCTTTCCCACGTCTTCCCCAGCTCCGGTTTCCCCAGACTAAACACCCACCAGGCTTTAAGCCTTTCACTCTTTCCAGGCGGCGGGATTTGGGGATTCACAGCGCCCTGGAGTGGGCGGGTGGGTGTTCCCGTCGTCCAAACGATGCACTGACAGGTTGGGAAGGCGCTCAGGTCCTGTCCTGGGACCGGGACACAGGGTTAGGGAACCCCCACGGTGGTGATACCCCGGAGTTTTTCCTCGGGGAATTGTGGGATTGATGGGGAAGATGCACCTGGCATCTTAAACACATCCAAACATCCTGATTTAAATTGACAGATAGAGGCAGGTCTGGCCTCTGTGTCCCCCCATCCTGACTGTGGCAGCGTCCCCAGGAGAGGGGAGTTTTGGGGGGCTGCTCGGTCCCTCGGATTTGGGAAGACAACAGACCCGCTCTGAGTCACCGGGTGAAATCCTGCCGATTGCTTCCAGCTGTGCTATTGCAGCGGGCTCGTCCCAGAGGAGAAAATAGCCCTGGGAAGCTGGGAATTCTGCCGAAAGCCTCGGGCTCATCCCATGAGGGATCCAGGGGCTGCAGCCACCTCCTCCTGCTGTGTTTCAGGGGGTTGCATCCTGCCAGGTCTGCCAGGGGGAGGAAAACATCGGGAAAAAAAGCAGCCCCGGGGTGGGAAGGCGTTGGGCAGGAAGGGGGCTGTGGAGCAACTCTTCCCTGTTGCACAAGCCTTGCCCGGGGTTGTCCCAGCCGTGGGATGATCGGAACAGGCAAGGAAAGTGTTTGGGGCTCGGTGGCGTTTCCAGCGCAACCAAGGGAGAGTCACGGGGCGGCTGCACCACACGCGGCCCCGCGGCGGGATCCGGGCACGGGGGGGAGTCGGGAGGGTGCCGGTGGGCGCAGGGGATTGCGGGAGGGGGCCTGGGATCAGGGAACCGGGAGGGAGAGCAGGAGGGGATCGCCCCTGGGATGGGGAGGAAGCGTGGGTTGAAGGGGGAGAGGGAAGGAAAGAAGGAAAGGAAGTTTCAGGAAAAATGAAAGGAAATTTCGGGAAGGGAAAGGAAAGGGGAAAAGAGAGAAGAAAGAAGATGAAAAAAAAAAGAAAGGAAAGAGGAAAGGAAAAAGGAAAGAAAAGAGGGAAAAAAAGGAAAGGAAAGGGGAAAGAAAAAAGGAAAGGAGAAAGGAAAGAAGGAAAGGAAAGGGGAAAGAAAAGGGGAAAAAGAAAGAAGAAAGAAGAGGAAAGGGGGAAAGAAAGAGGAAAATAAAGGAAAAAGGAAAGAAGGAAAGGAAAGGGGAAAGAAAAGGGGAAAAAGAAAGAAGAAAGAAGAGGAAAGGGGGAAAGAAAGAGGAAAATAAAGGAAAAAGGAAAGAAGGAAAGGAAAGGGGAAAGAAAAGGGGAAAAAGAAAGAAGAAAGAAGAGGAAAGGGGGAAAGAAAGA
>JAWWLV010000179.1:62045301-62090308 GCA_035041135.1 Platyrinchus mystaceus
CCCCCAGAGGGTGGTTGGCACTGAACAGGCTCCCCAGGGCAGTGGGCACAGCCCCAAGGCTGCCAGAGCTCAAGGAGTGTTTGGACAGGGTGGGATTGTTGGGGTGTCCTGTGCGGGGCCAGGAGTTGGACTCGATGATCCTTGTGGGTCCCTTCCAGCTCAGGTAATTCTGTTTTTCTATGTTATCAAGAGTGATGGGGCCAGGCAATCTTTGTCTGCTGTGCTTTGTGCTGCAGGGAAAAACACAGGAGTCCTGGAAACACAGGACCTGGGCTGGTGTTATCTTTGCCATGAATCCACTCCATCCTGACGGACAGACTCTCCCAGCCCCAGCACAAACCCCTCCGGGCTGCTCTGCCTGGCAGATGAAATCCCCTCTGCCAGGGAATTTGCTGGAGCCTGGACCAAATATGGAGCTCTTGGCTAATCTTGGGGGAAACAGGGAGCAGGAATCAGTGAGTGTCAGGCACGGTTGGGAGCTGTGTGCCGAGCTCCTGGAACACCGGCAGCGCGGGGGGCTCCCAGGGATCCGCCGGCTCATCCGGCAGCTGCCGTAGCAAAAACAGTTTGCAGCAATATTTAGAGAGAGGAAGGAAGGAAGGAAGGAAGGAGAGCCCCGGAGATTTAAGAAAAAACAACCTTTTTTCTTTACCTTTATGTCTTAGAACACATTCTGAAACCTGGAGCAATCCTTTGGGCTGCGGCTCAAGATGTCTCGGGAAGCTTTTCCATGTGGGAGCGGCGTTTCCATCCCGTGAGTCTTGAGCTCCCTGGGATGCTGGGAGATCTGAGCTCCACTTTCCAGCTGGGAGGACTCAGCAGCTTTAATTTGTAGAGTCCTAGAATGGTTTGGGTTGGAAGGGACCTTAAAGCTCATCTCATTACAAACCCCTGCCTTGGGCAGGGACACCTTCCACTAGAACAGGTTGCTCCAAGCCCAATCCAGCCTGGTCTTCCCTCTCTCCATGCACTGAACCAGTTTCCCATGTTTCTTCTCTGTCCAAAGTGCCCAGGGCTGAGAAACCCTCCTCTTTCTGCAAAAACCTTGGTTTCCCATATTATGGACTCACATGTGGTCCACACTCCATCTTCCCAGCTCTCCATGAGTACAACTCTCTCCCAGAACACCTCTGATACCCTGAGCAGAAAGATCTGTGCTGGGTGGCAGCTGGAGCGCGTGGGATGGAGCCTGCATATGGAAATCACCTGCAGCAGGGGTGGATATCCCTGAGGATGCACCTCAGCAAGTCCTGATGTGCCTCCTGGTCCATCCCTGGACCCCCCCCCAGAAAGGTTTCCCTGCAGTGGGCTGGAGGGAGAAGGTGGTGAGTCATGAGGCGAAGCTGAGTCAAGGAATCGAGACCGAACTTAATGAGAAGCGTTCCCAAAAATGGAGATGTGGAGAGCTGGGTGGGAATCTGTCCTGCTGCCACAGCTTCCCTGCTGTCAGCACCCAGCAGGATGCTCCCAGGAAAGGAAACAGCCACAGGGAAGGCAGTGAGCCCAGCCAGGAGCCAGGGACGGAATCAGCAGGAGAGATCCCTTCACACGGCTGGAGGGGAAGCAGAGCCACCCCACAGGAGGGGCAGGACCACCCAGTGATTCCCCCTTTGTCCCTGACACAGTGCAGAGGTTGTTCCTGCTGTTGGAAAGCTGGGCACCAATTGTGGATTCTCAGATGGCTCAAACTGAAGGCTGTGCCCAACTTGTGGGGCAAGGGGGCACTTAATGGGTTCTCTCCTCCTTTTATCTGGTTTTATAGATTCTCAGAGATGCTGCTGTAAGATTGGGCAGAATTTATCTGACAGATTCCAGTTATTAAGGATGGAGGGATTTTCTTTCTACCACTCCCTGACAGGAGGCTGTAGCCAGGTGGGAGTTGGGATCTTCTCCCCAGTAACAAGTGATGCACAAGAGGAAGCGGCCTCAAGTTGTGCCAGAGGAGGTTTAGATGGGATATTAGGGAAAATTTCTTCCTGGAGAGGGTTGTCCAGCCCTGGCACATCTGCTCAGGGCAGTGGAGGAGTTTCTGTCCCTGGAGGGATATAAAAGCCCTGTGGATGTGGCACCTGGGGACATGGGCCAGTGGTGACCTTGGCAGTGTTGGGGGAATGGTTGGACTCAATAGTCTTAGAGGGTTTTTCCAACCTAAACAAATCCCTGCTTCTGTGAGGGGGAACCCCATAGACATCTCTCTTTCTTAGGCCTTGAAGCCAAAACACTTGTGTTTGCTGATCCAGGGAGCTCAGGGCTGCACAGCCCCCTCTCTGTGAGAGCCCTTTCCTGCCAGGACCAGGGGGATGTTCAAGGCACTGTTTTGTGGCCCTTCCTGCCAAATAGCCTGACCTTGAGCAGGACTGGTGTCCAATATCCAAGAGGAGAAATGCTCCAAGGCCATTATTACTGTGACCCACTAACCCAGCTGGCAACGGGACACTGCCGACAGAGCCCTGCTCCCATCCCACCCCTGCTGCTCCCCGAACATCCCGAAACGCCGAACGGCCCCGGTGCATCCTGTGAGCCTTTGCTTTCTGCTGCACTCCCCAGCCCCGCTCCCGTCACCGGGAATCACTCTTCCTTTCCCGGCTGCCCCAGGAGAGATCCACGTTTCCTGCCGCTTCCCTTTTCTCCGCCGGCCGCAGCTCAGCGATCCCAGGGCTGCCAGGCTTGGGGAAGAGGCTGCCGGGATTTCCTGCCTGGAACAGCCTCTGCACCAGGGATTCCTCTGCCCTTCCTCCTCCTCGCTGGTAGCCCAGGGTGAGGACGAGCCTTTAGCAGGGCAGGGAGGTGCCGGCCACCCCCGGCAGCCACATCTGGCATGAACATTAGGAGTGGCTTGTCCTGGTTTTCCCTTTTTAGCAGAGAGAGTTGGGAGTGCCTGGAAGGGGGGTGGAGGGGGAGGGCCTTCTGGGTCAGGCCAGATCCATCCCCAGCCCCATCCCACCATCCCCTCCAAATTCAGCACATCTGTTTCTGTCCAAAATGCTGCCCAGTAAATGCCTACTGATTGTTTTTTATGCCCAAGCTGTGGGAAGGGATGAACCCTGCAGCCAAAGGCTCTGCCAAGGCACATGGAAGTGATTACAGGGATCAGTCCCTGCAAGCACCTCCTTTCCCAGCGCATGCTGTGGGTGAGCACAGCCTGTCCCTGTCCTCATCCATATCCCTGTCCCCATCCTCACCCTTGTCCCCATCTTCATCCTCATCCCCATCCTTGTAACCAGGCCCATCCTCATTCCCATCCCCATCTCTAGAACTATTCCCATGTCCATCCATATCCCCATCCCTGTCCCTTTCCCCATCTTCATCCCCATCCCTATATCCATTCTCATTGTTGTCCCCACCTTCATGTTCATCCCCATCCCAATGTCCATCCTCATTCCCATCATCATCCCTGGCCGCATCCACATCACGGTCCTTACCTTATCCTCACCCTCATTCTTGTCCCCTTCCTCTTCCTTATCCCTGTCCCCATCCCTGATTCCATCCCCATTCCCACCAAAGCTCCCAGCTGCTCCCAAAGCCAAAGGGATGCCCGTGCCGGCAGGACTCTGCTCCCAAGGCCAGGGCGTGACTCCAGCTCTTCCCAGCTGCCTCTTTTTTAACTGACTGGGGCCAGTTTGGCTCAGGAAATTGGGAAAAGGCACTTTTTAGCATCCTTAAGACTGCAGAAAGCCGGGCAGCTCCTCCTCCTCATTTGCAGAGGATCCTCAGGGCCCATGGTTTGTATTTTCAACAGCCCCCAAATATCCCTTGGAGCAACAAGGTTGTCCTCCTTTTCTCCCCCTTCTCTCCTGCTCCCTCTGCCCGTTGCCACCTCCAAGGTGCCACCGAATGCCACCATTCCCCATGGGAGGAACATCCCAGCTGGGGTTTCACCAGGCAGAGGGGCTGCCAGCCCCTCACGGCTCCCAGTTTCCCTGGAGAGCCCTGGGAGGTGTTTGAGCTTCAAAGAAAAGCCACTTTTTGGCACGGGGAACTCCTGGAAGGCTGCGGATTGTGTCCAGCTGGCCTGGACCCCGCTCGAAGCCCTAATGGTTTTCCATGGCCAGGCAGAGTGAATCCTTCCAAGGGCTGGAGCCAGCCAGCTGCCTGCAGCCGAGAGGGCAGCAGCCTCTCCGGATGTGACCCCCACGGTCACATTCCCTGGGATAGCCGGGCTTCCAACCAGCTCGATCCCGGCATGGCTGGGAGCTGCTTTCCAGGATGACCGGGATGCAGTGGATTGCACACTGCCCGGGATGGAGGGGACAAGAGCCACAGTGATAAATCCCTGTAGCTGCAATAGATGGGGTGGAGGGTGTCCAGCTGCTTCCCATGTGAGGATTCCTGTCGGGAATGCCATGAATGTGTCCCTGATTTATTTCTCTCGACAGCCTACAGGGGTTTGACACTTCTCTCCTTGTTATCTGGCATTCCTCGGGCATGTATATGTCTCGGGACAGATGCAATACTCCAGGCCAGGGAAGTGGGAAACGCTCCAGGAAGCTGGAGCAGAGCTTTTGGCCGCTCCCAGCCCGGATTTCCAGGAGCACTCATTGAGTCCAGCTGCCTGAGGTTTGAGCTCGTCCTTTCCTCCACCACTCTGGGTGCTCCCACCCCAACACCCCAAACCAAAGGCAGGGAACCCCTCCTCGGATCCACTGGTCACTGCAGACCTCTCCGGGAGGGGATGATGGATGATGGGATTGAGAAAGGATAAACAGCGGTGACCCCGCGCCCGGCCCTGCGTGCGTGGGGGGGCCTCTCGCTGACAACTTGCCAGTGGAGCTGCACGACACATTTTGGCCGGTGGCTGTCCCTGTCCTCCCCCCGCGTGTCCCCTGTGGATGAGGAGTCACGTTTCTTCCCGGCTCCAGGGAGAGGGATCCGAGGGAAGGAGCGGGGAGCGGCCAGTGCCTCCCGCCCACGCCGCGGCCCCGGCCCCGACCCGGCTGGATGCGGGCCCGGCCCCGGGGGCGTTGCAGCGAGGCGGGGGGTGCGGGGCTCCAGGGGGAGGGGGGGGGCGCCGGGGAGCGAAGAGGGGATCCCACTCTCCTTCCCCAGGAGAAGAACCCCCCCAGGAATGCCCTGCCGGGATACCCCCTCTGGGTACCGCCGCTGTGGTACCCGGTTCCCCCCGGGACGCCGGTACCGGCCCGGGGGACGCGGGGGAGGGGTGGGGGGGGCTACGACCCGGGATGGATTTTGGGGTGAGACCCGATTGGTCGGGGCCGGGGCCAGGGGGTCCAATGGCGGCACGGCCGAGGCTTGGCCACACCCCTCGAGGGCCACGCCCCGCCGGCTCCGGTTCCCTCCGCCGGGCCGGGGCTGCCCCGTAGGGTCCGTCCCGCTCCGCTCCGCTCCGTCCCTGCGCTCCGGTTCGCCCCGTCGGGTCCGCTCGGAGCCGTCGGGGGGTCCCGCGGGGCCGGCGGCGGGATGCGGGCGGTGGCGGCGGTGCTGGCGGCGGTGCTGGCGGTGGGGGCAGCTCTGCCCCGCCCGGGGCTGCTCCCGCACGGCCCGGCCCGCGGCGATGCCCGGCTCCGGCCCGGGGATGACGAGAGCTCGCCCGCGGTGCCGCTCCGCCGCGCCCTGCGCCTCTACGGCCGCACCGCCCGCCGCCTCTACGTGAGTCCCGGCTGGCCCCGTCCCCGCTCCCCTCCCCTGCCCTCCTTCCCCCCGGCCGCTCTTCCTCCCAGCCCCCTTCCTCCTCTCCATCATCTCCCCCTGTTCCTCCATCTTCCCTCCTCACCGTCTCTCCACACTCTATCCCTTTCTCCCTCCATCCCTCCGTGTCTCTCCATCCTCCCACTCTCCATCCCTCTGTCTCGCCATCCCTCCCTCCTTCTGGCTTTTCACCCCTCCGTCCTTCCATCCTCCTTCCCATTCACCTCCTTCCTCCCCAGCCTTTACACCCCTTCCTCCTTCCCCCCCCCCAACCCTGCCCCTCCACGTGCGTCTTTGCTGTCCCACCGCACGTGTCTCTTCTCCATCCACCCCTTTCCTCCATCCATTTGCCCCCTTCCCGGTGTCTCCGGCTGCGGAGGAACAAGAGGGCTTTCTCCTTCGCAGCTGTTCCTGCCAGCAGCGGCTGCAGCTGGGATGGCCCCTGAGCTGCAGCTCCCGGGGGGATGGAGAAGCCCGAGGTCTTTGTTTTCTCCCCGTGGCCGGATGGGGCCACGCGGCCTCAGGGCTCTCACTCCACCGGGAAGGGGGGGACGCGGCCGGGGGGACCGGGGGTGGTGGCACCTCTGCAGCTCCTGAGCACCCTGCCCCGCTCTCCCTGCAGGTGGGGACCAACGGGGTCATCTCCACCCAGGATTTCCCCAGGGAGACCCAGTACGTGGATGACGATTTCCCCACAGACTTCCCTGTCATCGCTCCCTTCCTGGCCGACCTCGACACCTCCGGGGACAGAGGGAACATCTACTACCGGCAAGATGACTCTCCGGACGTGCTGGACCAGGCTGTGGGATACATCCAGGCTGGGTTCCCCCGCACTGCCAGCTCCTTCGTGCCCACCAACGCCTTCATTGCCACCTGGGAGGATGTGGGTGCTTACCAGGAGCTCTCCCAGGACACCGAGCCCTCCACAAAGGTGAGGCCAACGGGCTGAGCTTGGATTCCCATCCCGCATGCCATGGGAGGATGAGTCTTCCTCATGTAGCACCCAAAACGCTCCGTCTCTTCTTCCGGGGTGGGGGGTCCATCCGTCCATCCTTGGGTGAGCACCAGGGGAACATGGAGCTTCTCCTCTCTGCTCAGGGCTGTGGCACTGTTGGCTTTGCTGGTGGGCAGGAGAGGTTTAGGGGTTGCCTTCAGCTCCGTGGTTGGAGGTGCTGGTACAAGGGCATGGAGTGACAGGATGAGGGGAAATGGCTTCAAATTGATTGGATTAGATGTTGGGAAGAAATTCTTGGCTGTGAGGATGGTGAGGTCCTGGCACAGGTTGCCCAGAGAAGCTGTGGCTGCCCCTGGATCCCTGGAAGTGTCCAAGGCCTGGTTGGACGGGGCTTAGAGCAACCTGATCTAGTGGAAGGTGTCCTTGCCCATGGCAGGGAGTGAGATGATCCTTTAGATCCCTTCCAACCCAAACCATTCCAGGATTCGATGATTCTTTTCAGGCAAAGCTCTCCAGTGGCTCTGGATTTGCAGGGGCAGCTGGGAGAAGCCGTGGCTCAGCTCCATGGTGCTCCTGACCTTTGCCAGTGGCTCGGGGCTGGTCCTTCCTTCTGCCCCTGTGCTGATTATGTTGCTGGCGAGGAACTGGCTTCAGAGTTTCCACCATGGGTTGATTTTGTGCCTGGAAAACAAGCTCATAGGTGGTCTGCCAGGTCGGGGAGGTGACCTGTGCTCTCCACCCACGAGGCTGATAAGGCTCCTGCGTGGGTGGACCTACAGCGCTGCCTTTCCCCGAAAACGCCGGGACATGAGGTGTCACACCGGGCTGACGACGTGCTGAGGAGGTGACAGTGATGCTCTGCCAGCAGGATGGAGTCCTTGGAACGAGCTGGATACGATGAGCTGCGAGAGGAAAACTTGGTGATGGACACCCAGGGCTGTGTGACGGGTGACGGGCTCTCGCCGTGATGGGGTGGGCTGATCCCAAAGCCCGTCAGAAGCCACCAGGTCCCCATGGACCACCAGAAGCCATCCCTACCATCCATTCCCCCACTGCAGGGCCCTCCGGGAGCGAGTTGCTGAGAGAGAAGCCAAGCAGGGGAAGAAACCGAGGTTTGGAAGGAAACAAGGCACATTTTTTCCTCTAATTTAAAACTTGGGAAAACAGCTGAAGAGATGCCATCAGGGGCCTCACAGTGACCTCCCGGCCATCAAAAACGCAGCCTTCTCTTCTTTTCTCTTCCCAATTGTTTTGGGGTTTTTTTCCCCTCTCTGAGAAGTTGGATCAGGTTTTAAAATGAAACTGGTCTCGTTTGGAAACGAGCAGCTCCGGGGAAAGCTTCATTCAAGACTCGCTCAAGTGCAGCTTGTGCCTGTGCTTTGCTGAGCTCCCCCTTAGCCAAAACTGCTAAAAACCTCCCCAGACACCACTTTTTTTTTCTGACCAAATGTGGCACTTGTGGAAACGCTGCCTTCCCGCTGCTCGGAACCAGGATCGACTCCGAAGCCTTTCCCCTCCTGGTTTGGAAAGTGGCAGCTCATCCTTTTTGAGCCTCAAAAGCAGAAACCTGGGTTAAGGTGGGGGTGTAGGGGGTCCCCAGGCCGCTGTTTCAGGGGTCCTGCCTAGGTGGGGGGGGTCTGGCAGTGCTGTGGCAGCGCCCTGTCCCTTCCAGCTCCTTGGGATACGCTCCTAGTCGCTGCAGTGACGCCTTCCCGGGCTGCAGAGCGGGACAAGAGCTGACCCCGCTTCTGCAGGGGCAAGACTTGCCCTTTTGGGCTGGAATTTGCCCTTTGCAGCTCTTTGCTGGGAGCAGCCGGGGGCTTCCCCTCCACCCCCCCGCCCCGCTCCCTTCCCTTCATCCCGCCGTGCCAGCACATCGATGTCACCCACCGCGTCCCCCCTCGCCACCCACCACACGGCCAAACGAGCCCTGCAGCTGCTGCTGCGATTTGGCTGCGTGGGGGAGGAATCCAGCCCCGGGTGTGTGTGTGTGTGGGGGGGGGGGGGTTATCCCCTCCTCCTCCTCTTCCCAGCTTTTTTGGCCGCCTTTTCGGGGTCTCTGAATGCCCGAGTGTGCGACGTGCACAACAAGGCTCTTTATGTCCCCGCGGGGCTGCCGGGAAGCCCCGCGATGCCCCGGGGACCCCAAAAAATGGGGGCTGGCGCTGTGGGGGCGGCGCGGGGGGAGCCCCCGCCCCTCCCTCCCGCTGCTCCAGGGAGGGGGGAACCGGGACTTTAATCATTTTTCCTTCGCTCGGGCGCCGTTCCCTGTGTGCTGCTTCCAGCGGCTCTCTGGGCAGGGCTGCCCCTGCCTGCTCGTGGTTATTTATCGGGGCAGCAGGAGCCGTGCGGGGTTGGTTTCCCCGCGTTTGGGGTGACCACGATGTGTGTGCTTGGGGGGGGTTCTCCGGCGGCTCCGGAGGGCTGGGCTGGCTCCGCAGGCTCCCCATCCGCGGGTTGTTGCCGCGATCCCGCTCCCTGGCACGGCCCCAAGGCTCGCAGGGCTGGCAGGGCAGGCGGCCAGCGTGCCTATAGCGGGATGTATGGGTGTGGGGAAGCCGGGAGCGTGTTTTTTCCGGAGGAAACCAGGCTAAAATTGTTCTCCGGGAGAAGCGGGGGGTGCGGGTTTTCCTTTGGTGCTGATGGGATGGGGGGAGGCTGCTGCTGTCAGGGGGAGGGAAACAGCAGTGAGGGGCTCCCAGGTTTCAGCACCAGCCTGGTGCAGGGGTTACATGGCCAGGGATGCTCCTGGGCATGGTGCAGGACTGTCACCTCCCTATGTGACAGCTCTAAGGGACACCCTTGCACGGAGGGGGTGGCCTGGTTGTGCCATGGGAACCTGTGAGGATGTTGAGCATCTTCCCAGGATGTAGCCTTGGGCTGTGGCTGTGCATGAGCAGGAGGCCTCTGCAGGGTGATCAAAGAACGGTTTGGGTTGGAAGGGACCTTAAAGATCATCTCATTTCAACCCCCTGCCATGGGCAGGGACACCTTCCACTAGCCCAGGTTGCTCCAAGCCCTGTCCAACCTGGCCTTGGACACTTCCAGGGATCCAGGAGCAGCCACAGCTTCTCTGGGCAACCTGTGCCAGGGCCTCCCCACCCTCACAGGGAAAAATTTCTCCTTAATGTCCCATCTATCCCTGCCCTCTGGCAGTGGGAAGCCATTCCCCCTTGTCCTGTCCCTCTAGTCCTTTGTCCAAAGTCCCTCTCCATCTCTCTTGGAGTCCCTTCAGGCACTGGAAGGGGCTCTAAGGAGGCTTCTCTTCTCCAGGCTGAACAATCCTAGCTCTTCCAGCCTGGCTCCACAGACTTGCTCTCTGATGGAGGGCTCTTTTGGGGTGCTTCCCTGCGCCCTGGTGTGTGGGGAGTTGCCTGTCACGTCCTTGGTCTCCATCCCCATCTCAGTCCCCCACTGGGTTCTTCCTGCCCCTCCATGACATCTGTCTGTCCTGCCCTCCCTTTGGCAGCTCAACACCTTCCAGACAGTCATCGCCTACAGCGACGAGGACACCTACACCATCTTCCTGTATCCCCATGGCGGCCTCCAGTTCCTGGGGACGCGGCCCAAGGAGTCCTACAACGTCCAGCTGGAGCTGCCAGCCAGGGTGGGCTTCAGCTGGGGGGACAGCGATGACCCGAAGAGGGACGGGCTGTTCCACAGCCTGGCCAGCAGCGAGCAGGCTCTGAGGAACCTGGAGCGGTGCGTGGTGCCAGTGGGGGCTCTGTGGGATGGGCAGGGGGAGCAGGGTCACTTTCTCCCTACCCTGGAGCCTTTTAAAGGCTGGAAGGAGGAGGGGAATGAGCTGGGGGTGCTGCATTTGGGGTACCGGAGGGGTGGTGTGGAGCTGGAGCGCCTTTGGGGTGGGTTTGCCAGCACGGCTCTGATGGATGTTCATGTGCACTGCCATCTGCAGGGAGAGCAACACGGGGGTACCTGGAGTGTGGGTCTTCCATGTGGGCAGCGTGGACCATGTGGAGCCAGGAGGCAGCGAGAGTCTTGGTCCTGGAATGCCACAGAGCCTCCCCGTGCATCCCGATCCCGAATACACCCGCACGCTCTACAGCCATGCCGACCACACATCCACGGAGCTGCCGGCGCAGCATCCCAGCCATGGATCCCGCACCCCAGTGCTCCTGGGCTTTGTCCCTGAGAGGAGGGACGCCCAGGAGCAGAGCCACCGGCTGTACCCCGGCGGGGACGGTGGCACCCGGCAGAGCTACTCCGCCAACCCCTCTTCCTACAGCTCCGGGCACCACGGCGTCGGCGTGGAGGAGGACGTGCATTTCAACCCCGATGGTGAGTGGCCACAGCCCCTCCAGTGACCCAACGGGGACAATGACCCAGCAGGGACAATGACCAAATGGGGACAATGACCGAACAGGGATGGCTCGTGGCGGGTGGTTCCCTAAAAAACTCCCCTTGCTGCGAGTTCGTCCCTTCCCAAGCAGCCGGGGCTGGAGCGAGCGTGGGCTGGAGTCGCTCCTGCAAAGCTGCTGCCCTTCCAGCTCCTCTCCCCCCAGCCAAATCCTGCTGGCAAGGGGCTGCTGGAGCCACACACCCCTGCCTGCTGGATTTGCCAGTGGAAAAGGAGGGAAGCTTATGGGGTGGGATGCTCAGGGGGCATCAGGTCGTGGCACAGGGACAGGGTTGGCCTTTCTGCCCTCCCCGCCACTGAGCCAGCTATGGAGCCTCCATGGCACGTGCTTGGGGGAGCAAAGCCCCATCCCCAGCCGGCTGCCTCCCAAAAATACCCAGGAATTTGATCTCCTGCCCTCTGTCAGACCCGCCTGAAATCAGGCAACAGGTTCCAAACCCTCCACCACCTCTCTGCATCCCGGGTGACTTCCTTGGGAACCACTGCCAGCTAGCCTGTTTCCCTGCAGTGTTTCTGGGGGGGCCAAGAAGGCGAGGCAGGTGGGAACGGGGGGCACCCAGAGAAGGTGACGTTCCGAGGGGTGGCTTTGTCGCCTTGTCCCCAACCCTTTTCCCCCCTCGCCCCCAGTGTTCACCTACAGCGCCTCCAGCAAGGAGACGTGTGCCCAGCACCACGGGCGCTGCTCCCCGCACGCCTTCTGCACCGACTACGCCACCGGCTTCTGCTGCCACTGCCGGGCCACCTTCTACGGGAACGGGCGGCAGTGCCTGCCCGAAGGTACGCGGGGCGGGCGGCGGGGACGGGCAGCCCCTGCCTGGGTGGCCACTGCCAGGGGTGCCCGTCTCCCTGCCCAGGGGCCGTGCATCGCCTCAACGGGAAGGTGAGCGGGAGCCTGACGGTGGGACGGGCGTCCGTGCGCTTCCAGGACGTGGACCTGCACGCCTACATCGTGGGCAGCGACGGCAGGGCCTACACGGCCATCAGCGGGGTGCCCCAGCCCGCTGCCCGCGCCCTCCTGCCCCTCCTGCCCGTCGGGGGGCTCTTTGCCTGGCTCTTCGCCCTGGAGGAGCCCGGCTCCGAGAACGGCTTCAGCATCACCGGTGAGCCGGGATCTGGGATGCGCCGTGGCTCTGAGGGACGTGGCTCTGAGGGAGCGATGCGTGGCTTGGGGTGGGTGATGAGGGGCTCAGGGCAGCTCCGTGGCTCCTCCAGCCTCCTCCCCAGGTTCCGCTGTGCAGGATGGGCAGGGGGAGCAGAGTGACTTTTTCCAGGCTCTGGAGCCTTTTAAAGCCCGGGGGAGGGAGGGGAGTGAGCCGGGGGTGCTGGGCTGCATCGGGGAGCTCAGCCCCGCGTGCACTGGAGCTGCATTTGGTGTGAAACAGGAATGGTATCTCTGGCATGAGTTTGCCAGCGCGGCTGTGATGGATGTTCACATGTGCTGCCGTCTGCAGGGAGAGCAACATGGGGGTATCCAGCTTGTATGAGTCTTCCACCTCATGGGTGTGCTGGAAGGGTGGGGAGGGATGCCTTGGGGTTGTAGTCCCTAAAAATCCTAAAACCCTTAAAATGATGCCTGTTTCCTTTTCCTGTCCAGGTGCTGAGTTCACCCAGAGCCTGGAGGTGACCTTCTACCCCGGGGGGGAGACAGTCCAGGTCACTCAGACAGCCGAAGGCCTGGGGCCGGACAATTACTTGAGCCTCAAGACGCACATCCAGGGAGAGGTGCCGTTTCTCCCGGAGAACGTCACCGTCCACATCACTCCCTACAAGGAACTCTACTACTACTCCAGCTCAGGTAAGACCCGAGTTCAGCTTCACCTGGGCTTGGTTTCTCGCTCGCCGTCCCCGCGTGCCCCAAAGACACCCGCGACACGGCGACGCTGCAGCCGTTTTTTCCCCCACATCCCGCGGGGTTTTCCTTCCTTTCTCCGGCAGCCGTGACGTCCTCGGGCCAGCGGGAATACGTCGTGGCCGCGGGAACAGCCAACCAGACCTTGTCCTACCGCCTGCGGCAGAACATCACCTTCTCCGGGTGCTCCCATTCCCGCCCGCCCGCGCGGCAGCAGCTCAGCGTGGCGCGCGCCTTCGCCCTCTACGACGGCCAGGAGCACGTCCTGCGCTACGCCCTGGCTGCCCGTGTCGGCTCGGCGCAAGGTGAGCGCCAGCACCCACCCCCAGGGTGCCCGTCCAGGGCGAAACCCCCCCAGCCAAGGGGTGCTGGGTTGCTCCCGAAGCGCGGCACGCTCGCTTCGCCCAAGGTCAGCCAAAAGAGAAGGGACCTCGTTGCGGTTACGACTTCCTCGTGAGGGGCAGAGGAGGGGCAGGCACTGATCTCTGCTCTGGGGTGAGCAGTGGCAGGAGAGGAGGGAATGGCCTGAAGTCGTGTCAGGGGAGGGTTAGGTTGGGTGTCAGAAAGAGGTTCTTCCCCCAGAGGGTGGTTGGCACTGAACGGGCTCCCCAGGGCAGTGGGCACAGCACAAAGGCTGCCAGAGCTCCAGGAGGGTTTGGAAGATCCTCTCAGGGACAGGGTGGGACTCTTGGGGATGGGCCTGTGCAGGGCTGAGGTTTGGACTTGATGACCTTTGTGGGTCCCTTCCAGCTCAGCATATTCTGTGATTCTGTGGCTCTGTTTCCCAAGCAGTTTGAGCCTCAGCACTCCTGGCATGGTGGGGTTGCATCCAGGGCGGCGCTGGGTGGTGCGGCCGTGGTTCCCTGCGCAGGTGCTGCGGTGACGCCTACATCAGATACAAGTGGGAATGGGTCACTCCCTGTGTCTCCCAGACCTCTCCTTCCCCCCTGACATCCCTCTGTGCCCACAGATGGTGCCGGGAATCCCGCGGTGAACCCGTGCCACGACGGCACACACGGGTGCGAGGCACCGGCGCGCTGCCAGCCCGGAGCAGGGGTGGAGTACACGTGTGAGTGCCCGGCCGGGTACCGCAGAGACGGCCGGGGCTGCCGAGGTGAGCGGGGCTGGGAGTGGGTGCTGGAAGGGGTCTGGTGGACCCTGTCACCCGTCAGGCACCGTGGTGGTGGCCACTGACATTTGGGATGCTGGGATGTGCTGTGGCATTGCAGCACTTGTGATCTCCTGGAGCTTCACCAAGGATGGGGGGGGTAGGGGAGGGAAACTGAGGCAGGGTGCTGGGGCTCTCTGGGGAAGCGCTCCAGGAGGATGTGGCAGATGTGGGATGGGCAGTGCGGGGCGGGATATTCCCCCCCAAGACCAGGAGCAGCCAGACTCCAAAAACAAGTGCCTGCTGTCTCCCCCTTCCTCTAGACGTGGACGAGTGCGCTGAGGGCCTGAGCCGGTGCGGCCCCTTCACCGTGTGCCTGAATGCGCCGGGCACTTACCGGTGCGAGTGCCGCGGCGGGTACCGGCCGGCGGGGGACGGACAGGCGTGTGTGCGTAAGTGCCAGCCCTCAGCCTGGGGTCTCCCCCGCTCCTGTGCCCCACGGACGTGCCCCTATCATTCCCCCACCTGTCCCCACAGCAAGTGACCCCTGCGAGGACGGGAGGCACCCCTGCGCGCCGGGGGGCCGAGCGCGGTGCCTGTCCCGTGGCGACGGCCGCCCCAGCTGCGAGTGCCTCCCCGGATACACCGGCGACGGCATCCACTGCTCCGGTACGTGGGCACGGGAGGGGGGGCTCCCACGGGGGCTCCTACACCGCACGGCTGCCTGGGGTGCCCCCCCATCCCGGCTGATCCCGCCTTCCCTGTGCGCAGACATGGATGAGTGTGCGGAAAACCCGTGCCACCCTGCCGCCAGCTGCTACAACACGCCGGGCTCCTTCACCTGCCGGTGCCAGCCCGGCTACGAGGGTGATGGCTTCCAGTGCACGTATGGTATGGGTGCCCACTCACCTCCGTGCCCTCTCTCTGCCCTGGGGCAGCTTCCCCGGCCTCACTCTCCTGTTTGTTGGCTTTCCAGCGGCGGGAGGGAACCCGCAGCGGCTGACGCCCTGCCAGCACGAGCAGATGTACCCGCGGGAGGTGCCGCCCGGCCCCTCGCCCGTGGGTGGCAGGCACGTGCCCCAGTGCGATGAGGAGGGTCGGTACCGGCCCCTGCAGTGCCACGGCAGCACCGGGCACTGCTGGTGCGTGGATGCTGCCGGGCAGGAGATCGCTGGAACACGGACGGCGCCCGGCACCACCCCGCCTCGCTGCGGGAGCCCAGGTCAGTGGAACCCCACTCAGGGGGAGAGGGGAGGTGGGTCGGGTCCTTTGGCGTCTCGCTGGCATCCCAGTGGCATCCCAGTTTGGCCCAGGCACCAGCAGTGTGGGAACAATGGGGCCACAGCAGAAGGGACCCACAAATTAAATGGCAGCAGTCTAAAATCCAACACCTCAACACGAGGAATAACTTTCCACTGAGGGTGGCAGAGCACTGGAAAAGGGAGTGCGTGGAGTCTCCCTCTCTGGACACATTCCAAACCCACCTGTGTCACCTGCTCCAGGTGACCCTGCCTTGGCAGAGGGGTTGGACTGGTTGATCTGCAGAGGTCCCTTCCAGTCCTAATAATTCTGTGACTCTGGGACCCTTTGCTCAACTACCTGGCTCGAGGCTTCACTGCCATGGCCTGGGAACAGGGCACTGCCAAATGGGTGCTTGGGCATTTCAAGGGGCTCCTGGGTGTTTAGGGCACCCTGACCCATGGGGTGACAGTGCATTGGCCATTGGGACACCTCCTGTGTCAAGTTGTGCTGGAGGGGACAGCTATGGGGTGTCGAGGGGGCTGGAGAGGGGCAGCCCCAGCACCCCCAGCCCAAGGGGTGCACCTCCAGCCTGGGGTGAAGTGGGGCCAAACCCAGATGCCCACGTGGGTCCCGGGGGAGCCAAGTGGCACCCCCTGAGCCCGGGCTGGGGGGAATTTGTTGCCGGCAGAGTCCATCCAGCAGCTGACGCCCTGCGAGCACGCGCGGATGTACCCGCGGGAGGTGCCACCCGGCCCCTCGCCCGTGGGCGATGGCCACGTGCCCCAGTGCGACGAGGAGGGTCGGTACCGGCCCCTGCAGTGCCACGGCAGCACCGGGCACTGCTGGTGCGTGGACGCTGCCGGGCAGGAGATCGCCGGCACACGGACGGCGCCCGGCACCACCCCGCCTCGCTGCGGGAACACAGGTCGGTGCCCGGGGCTGGGCATCCTCAGCGTGGAGGGGTCACCCAGCAAAGAGAGGGGGACTCAGGGCTGTGGCAAAGCCCTGAGCCCCCCTGAGCTTGCACGTGGGGGGTGACTGTGGCCCTTTCCCCCTCCTTCCCATGCCAGAGCCCACGGAGCGGCCGCCCAGCATGTGCGAGCGCTGGCGGCAGAGCCTGCTGGAGCACTACGGGGGCAGCCCCCGCAGCGACCAGTACGTGCCCCAGTGCGACCCCCAGGGACACTTCACCCCGCTGCAGTGTCACGGCGACAGCGGGTACTGCTGGTGCGTGGACGAGGGCGGCAGGGAGATCCAGGGCACGCGCTCGGAGCCCGGCACCACCCCGCCATGTAAGAGCTGAGCGCCCCCAAAGCCGCCCCTGCTCCCTCCCACTCGCTCCTGTGTAGGTGTGGAGCTGAGCCGTCTCTCCCTGAGCCGTCTCTCTCCCTCCCTGTTCCCGCTGTTCCCATGACAGGTCTCCCCAGCGTCGCGCCGCCCACCGTCCGGCCCTCGCCCCGGCCCGACGTGTCCCCACCAGCCACGGGGACCTTCCTGCTCTACGCTCAGGGACAGCAGATTGGATACCTCCCGCTCAACGGGACGCGGCTGCAGAAGGAGGCGGCCAAGACCCTGCTCTCCCTGCATGTACGGCATCCCTGGGGGTGGGGATGGGCTGTGGGAATACCAGGGGGAGTTTGGGAAAGGCTGGTGCTGCCACTCTGTGTTTCACACCTCCCCGGACCACTTGTCTGAGCTGTCGTGGTTTGGGGGGCGTCACCTCTTGAAGGTTGGTGTTGTTTTGTGGGGACATTTCCTGTGCTGCTTTGGTGCTGAGGTGCCACTTTTGACAAGGGCCTGGGGTGACAGGACAAGGGGTAATGGCTTCCCACTGACAGAAGGCAGGGTTGGATGGAATATTGGGAAGGAATTCTTGGCTGTGAGGGTGGGGAGGCCCTGACACAGGTTTCCCAGAGAAGCTGTGGCTGTTCCATGCCTGGCAGCATTCCAGGCCAGGTTGGACAGAGCTTGGAGCAACCTGATGTGGTGGAAGATGTCCCTGCCCATGGCAGGGGATGCCACAAGATGGTCTTTAAAGTCCCTTCCAACCCAACCCATTCTGGGATTCTATGGAGGAGGAATGTTCTCACCTCTCCCTCCACTCACCCCCAGCAGAGGGGCAGGTCAGTGACAGGTCCCAGACCTGGAACTGCCCACAAGGAGAAGGATCCTGGGTGCTTCCAGAGCTCCCCAAAGTAGGTCACGGCCCTGGCCTTCCAGCTGCAGGGCTCTACTGCAGCCTTGCCTTTTCCCTTCCTCGGACTCCTCCTGGAATGTGGCCATGTGCATCTCCAGCCAGGCCAGACCAAGGGGGAGGAACGCTGAAAGCTGGGCCACGACCCTCCCTGCACCCCAGGGAATTAAACACTTTGCCAAGTATTCCCTCTCCCCATCCTGAAGGTCATTCCTGGGGCTGGCTTTGCTCTTGGAGCAGCCTCTCCTTGAGGCAAAGGCTTCAAATCCATCTGGCCGTGGGTGTGTGCCTGCACCAGCTGGCCTAACATCCTCTGCTGCAGGATTCCACTGGGAGGGTGCAGTAGGAACCCGTCAGCGTTGGGTTTTGCTGGAAAAAATGGGATTCGAGTGTCATTCCCTAGTGCTGCATCCTGCAGCACGAGCTGGGCAGCTCCAGCTGGTGGGATAAGGATGCTCAGTGAGCCTCCTGGCAGGATTTCACCCTGTGTCCCTCTCCCAACCTTGCCAGGGCTCCATCGTGGTGGGGATTGACTATGACTGCCGGGAGAAGATGATCTACTGGACGGACGTGGCCGGACGGACCATCAGCCGGGCGAGCCTGGAGCCGGGGGCCGAGCCGGAGACCGTCATCAACTCAGGTGTGTCCCCATCCCAGTGACACCTGCCCAAAGCCACATCAGCAGGTCGCAGCTCCGGGGCCGTCCCGCTTCGGGATCCTCCACCAGCGCTCGCATTCCTTGGTGTCGGGTCAGGCGGGCCGGGGGTTGGGGGGGCTCTGAGGGATCCCGGAGCGGCGCTTCCCGATCCGCTGAGCGTGGCCATCCCCTTCCCACCCCGGCAGGACTCATCAGCCCCGAGGGCCTGGCAGTGGATCACCTGCGCCGGGCCATGTTCTGGACCGACAGCGGGCTGGACAGGATCGAGAGGGCGCGGCTGGACGGCTCCGAGCGGCGCGTGCTCTTCGACACCGAGCTCGTCAACCCCCGCGCCATCGCCGTGGACCCCGTCCGAGGGTGAGCAGCGGCCATTCCCGAGGGATTTGGACGCGAGGCGCGAGGGTCGAACGGATGCAGCCCCATCCCGACCCTGGGAGCAGCTCTCCCGCTCTCCCCACAGGAGGGGTTGGCTCCCTTCCCCGGCCCCGCTTTTATTTAGCAGTTCAGGATTTGGCCGGAGCTGCTGCTGCTTCGGTATCAGGATGGACATTATTTTTGAAAGCTTCGAAACGCTCCTGGCGTTTGCAAACACAAGCTGTGCCTCCAGGGTGCTGTTGTGATACAAAGTGTGCTACTCCAAAAGGCTCGCCCTCGTCTGGGAGCTGCAGTTTGGGTCATAAACATGTTTGATATTGCTCTGCTTTGCTTTTAGGGATGTTTTCCTAATCAAATAAAGATGTTTCAGGCACTGATAAGGGGAAAACCAGGCCTTGCTCCTGACAAGAACCGAACAAAGGGATAATCTCCTACCACTCCTTAACTGTTGTGTGTCCTGTTTGTGCATTATTTCCCAAGAAACCTTTACTGGACGGACTGGAATCGTGAAGCTCCCAAAATCGAAACTTCCACTGTCAATGGAGCCAACAGGAGGGTCCTGGTGCACACAGACATTGGTTTGCCCAATGGCCTGACGTTTGACCCCTTCTCCAAGCTGCTGTGCTGGGCAGATGCAGGTAAGGTTGTGCCAGGGGAGGTTTAGGTTGCATATTGGGAGAATTTTTTTCATGGAAAGGGTTTGGAACAGGCAGTGGAACAGGCTGCCCAGGGCAGTGGTGGAGTCCCCCACCCCTGGAGGGATTTAAAAGCCGTGTGGATGTGGCACTTGGGGACATGGGGCAGTGGTGGCCTTGGCAGTGCTGGGGGAACATTGGACCTGATGATCTTGGAGGGCTTTTCCAACCCAAATGATTTGATGATTCTGCATCCTTAGGCCTAAAAGCTGTTTCGAAATGTAGTAAATCAGGAAAAGGTTTTTCACCCACAGGGTGGTTGGCACTGAAGAGGCTCCCCAGGGCAGTGGGCACAGCCCCAGGCCTGACAGAGCTCAAGGAGTGTTTAAACAAGGCTCTCAGGCACATGGTGGGATTTTGGGGGTGTCCTGTGGAGGACCAGGAGTCGAACTTGATGATCCTTACGGGTCCCTTCCAGCTGAGCGTATTCTACAATTGCATGAAATGCAAAGAACGTATTTGCTGGGGTGTTTTTTGTGGAATGATAAATATCTTGTGTCTGAACAGGCACAAAGCACCTGGAATGCACATTCCCTGATGGCACAGGCCGGCGTGTCATCCAGAACAACCTCAACTACCCCTTCAGCATCATCAGCTATGCCAACCACTTCTACCACACGGACTGGAGACGGTGAGGGGGGGGAAAAAAGCCACTCCCTGCTTGGCTGGGAATGCTGAGCTCCCTCCAACAGCTGGGATACAACCTCCATGATTCCCTGAGAGCAGCCTGAGGGGGAAAACAAAGGCTGTCCCCAGCCTGCTCCTGAGTCCTGGAGCATCACCAGAGCTCTCGTGGGTCTCTAGAAAGCTGAACGTGGGTTCAGCAGCAGCCGCTTGTAAATCTCGGCACAGAGTTGTTTAGACACAGCCCCAGCTCTCTGGGAGGGACAGAAAGAGTGGTTTGTGGTTTGTTGTTTTTTTTTTTTAAACTAAAACTTGGCCCAAGCCTCCAAATCTAGATTAGGGCAAAGCAGAGATTCTGTCCTCAGAGTTCCCTCTGCCCCGACACCCAAAGGCCTCGGCACCAGGAACTCGCCTCAGTTCCCACTCCAGCTGGAAGCTCTCAAAACTCCCATCAAATCTTAGATTACAACAAACACTTAAGTGCTTGCCACGCTTGGAGGAGACTCTCAAGGAGATAATCTCTCCTTGGAAGGCTCTTTCTGTGGCTGCATCACCGGAGAGAAATGCACTGAATGAGCTGCGGGGAGATTTTATGGGGCAGATTTCTTTCCACTTGTCCTGCAGGTGTTCAGACTTTTAGCTTAAATGCACATAGAGAGGGGGGAAAAAAACCAAGTTCTTTAGATGAATAAAGCACTTCTCCCCCTTTTTTCCCCAGGGATGGGGTGATAGCTGTAAATAAAGACACCGGCTCCTTCACTGATGAGTATCTTCCAGAGCAGCGATCCCACCTCTATGGAATAACAGCAGTTTATCCCTACTGCCCTGGAGGTAAAAAAACCCACCCCAAAACCCACCCCCTTGTGACTCTCTGATGGCTGCTTGACATGCTAAAACTATCCATTTCCCCCTGCAGCAAGGAAATAGTAACTCCCAATTTCAAGGAAATCGGCAATCTGTGCACCCAGAAGAACTTCAGACCCAGAAAACTGTCACTGCATGAAAAAGGGGGGAAAAGCCCTCAACCAAGGCTGACCAAGCAACCTGCTTTCCTGCAAAAAAAAAAGTATTTTTTTATGGTTATACCTCAAGACTTTACTACTGTATTTTTTTACCAAGTGGAAAACATTGATATATTACCAAAAAAAAGAAAAAAATGGTCCTGGGCATCTCAGGCCATTACTCGAACTCTTGCTTAATGCAAGATTTAAAATGTAGCTTTTGTTGGTTTTTTTTAAACTCAAATGTTTTATTTTAATGCAAGAAGAATGGATTAATCTTTAATAGTTTTGACAATCTGACCAACAGGTCCTTTTATCCAAAAAAAAAAATAAAATAAAATTAAGTGCCTATGGGAAGCTTTGGATGCAGGATCTCCATGCTGGGTCTAAATAACCTACAGCCCTGAAGACAGAGACTGTGAGTGCCCCAAAAAAAAGGTGCAGAACAGGGATGTGACGTGGCAAAGGCATTGAAGATTTTCCAGAAGATGATTCTGTGTTTTCACCACTGCCTCAATGCATGTCTTTTAGTATTTATATTAGAAGAATATGCTAGAATTGATCTGTTCATGCTTGTTGGTTCTTCCAAGTGCCTTCATAGACCTACCCAGTGTAGACCAATACATGTTCAGAAATACCCAGTTACCTTTGTAATGTTTCACTTTTTCTAGGTTACTTCAATAATTGAATAAAGAGGTTGGTTTAAGTTTCCCTTTGGATTTAGTTTTTAAATATTTCCAGGGGAGGGGTGGGGGGAAGCAGAAAGCAAGCCAGGAGCAAACTGTTCACAGGGCAGGACCTCAGCAAAAGAGGGTTTTATGTAACGCTCCCCTCTCGACACGAAGCCAAACACAATTGAAAAAAGAGGAGAAAAAAAAAGGGAAAAAAAAAGTCCTATTTGCCAACTCAGAGCTAACCAGAACAATTTGTCTGTTTTCCCCCATCTCATTTATTTAAAGAAAAAAAAAAAGACAACTCATCAGAAGTCAGAATTCAGTTTCCTGTTTTCTTTCCAAACAGTGAAAACAATCCCGTTTCAAGCCGCATGCCGGAGTACGGGGCTGTACGTGGTTCCTACTTGCACTAAGTACACACAGGGCTAAAAAGCCTTTATCCCTTCATCTCCCAACTTTCCCCAGTCTGTGGTCAGTCTTGGGATCAGCAATAATGGCCTGGACAGCTACAATGGCTTCGTTAATCTTGGTCTGCAGCTCCCGGAGCTCCTCTATGTGCAGCAGTCGGAGGATCTGGGCGGCCTCATTGATAACAGCATCTGGGGAGGGGCAGGAAGAGAAACTTTCATTCCAATCCATCATTTTTAGCTCAAAGGAAGGGCTTAAAGACAGCTTAACTGGAGTTGGTGGGTTGTGGTTTCCAGGCTGGCAATAGGAAACAACTTTCCCTGCTGCTACGGAGGGATGGGGTGTCCTCCAAAACCTCACCCAGCCCTCAAAAATCCAGGGTTGGGTCAGAGAATCAGAGAATCACAGGCTGGTTTGGGTCAGAAGGGCCCTTAAGGATCATCTCATTCCAACCCTCTGCCATGGGCAGGGACACCTCCCAGTGGAAAGCTGGCATGAAACATTCCAAGCAGTGCTTTGGGTGGCGGGGAGCCAGACTGGAGGAGTCCCAGGTCACCTGGCCGTTCCTTATAAATAATCCATCAGGTCATGCCAACTTGAGCTGCCTCCATTAGGTTTTAGGCAAATCAGGCAGCTAAAATCCCTGGAAGCAGCACAGATGTCCTCTGCTGGTGGCAGCAGGATTTACAAACAGCAGGATGCATTCCTTCCTTCCTTTCTTCCTTCCTTCCTCTGGGAAACGTGGCTGCCATGAAAAGCTGTTATTTAAACATGACTCTGATTGCCCAGCTCAGATTTAGGCTTCTCTGTTCCAAACCCAAATGCTCAGGAGTGCTCATAAATAACCAGCTCGGAGGGAGGAATTCTTTCCACTCCAGGGTTTGTTTTTTTTTTTCTACTGGACACATCAGCTACATATTTGACAGTAATAGACTCAGTCAAAGGCAAGCGTGGCTGCTTAAAAGTCACATTAGGAGAAGTGCTCACCTCCTGTGTCAAACCCAAGAATGTGCTTTTCCAGAGCAACAGGCAGACCCTTGGAAAAGAAAAAAAAAAATACAGTTAAAAATGTATGTTTGGTAAATAAAAGCAAGTAATGCAGCAGGTAACTCTGGAGAAGACACGAGTTCTGCTCGTGTGTGGGTTTGATTACGCAAAGTCTCTTGTCGTGAAACACTTTAATAAAACAGAGTTTTATTAAAGAAAAATCTGCCTGGTTAATAAGCCCCTGAGCTGTCAAGCAAACCCCATTGGACACACAGTGCCTGCATTCAATCCTTAAAAGGCCAACACCAGGACTGGGAGAGAACACCCAATCCAGCAGCATCACTGCCCGGGCAAACAAAAACCCTGCACAAACTGGGCTCTCTGAAGAACTTCTGCCTTTAAACAGCTGCCAGGTTTTAAGCACTGGATGATTCCAAAGAGCTGCAAAAATAAAGAGTTTCTCGAGCTCACAACCTCTAGCAACATCCCCCCAAAAAGCATTTGCTCAAGTGTTAAGCTCGGGAATAAACTAAACATTCAATTTTCTAAACACTTGTTCTATTAAAGCACTCCAAGGCAGAGTTTATTAGTGGTCATTTTTACAAACACTGCTCTGTTTCCTTTACCCTCTCCAGCTGTAGAGGAGCAGTCACGCTAAATAATTCCTCACCAGGCCTCAAAATGCACTTTAATTTTAAGTAAAATTAGATTTAAACATTGCAAATCTCAGAATCTGCTTTTACTGCCTCGGTAATCTTTTTTTTCAGCATTTGCCAAATGCTTTGCATTTGGCACAACAAGAACATTAAAGCTCAACACCACCCATTTCTGCAGCAATGGGGTTGTAAAGCTTCTAAATGGTGAGGATTTCATTTAAAGGCTTTTATACACATGTTAAAAAAAAAGGATCTGAGTTGATCAAAACACACATTAAATACAAAATGGTGACTGTAACTTGTTACTTAACCCATTTTCAAACAGTGGTTCTTTTCCACGGCCTTTGTAGGAAAATATATGTATTTTTAAGATTGCGGTTGAACATCTCCACTGTTAAAACTGGTGATAAAAATGCCCCTAATGCCACTTCAAACAGATCCTAGCAATGTATCAGACCTCCTACATGTATTTTTTCAAGAAATCAGGTTTATACTTGAGGCTGCAAAGAGCTTCCTGCCACCCTGGGGTGTTCTCAGAGCCACAAGAGCAGGAAAACTCGTGTCATTTTTTTGTGGGTTTTTTTTTTCCCAGTCAGGTCTTTGTGGATGAATTCCCCAAAAATTTAATTCATAAATGCTGCAAAAAACACTTGCAAAGGGTCTGACCACACAGACAACTCCCCTGTAGCTGGAAATATTAACAATAAAACCGAATTCCCTGGGAGTGGGAGGAAAAAAAGTGTCCAGATTTCACAGTAGGGGGGAAAAAGTGCCCATTTTGTTGTGCTTTCAAACATATCCACAGGTACAGATTTTGGGAGCATCCCTAAAGGGATCCTGAAGGGCACTTGATCCTACTTGGGATACAATGACCAGGGAAGGAAAGCCCAGGATAAAAGGTTGTCAGTATAAATCTGTCAGCATAAATCTGAACTCATTGAATTGCCAACCATTCAAAATATAACCTAAAAAATATTAATAATACAACCTAAAAATTTAAATAATATATGTAATATATAAATTATTAGAATGTTATTATACATAATATACATATATTGTATAATATTATTATAATTATAACATACAATTATAATGGTATTATATTGTAATATTATTATATTATTATATAATGTATATTATATAATACACACATATAAGATACATTATATATTCTATAGTATATATTGTCATATATAGTATCATATATATTAGATAATATATACTATAGAATATATAGCATATAATGTATATTGTTATATATTACATAACATATATAATATTATATATAATATATAGAATATAAATAATATAACCTAAAAAATTATAAATAAGTAATATTGTACCTCCCAAACCTTGCTTACCTTGACCACCCAACGAGTTAAATCTCTTTTTTTTTGGTGCATTTAAACCTCAACCACAGCAGTTTGAAGATATTTTCTCCATTCCCCTGACACATTGATGTTCTCTGGTGCTGATGATCTCTGCTGGCACAGATAAAGCTGTTTTCCTGCCTCTAAACCCCCTGCCTTTCCTCCACCTCCCTTGGAATTCAGCATTCCTAAGGAGGATACTCTCCCAATAATATTTATCACAATCAGTGGCATCTCGACCTGAGACTTATTGAATGTGAACAACTCCTTGCCAGGAAAAAGATTCCCAGTTCCTCAAGGAAGATCCCATCTTGATCCCTTTGTGTCAGCTGTGCAGCTACGAAAACAACAACTAAAAGCTGGTTTTTATTATTATAGAACCTAAAATGAAGACAAGTCTCAGCTGTTTTCATATTTTCCTGCTCTTTTAACAGTTTTATGGATATACAAGTCCAAAGCTTTGATTTACTCCTCCAAGGCTTCTGGCAGTTACTGCAGCTCAGAGTACCTGCGGTTCCCACTTGGAAAGGATTCCCAGCAGCGTGATGATGATAAAGAAATCATGGAGAATTGAGAGCAGCTGCCAGGAAAGATGAAGGGATTTATTTGGGCTCTTGGAGCAGATCCAGTCACTTTATCAGGGATTCTGCTACTCATACACCTGCAGGGCAGGTGAGGCCCTTCCCAGCTGTGTCCAAACCCAGTGCCAGCAGCTGCTGTGCCAAATGCCAGAGAGGTGAGTTGGAGAAGTGGAATGCTGAAGGAATGACAAGCTGAAAAACCGCAGTCGTCCCCCCGGGAACATCTTCCCAACAGAGGTTACAAAAGAATCCTGCAAAACCTGAGTTTAAGGGCAGAAGTTTCCTTCACCAACTCTTTTCTGGGGGGGGGGGAAGGGAGGAGGGAGGAGTTGGATGTCCAACATCCCATTCCCCAAACGTGGAGGTGTAGGTACAAAACAAAACACTCCACACAAGGAATGTTTTGACCTGTTTGCACAGCCAATGCTGCTGATTCCAAGGAAAAGCCAGGCCATACATTTCTTCTCATGCTACAGGCCTGCTGCACTGAACAGTGAGGGTAATCCTCTGGGAAATAACTAAGGGAAGAGCTATTCCATGATATATTTGCATCCAACTGGAACAAAACAAGCTTTGCATACCACCCTCCACAATCTTCTGAGTCTGTTGGGACCAGGGTGGCAAGGAAAAAGGAAGCTTCCACCACCCTCCTAAAGGAAGTGTTGATACAGAGCTGGCTTTGCCCTGAGGGGACAGCCATTTATCATCATTAATTGACATGGAATCATTAACCCTGGACACATGGAATGTGCATACAAACCTCCTTGGACTGGCTGGCCTTGGCGATGGCGTCCTGCGTCAAACGCTCCTGAACCAAAATGCGGATTGCCTGGGAAAGACATGGAAAGGGGAGAGGAAATAATCCGTGCCTTGGTGCATTTCTCAGTAATTCCAAGGGAAAAGGAGGCAAAATTCCAACTCAGCATAACCTCAGATCCGGTCTTGTGAAATTTTTTTTTTGGAGAAACCCTTTCAGACCTCAGAGCTTTTCGTTTCATTTCACTCTCGGTGTCTCACGCAGGTGTGCGAAGCAGCTTAACCAGAACAGACAAGGACATTAATTCCACATGACTTATTTCAGCCACTCCTGGGCCAGAAACTACAAAGTACAAGGAACAGCCCAAAAAAAAGCTCATGACTTTTAGCCTGGAGAAAAGGAGGCTCAGGAGGGACCTTCTCACCCTACAACTCCCTGACAGGAGGGTGGAGCCAGGGGGGAGGTCGGGACTTTCTCTACCAGTAAAAAAAGACAGGACATGAAGAAACAGCCTCAATTTGCACCAGGGGAGGGTTAGATTGGATATCAGGAAAACATTTCTTCCCCAAAAGGGTTGTCCAGCCCAGGGCAGTGGTGGAGTCCCCATCCCTGGAGGGATTTCAAAGCCATGTGGATGTGGCACTTGGGGACGTGGGTCAGTGGTGGCCTTGGCTGTGTTGGGGGAACAGCTGGATTCAATAATTTAAAGGCCTTTTCCAACCTAAACAAACCTATGATTCTACAACAAGCTGATCACAATCCCAAAGCAGCAGCACCACTTTTTTTTCTTCTGTGTTCTCACACTTTGAACGCTGCAGCAACGCAGATTCTTCAGGAAGGAAATCCTGCTTCAGGATGGAATTCCTGCTAACAGCACCTTCTAGTAGGTGCTGAACCACCTTCCATGTGCAGAGAAACCTGGAGCAAGGCCACCCACCCAGGTTTTAAAGAGACTGAGAGCAGAAAGGAGTTAATTTTAGACTCAGGAACAAGAACACCCTCGACTTTGACAATCCTGCTGCTCATCCGTTCTCGCCGGCTCCGGCACATGGGATGAAATCCTACCAGAGCCATCAGTTACTGATCCCTCCAGCTCTAAATGCCTCTAAGAATAACTGCAGGAATACCAGGCAGGCAGAATTCCACAGGAAAGAAGAACTGGCTCTGTCAAACACATTCCTCAGACTCTCCCTGACGAGCAGCCAAACGTGGCAGAAGCAGCTTTACCACTTCGTGTTTCTCCCCCAGGATTTCTCACAGGTTTGGTCATGATTAAAGCTGAGCTGATCCTAGAAAGTTCCCACAAAATACTTATAGAAATCCTTCTAACTGAAGGGAATAGCCTGGACAGAAGAATGATTTGATGAGGAGTTTACCAGTAAATTCCAGCAGTGAAACCAGACCTTTTGGAAGAGAATTCCGAGTGCCTTTTGCCTTAGAACACGGATACCCAACTGTGTTACCCAGATGCTTCCTGATCAACCTGCCAGATTTAAATCAATAAAATGGGATTCCAAATATCCCTGCTAGCTCTGGGCCAGATGTCTGTGGTGTGATTGCACCCTTTGGCTCTCCCTAAGCATCCTCTCCTGAGTGTCCAAGCCTGAACAGGGATCATAAATTCCCTCCCTGTGCACTGGAAACCTCCTTATTGTGGTGCAGAATGACAAGTTTCACTGACACCTTCTAATATCACCAACCAGCACTGCTGTTGTTCATGTAACATGGATTTTTGCTGCAGGGATTTACTCTCACTGTTATTAACAGCAGGAAAAGTCAGGCTGGTTTTGTCCAGCCACGTCTGTCTGAAAAAAGCCAGCCCAGAAATGTAGGAACAGCGACAGAAATGGTGACATAACTGTAAATATATTTATGCAAAAAGCACATTTTACCTCTTCCAGCTGCCAGTGGCAAATTTGATGGACCCAGTAGAGTTTGCCAGCCCTGAACAATCCTGCAGGAAGGCCTGAAGGAATTCTGTCTGGAAAAAGCTGAGCTCATGCTGCAGATCCTCAGCATCACCATTCCCAGCATCTCCTCTCTCTACCTGATATCCCTTTCCACTGATTTTTGTAGGATTTTAGGTTGGTTTTTTTTGGTAGGGGTTTGATGTCCACTGCTCTTAAAAGGTTGATGAAGAGTTCAAAGGTTATTTTATCTTATTTTATCTGGAGAGACTGAGAAAGAACAGATGGGATAACTGCAGGCTGAGAATTCCTTAAAAAAACAGGCTACCAGGATAACACTCTTTCAGTAGTCCTGTTACAGACTTCCACACCCTAAATAAACTTCAATACTCCTGTTGTTTGGTTTCTCCAAAATAAGTTTGGCAAATATCACAATTACTGTCATGAATGGAACTTTAGGGGTTTTTTTTTTAGTGAAATGCCTTTATTTTGGTGCCAAAGAAAACTCAACTTATTTCCATATTTATGGCGTGATCAAGTAGGAACTCGGGATTGCTACAGTCTCATAAATAAGAGCATTTAAAAAATACACTATGGGATTGACCCCAAACCTACAGAGTTCCACCAGTAAGTCCCAAATTTTCCTAAAGGCTTAAAAAGGATGGTTTAGAAAATTAATTATCCTATTTAGTGCACTTCAAAGCCTTAATTAGTTGTCAAAACTAAATTAAGTTGACTCCAGTAATGACAGGGAATAAACAGTTCACAGGACCAAGAGAAAGAGGAGGAAACTTTTAACTGTGGGTCTCCCTTGGATGTTTGTTTCAAAACATCCTCTGCTCCTATATTGTCAAGTTTCTCTGGATATCCAGCACTGGAATACAACCTTCTCCTTTGAGCATGTTCCTCAAGGAACTCATCTCCAACTGAACTCTTTACCAAGATCATTATCCCTGCATTAATTTCCAGGATTTATGTTCTTCCCTGCTTGAAAAGACACAGAGGATGAGGGTTGTTTTTCCTGTTTGAGCCTCAAAATTCATAGTTATCAGTAACTCTGCACCTCAAGCTGTTAAACACAAACCAGGCACCGGGGAAAAGAAGGAAAAAAGGAGGTGGGAAAAGTGGGAAACTCACCTTGAGCATCACCAAATAATCGTCGTGTCGCTGAATCTGAAGCAGATTAGCCAAAGCCATCACTCCAGCCTTGAAATCAGGGTTATTCACTGGAAAAATAACCATTATCATTACAAATATATGTTACTTTAACTGATTCCAGAAGATAAAATTGGCTCCCTGACTCCAGGGTATTGGATTGCTCTTAGGGATGGGCAAGGGAAACTCATCACCCTCCCTGGAAGTGTTCAGAGAACAGGGAAATGTGGCACTTACCAGGTAAAGCCTTTGAAAATAAAGCAAATTACATGCAGGTGTTTATTTTATATCTACTTAGATATATGAATAAAATATAACATTTATAAATGTATCATATAAACACAAATATTTACATCTACTCTATAGGTTTATTCATATTTATTTTATGCATTTTCACTGTACAACAGGACTGGGCCTGCTGGGTGAGGGCAGCCCCAACTCCCAGGTGGTTTTTTTTTTATAGGAGGAGGAATGAGAAAAGACATGGGGATAATTTTACAGCTGTTTTTCACCACTCCCACTTACTGTGAGAAAAAAAATATTAGGACAGGAGGAGTTGGGGAAGACTGAACCAACACATAACACCTGACAGTATGGAAGAAACCACTGTGCAATCACAAATCCTTGGATTTTTCTAATAGTTTTTAAGGTATTTTGCTATTTCTCCCTCAGCCACATTAAGTATTTATGATTTACAGAACTCCCTGCAAAGCTGTCAAGGTAAACACCCTTCAGCTGCTTCTTCACTGCCAATAAGAGCCCTCTCTAATTATTCATATCTGGGCACTTCTTTCTGCTGGGAAAGGTTCTCCCTGTTGCCCTTCTTTTTCCCAACAGGAGAAGCTCATGTCCATATGGAATTCACATGGAGCAGTTCTTCCTTAACAGGAAACAACCCTTAACTCTCAAGTCACTGTTCCCAGAGAGGCACTTCCAGCAGGTGGAAAACACGTGAACTCTGCACTCCTAAAGCTTTAAACTGGGTTTTAAAAATCCACACCACGGGATTGAACAACTTCCAACCTGAAGAACACACAGAACACATTCCCAGGCAGGAGGTTGGTGCACACTCACCATCCAGGTTGATCAGTGGCTCTGCATTTTTGGCTGTGTTGTCAGTGTTTTTAGCACCATCAGGGGTAGAATCCTTATATTTATCAGCTGCAAAGTGAAGAGACAAACACGAACACCGTCAGAGCCAACGAGAAAAACAACCAGTTCCAAGTTTAGCACCAAGCTGGAGTTTGCTATACCTGGATTTTTGGGGGTGTTTTAATTATCCAAGGGCCTTCTGAGCTTATAAACTGATATTTTGGAGCTCCCTGTTAATGTTCCCAAAGGCTGAGAACCAGAGTGCAGGTATTTATATCCCATCCCTGTGTTGGGCAGAGCTCAGCCCTGCAGGAATTACAGTGGAAAACAGCATTTTGGCTGTTACCATTTTGCCCCCCAGTAATTACATTTGTATCCCCACTCTCACTACAAGGAGGTGAAACTGCTGTGACTGTGGAGATTCAACTCAACTTTTTCATAACCTTGCCCTACTTCCCAAGGGTTCCAGATCTACTCCCTGTAAAAGAGGGGGGTCTAAGAATAACTCATTGGGATAAATGTAGTACTAAATATAATGCATTTAATACACTCCAGAGTAAGTTCTCATAAAGGCAATCCCCCAGGGAGAAGGGGATAAATATGTACAGTGGGGTTTGCTCTATCTAGGAATTAAACAATAAATGCAATTAGGCAACTGCAGTCCCAGGGGAGCTGAAGAGAAACAGAGTATGGGGAGAAAACAAGCACATGGAATTCTATTTATTTTGTTCAAAGGAAGCAAAATATACTTTTGTATATTCAGACATTGCCTGGTTTCAATGGATATTGCACAAAAGCACTGTGAATTTGTCTAGGGAAAGGTGTCCCTGCCCATGGCATTTGATGGCAGCTGACACACCCAATCCTTGGGATGACATTCCTGGGGGGAGCTGAAGAGAAACAGAGTATGGGGCAAGAACAAGCACATGAAACTGTATTTATTTTGCTCAGAGAAAGCAAAATATACTTTTGACATCGTCTGAATGTGATGAATATTTCACAAAAGCACTTTGAATTTGTGCAGGGAAAGGTGTCCCTGCCCATGGCATTTGATGGCAGCTGACACACCCCCAACCCTTGGGATGACATTCCCTGCCTGTGGGGGGTGCTGGGCAATGGGATTGTGACATCACAGCACCACGTGGTGGGTGACAAGGGACAACCAGAGCTCAGACTCTGGGAGCTGAGCAGAGATCCCAGCAGGATGCTCCAAGCAGAGCTTCCCCTGCTCCTGACCCTCAGCCTTTCCTGGCTCTTCCCCCGGGGCAGCGGCTCTTCCTGCCCCCCTTCCTGGGCCACCCTGGTGTGGGATGTGCCTCCCCTGCAGCTGGAGCAGAAGGACACAGCCAGGAGGGGGATCACCACCCCACAGGTGGCTTTTTGGAGCACCTCAGCCCTGTGCCTGCTGCTCCTGGGGCTTTACTTCGGGCGCCTCCTCGCCAGAAAAGCCAGGAGACGCTGGAGAAAGGTGAGGGAACGGCAGGAGGGAGGTCTGGGAGCCCCTGGGGGAGAAGGAAGGTCCTCCCCAGCCCTTTGCCAGCCCCAGCAGGCAGAGGTGGGGCTCAGCCAACCAGGACAGGCTGAGCATCCCTGCCCACAGCAGGGGGTTGGAACAAAAAGGTCCTTAAGGCACCTTCCAACCCAAACCATTCCGTGACTCCGGCACTGGGGCAGCCCAGCCCGGCTTGAGTCTCTCCAGGAGAGGCCAAGCCCATCCATCACCCAGAGAGGTCTCAGCCCCCCTGAGGCCCCTCTGCCTTTTCCATCATGCTCCCTTGCCCTGTGCCTTCCAGGTGAGACCCTCAGAGATCTCCTGCCGGGACGGTTCCTGCTGCAAGTCCTACTGGCTGATGCGGCGGCTCAAGGAAGATCCCGAGCTGATGAAGCGCTTCCAGAAGCACCTGAGCAACTGCAGGACACTCGCCCTGGACACCCTCCAGGTCAGGATGGACACCCTCCAGGTCAGGATGGACACCCTCCAGGTCAGGAGGAACCTGCTCTAGTTGGGCAAGGGGTTGGACTAGAAGGTCTTTACAGGTTCCTTTCAATTTACGGGTTCCTTTCAACCCAAACCGCTCTGCAACTCCCCAGGCAAGAGAACAGGAAAACAAGGGAAAACTTGGAAGAGGAGAGGACACACATTCCCAGCTCCAGCAAGGTTCTCAGGAAGGCAGAACACTGCAGGGGTCCTAAGGAGCTGTGCTGTCCCTGTGCTTTGGGCCATCTTGGACAATAAAGGTTTTAGATGCAACCGTGTCCAAGGTAAAAATGGCATGGAATGAATGCTCCAAGGGAGGGTGCATTCCCTACAGAGGGAAGTGACACTGCACAGGGACACTGCAAAGTGCCTTGGAACCCAAGGGAAATCACATCCATGCCAACTGTTCAGGCTTCTCCAAAGAAAAAGCAGGAAACAAGAAGACCTGCACCAGCAGTTACAAAAATCAGAATATTGGACCTTCCTGCACTGCCTGTGAACAACATTATCCCAATAATTAGTCCCACAGGATTAAGTGAGGCTGCTCTCCCATTCCAAGTTAAACACAAATGCCTGCACAGACCAACATAAAATTTTACTTCCTTAGATAAGATAAAAAGGGCCTCCAAAAGAGCTGGAGAGACTTTGGACAAGGGCCTGGAGTGACGGGGAAAGGGGGAATGGCTTCCCACTGCCAGAGGGCAGGAATAGATGGGATATTGGGAAGAAATTCTTGGCTGGGAGGGTGGGGAGGCCCTGGCACAGGTTGCCCAGAGAAGCTGTGGCTGCCCCTGGATCCCTGGAAGTGTCCAAAGCCAGGCTAGATGGGGCTTGGAGCAACCTGGGATGGTGGAAGGTGTCCCTGCCCATGGCAGGGGGTGGAACGAGATGGGCTTTGAGGTCCCTTCCAACCCAAACCATCCTGGGATTGCATGAAAATAAACAGAACCCCCCATTTCCCACCCACTTGGAACCATTAAATCCATTCCCTCATACCATTATCTCCATACTCCAGCCTAACAGCCAAGCCAAGAAGCCAATCCACTGTTTCCTGTCGTTCCTGTATTTTGAAGGGACAGTTCACGTCCTTCATGTACTGAGGAGCAAAGAGAAGAGAAAACAAAGGGATGTTACTGTGGCATCTGATCCATCCAAGACATACCAGAGTGTCCCAATCCACCTCTAACTTTGAGTTTGACATTTATTAAGAAGGAGGTGCCTTTGCTAAATGTTATTTATTGCCAGGCTGCACCCAGAGAAACCAACACACCCTTTCTTTGCTGTCATGTTACAGAGCAGCACCTTCAGCTCTTTGCTGGGCTGTTTGGTGAAAAAAAAAAGGGAAATGGGAAGCAAGAGGAAAAGCTCAACAGCCTTGTGGTGACTCAGAATGCTCAGGAGATCACAATGGCTTTGTGCCAGCCATGGAAAACCATCCATCTGGAATGCCACGGGGTGCAGGGCTGTAGATTTCTTCCACATGCTGGCACGGCCTAATCCACTTTCCTTTTGGTACATGGGAATCATTAATGCAGAAAAGAAGCTGTTTATTTGCAGTTCCTTCTGCTTCAAGAGCTGAATCAAATCAGGCCAAAAAAAAAAAAAATCCCATTTTAATAACTCCCCCAGTTTGGCCTCAAGAACACATTTAAATTCCTAGAAATGTAAGAGTTCACTGACAGGACAAATATTCAGAGTCATTTCCTGCAGCAGCTGTTGAACATAATTTACACCAACACTTGAAAGCGTGTTTGGAACAAGGAAATACCTTCTCAAAGGATTTGGGCCAGTCATCACTGTGGATGTTCCTCAAATTCCCTCGGTCTTCGATCTTGTAGTGTCTGATTTTCTGGTCTTCCAGCCAGACAATAAAATTCCTGAATTCTGTTTCATCTGTTGGGAGAGGGAAACGAAGCAGGAATTAAACAGTATCTTCAGGGTAGAAACAAGACTTTAAGTTTTGATCCAATTCATACAAATACTGCTGTCCCTGAGTGCTTTTACCATAAAAAAATAAAATATATATATTTCTATCTAATGCTAAAATCATGTATTCCCTGACCAATAACCAACCCTGAGTGTTTTTCATCTTTCAAGTCACTTCAAACTGGCTTTTAACTGCCTGACTACAATAAAAGGCATCAGCCAACAGGTTGGTTTAGTTGGGAATACCATCATAACTTATCAAGCAAAGAGGAGAAGTGGAAAAAAAATGAGAGAGAAATTCAGTTTCTAACTGTTTTCCAGACAAACACGACAAAATTGCTCCCAAAAAACCACCACAGAGATGTTGTGGCTGCAAAGGCATTTTCTTCCTTCACTGTTGACTCAATTCTTCTTGCCTGTTGATTCAAAATCTCGTTAATGGGGAGCTGGAATTCCATAGGCAAAGGCTGTGGTCCACACAGGGATATTCAGATTGGATGAATATATTGGTCTGTGCCTGTGCTACACTGGCAGAACCCAACTGTGGGCACAGCAGGTCACAGCCCTGGGGTGTCACCAGCCCCCCAAAACCTTTTGGCATCGGATGAGCTTTAATCATGGAATTCTGGAACGGTTTCCTCATCTTGTTCCATGGGCAGGGACACCTTCCACTAGCCCAGGTTGCTCCAAGCCCTGTCCAACCTGGCCTTGGACACTTCCAGGGATCCAGGGGCAGCCACAGCTTCTCTGGGAAACCTGAGCCAGGGCCTCACCGCCCTCATTGTAAAACAAAATTAATTTCTAGTTATAATAAGAAACAGAGACGCGGTCACAGCACACACAGAGGAAATCCGCGAGTAAGACCTTTTAAATGTTCTACACCGACAAAACAAACCTCGTAAGCAAAAAAAAAAAAAAAAAAAAGAAGACAAGGTTAACCGGGAGGAACTTGGGACGCACAGCAAAAAAAAGGATGCGAGGGCACAACATCCCAGTAAAACAATGGGATTTTATTATCGTGGTGCAATCAGTACCGTGCCCTAAATCCTGCGCTGCAGCCCAGCCCTGAGCCCGGGGACCGGCAACGGGAGCCCAGCAGACCCTTGATTAGCTTATCCCAATTAACAGGCTGGAATCATGGAATGGTTTCGGTGGGAAGTGGTTTTAAAGCCCGTCCCGTCCCCCCTCCACCCTGGGCAGGGACACCTTCCCACACCGCGTCTCTCACCCCTGCAGTTGAACCCGGCGGGGTTGTGGTAGTCGAGCGCCGAGAGCTTGCGGCGGAACATGGTCCCGGTTATCCCGGTTATCCCGGAGATCCCGATGATCCCGATGATCCCGATGATCCCGGCGATCCCGGAGATCCCGATGATCCCGATGATCCCGGCGATCCCGATCCCGGTTCCGACGTGACGGGCCCGAGTGAAGGGAAGCGCCCGCCCCCCGGGCCCGCCCATTGGCCAGCGCGTTGAGCGGCAGCCGCTTCGACCAATCAGAGCGGCCAAAGGGGCTGCCGGGAGGGGAAGAGGCGCTCGCCGGGCTTCGGGCAGCCGGCGGAAAGGGGGCGGGGTCACAGAAGGGGCGGGGCCTGTGGTGGGTGGGGCTTCGTATGGTGGGCGGGGCTTGCGAGGGGCGGGGTCTGTGCGCGCCGCACTGGGAATTGGGGTGTGCGGTGGGTTGTACTGGGAGCACTGGGGAGCCGTACTGGGAGGGCTGGGGAGCTGTTTTGGGAGCACTGTGGGGCTGTACTGGGAGCACTGGGGAGCCGTACTGGGAGGGCTGGGGAGCTGTTTTGGGAGCGCTGGGAGCACTGTGGGGCTGTACTGGGAACACTGAGCTGTACTGGGAGCACTGGGGAGCCGTACTGGGAGGGCTGGGGAGCTGTATTGGGAGCGCTGGGAGCACTGGGGAGCCGTACTGGGAGGGCTGGGGAGCTGTATTGGGAGCACTGTGGGGCTGTACTGGGAACACTGAGCTGTACTGGGAGTACTGGGGAGCCATCCTGGGAGTGCTAGGGAGCTGTAGTGGGAGCACTGAGGAGAACTGGGGAGCACTAAGAGCACTCAGCTGTACTGGGAGCATTGGTGAGTTGTGCTGGGAGCACTGGGGAGCCGTATTGGGAAGCACTGGGAGCAGTGAGCTGTACTGGGAGCCGTACTGGGAGCGCTGGGAGGCCATATTGGGAAGCACTGGGAGCAGTGAGCTGTACTGGGAGTGCTGGGGAGCCATCCTGGGAGTGCTAGGGAGCTGTACTGGGAGCACTGAGGAGAACTGGGGAGCACTAAGAGCACTCAGCTGTACTGGGAGCACTGGGGAGCCGTATTGGGAAGCACTGGGAGCAGTGAGCTGTACTGGGAGCACTGGGAGCTGTACTGCGAAGCTGTACTGGGGAGCACTGGGGAGCATTGAGCTGTACTGGGAGCACTGGGGAGGCGGCAGGTGAAGGATGCAAGAGGTGACACAGAAGTGACAGTAAAGGCACAAAGCATCCAGCGTGGATAAAACGAGCCCGGGACTGTCCCCAGGTTGCCCTGAGCCACACCAGTGTCGCACACTGCCCACCCCAGCAAGGGGGACCAACGATGGACGCAGTGAAAGCTCCACTCTCCACCCTTCCTCCGCCTCTCCTGCCTTCATCACCCTCAGAACAGCCCTTCCCCTTCCTGACCCACCCTTTTCACCCTGGATTTGGGGATCACCTCTTTCCCTGGTGGGTCCAGCCCTTCCCGGAGAGGCAACACCCAGGGCAAATCCGTGCCCGGCAGCTGCGGCTCTTCTCCTCTCCCCACTCCACGGCGCAGAGCTAATGAATGCAATTAGTGCAGATGGGTTTACTGTCATTAGCGAGCCGTGGGGATGGGCAGCAGCGAGGAGTGCAGGGAGCAGCATCCCGCCCACGCTCTGCCTGGGTGCTCCACACCTCCTCCAGCTCAGCAGATGCTGCTGCTCCGGAGTGAGGATGGAACAGAGAGGAGCCAGCGAGGTGTGAAGCAGCTGAGCTGCCTGGCTCGGCACAGCGAGCAGGAGACAGTTGGCTCGTTCCTTCACGGTGGCACCATTTCCCTTTTAAGCTGTTCTGATGGACACAGAGAAGGATGAGAGGCTGAGAGTTGAGCCCTGACAGTGCAGGAGAGAGGAGGGGACACTTCCAGCATCTCAGGGTTGGGCAACATCTTGCTGCTCGCTGACATGTCCAGAATCGGCATGGAAATCCATGCTGGGCTCAGTGCTGGTGGGTTTCATTGCAAAACCCCACACTGCCACCTTGTTCTCGGCCCCCCAGGGATGGGCTGAGGCCAAGCAGCCTCAAACTCTGTCCAGCTGCCTTGCTGGGAAATCATCTGCTCATGAGAGTCCTGTGAAAGAGGAGTGGAAATTCAGAGTGTGGTAAATTTGGTAGGAGTGGAGTGTCTTGGATTCTGTGTTCAGGAGGTGTTTTGACAGTTGGAACAAGTAAGAATTATGGGATCACAGAATCCTGGAATGGTTTGGATTGGAAGGGACCTTAAAGATCTTCCAGTTCCACCCTCCTGCCACAGGCAGGGACACCTTCCACTAGCCCAGGTTGCTCCAACCTGGCCTGGAACACTTCCAGGGATCCAGGGGCAGCCACAGCTTCTCTGGGCAACCTGTGCCAGGGCCTCATTTCTCCCCAGTATCCCATCTCACCCTGCCCTCTGTTGGTGTGAAGCCATTCCCCCTTGTCCTGTCACTCCATGCCCTTGTCCAAATTACTGGGGGAAATCTGTACTGACCACCAAGGATGGGGGGAAGAAGGAAAGAGAGGGGAGAAGGGATGGACAACAAAGTTAGAAATTTTAGGTTCTCTCAGTTGCTGAGCAAGGAGCAATGTCCCACCCTGAGGGAGCCTGTTCTTCCCTGAGCTGGCTCATCCTCCAGGAACAGAAAGATGTGTCTGGGAAGGGGCTGAAACCCCGAGAGGCTTCACTTTCCCTTCACTGACAGGCACCAAAACTCCTGCCAGGGAGACGCCTCCCTCCAAAACCCGACAGAAACGGGATCCAGCCACAACCAGGATGGGAACCCACCTCCCCAGAGGTCAGAACACACAGACACACACACAGAGAATCATCTCCCAAGGCTTGAAACAAATCCAAAAGTTTATTTCCAACGAGTACACAGACCACGTGGGATGGGGGATGCGCTACATCACGACGCCGACCTCCCCGCCCTGGCTTCCTCTCACCACCACCCCTTCCCCAAAAAACTGGCAGGTTGGCACACAAGGAATGGATTTCCCCCAACCAAAAAAAAAAAAAAAGTCCTTTTCCAGTACTCCAGATATTTTTTTCTTTAAAAGCCTGGGGGTTGAATGTCATCTGATACCACGCTGGAAATACAGCATCGGGATGGAGGGATGGCTGGTGTTTTCGTTGAGGAGGGAAAAATGATCTTGGCAGGCGATCTCTACTTGGCTAACAAAGGCATATCTGTGTAAATACAAATACTGGGGTGAAATACCTGGCAGCACACCAATGTCAACACCACTACCAACATAAAATAGAGCCCAGCAACATAAAACACCTTCAATGAGTAGTTTGGGTTAGTTCAAAATTCCCTCCCCCCCCTCCCGCTCCCCATATTCTTCATGCAGGTTTATTTCACCGTTTAGTTATTAAGAATTCGAGTTGTAAAATAGGCAAGTCATTAAAAAAATTATTACAAACCACTCTATGACAGTGTCTGAGAAGGGTTGGGGGGTGGGAGGCCCCGGGTCGGGCCGGCTGCGCTTCACTCTCTGCGACGGTAAATCAGCGTTAAAAAGAAAGGACAAAAACCCAGGATGGGGTATTTACATGTCCTGGCAACACCAAGAGTGAAACCAGCTTCATCCATCCTTCATCCTAAAGCTACACAAGCTGTAGTAAAAAGATCAAAACTGGAGGGTTGTGGGGTGGGGGGAGCAAAAGCCACCGTGGGAGGGCTGGGACCATCTACGCTACTCGTGGCGTATAAACATTCCCAGGTGCCAAAGGTTTTGAGTCCAGTGTAAGAACAACTGGTCTTCTCCATAGAAGACTAGAAAAAAGAGTATGAAAAGGTAGAAAAACCAAAAAGCACTTGTTACGGGCTAGAAAGAGTCACCAAAAGGTACCTAAGGACTATTGCCCTCTGGAATCCACAGGGATTAAGCTGATACCTGGTTCAGAACTAGTTTAGTAAGGTCATCACAGACCAACCCCCCCCAAGTCCCTATGAGACACCCAGCTAGTTTTGTACTGAAGTCCCCATGATATGATTCCCAAAGCTATGATTCCCAAAGTTTGCCAGGAGTGCAGGGGAAGCCAGGAGGTGTTTAGCAGTGGAAAGGAGAGACAAGCCACGTCCTCAAAAGTGTGAACCCGAGGCAGAGCCCAAAAAAGGTGGCGTGTGTCCCCCGAGAGCGGATGAATAATTATTCCCCGGAGCTGGGAATAATTCCCCAGCCTGACAGGGAGCTCAGGCTGTGTGTAAACAGGGAATCAGGCACCTCCATGGAGGGGCAGCCCCACAGCTCCCCAAGCTGCTCCCTCGTCCCTTCCCAATGTGGTGAGGCGGGAATGGGATTCAGTGGGTGTGGGAAGGGGCAAGAAGCATCCCACCAAAAAGCAGCATCCCCTGGTGGGACAGCATCCGCAGGTGGGGCAGCATCCCATGGTGGGGTGCCATCCCACCACAAAGCAGCATCCCACCATGGGGCAGCACTCCACCATGAAGCATCATTCCACCATGAAGCAACACCCCAGGGTGGATCAGCATCCCACCACGCAGCAGCATCCCACGGTGGAGCAGCATCCCACCCCAGAGCAGCATTCCAGAGCAGCCCCAAGGGAAGGAGGTGCTACCAGGAAGCCAAAGAGCAGGACCAAGCGAGGAGGGCAGAGGCACAGAGGTGTAGGAGAAAGGAAAGACCCGGAAAGGAGTGGTTGACTTTGATTTTCGGATTTTCAGCTACCCCCACAACGCCCGGGGCAGGGGCCACCCCGAGCCCCTTCGCCTGGGTTTTGGCACCTGCCCTATCGCAGGAGGCATTTCAGGCACGTCTAAGGCATCACAGGAGTTCTCTCTGCTTTCAGAATCGCCTCAGTCTCCTCCCTACAGCTCCTTCCACCAGCCAAACGAGAGAAAAGAAAAGTCTGGAGCGGATGAACGGACACAAAACTCTCATGCACTACCACCGAACGTCGTCACAGGAGTATGAAGCACCAACCACGACACATGAAGCACTTTTACTTGCAGAACCAAAGCTAACCATATACAAAATGGTAAAAAAGTGGGGTTTGCCAGGAACACGGAGCTGCCAGCACGGGGAGGGGGGACAGGCAGGAGCTGCCGGTGTCCCCACCAAACCCACCGTGGGGGCCACTCAACCCCCCTGCTGTGCTACCACCAGAAATTAAAAAGCACAAGACCAAACACTGAGTAACATCATAAGTCACCTAACCTGTTGCTATATACCTGACAACTTAAATAAAAAGATATTAGTTTGGAAAGAAGCCAACAATAATCATTCCAAGAAGGTTATACACATCCCTAGCAGTTACTTTGCTCAGCACAGCTCTGGTGCTTTGAATACGGAACAATCAAACGGTTTTTGTGAGCAGAAAAGTGACACAGATTTATTCTTTACATATTGTTTGGGTTTTTTTCTCTTTCTAGGCAACTCTACAGACTTCAGATCTTTTTGCCTCGCAATGCAGATCATCTTATTCCCCCAAAAAGGTGGCCAGGTTCTTTAAACATGCACATCTCTGTAGCTTCCAGGCCGTGTATTTTACTTATTTTTGTTTAAATTCTGCTGACTAGCAGGTCGTCCCCATTCCTAAAAACTCTACATCAGTGTTCAGGGTGGCCTGAGTGCCCGTCAGGCTCCTCCAGGGTTTACAGGATCACACAGAAGAACTTCTTCTCTCTAAAGGGGTTTTCTGAGGCCGGGACGGGGGTCAATAGAGGGTCCTCCTTGGCGTGGGCTTCGCAGTACGCCATCAGGTCTGCTGCTGCTTTGGACACCTGCAATGGAAGGAGCCCCATGTTAGGGACAGGCTGTGCTGGGAAAATCCCACCTGGAAGAAGATGCTGCCAGCTGGTTTTTAACCTCTGGGCTCTAAGCTCATCTGTCAGCACACGATCTGAAAAGCATCCTTGACATCCTTCACCCACTCCCATCCTTCACATCCTTCACCCACTCCCATCCTTCACCCACTCCCATCCTTCACATCCTTCACCCAGTCCCATCCTTCACCCAACCTGACCATAGCAAGGTCTGAATTTAGCATCCCTGCATCCCTGCTGGCTCTTCCCTGAAACCCTCAGCTGCCACAGCAACATTTGCTTCCCTCAGCCACCAACCTCGTTATTTATTCCGGACATGGCAGCAGCTCCCAAGCCTCTGGAGCTCAGCCACACCCCAAAAGGTGAGGTGTTGCTTGCATCCAGATGTGCCAGCAGCCAGCAGCCACCACTGCAGCACTTCTCTCCCTGGATTTAACCTCTTCCCAGGGAGATGAGATGTCTTGGGAACAGTGAGTCCTTCCCACCCACCCAGCAGGGCTCCAGGTGATGCTTCCAGCTGCTTTCCACCCCTGGGAGTGCTGGATGGGGCTTGGAGCAACCTGGTCTAGTGGAAGGTGTCCCTGCCCGCAGCAGGGGGTTGGAACAAGATGGGCTTTAAGGTCCCTTCCAACCCAAACCACTCTGGGATTCTGTAATTCCACCTCCCTGCCTCACTGCCCTCAGCCAGGGCCATCGGGATCACTCCACGAACACCACCCGGCACCACATCCCAGCTCCCACCACGTGCTTTGGGCAGCTGCTCAGCAGCAGCCACCACCCCACAGCATTTCCCAGCCAGCTCCTGAGCCTCCCTACCTTTATCCTGTCGATGTTGGCTTCCATCTTCAGCTGCTCCACCAGCTTCCGTGCTTGCGCTATGCTGGCAGTGTTGTTGCTAGCCATGGGCAGGCCAGGCACGCTCCCCGGGTGGGCTGTGGGCACGAACACATGTGGATCAACTGCTGGGCCCTGAAATTCCCCACACTACGTGCTGGGGTTGCATGTGTGGAGCGTTAGAGCCATCAGAACGAGGGTGTGAGGAAGGGAGATGCAGACCCAGGGCGGGGAGCTGCAGTGACCCGCTGCCGGTGGCCCTTTCCTGTGCCCTCCCCACGGTCCCCAGAGCCAAGCTTTGTGGCTCCTGGGACCATCTGGAGCCCAGCTGAGCCGTTCTTTGGCATTTGCTGTTCCATGAAAGCCTGTGACAGCAACAAGGAAGTCAGAGAACAGGCTCCCCCCCCACCCCCGGCAGCCCAAACTGCCTCGCCAGGCTCATTCCCTGCCCATCGTGCAGCCCGTGCCGGTGCCCAGCGGGAGCCCGGTGTCCCTCGGCCTCCCTCGCTTTGTTCCCGCTGCCAATTCGAACATTGAGATGCTAAACAGGATGCTGGAGTTTCCTGTTTCTCGAGATTTCTACCCCAGGCAGGCAGGCGAGGGGAGGGGGGGGGACGCTCATTAAGTCCCTGCCGGGCTCTGTCACGGATGTTTTTCCGTCACCTTCTAACAGCAGTGAGCTCCGGCCAGAATTCCAGCATCCCACTCCTCCGGCAGCCGACGCTTTTACAAGCGGCAAGTGTTTTCCAGCAGAGGCACAGCCGTGCTCCTGCCTGACTGGGGCTGCCTGCCAGCTCCAAAACGTTAGGGGTTTTTGGGATGTCCCCCTGAGTGGGCGGGACGAGGATGGCACGGCCCTAAAAAAAAGGGAATCGTGATGTTTTAAGGAAAAGCTGAGGGCACGTCCAACTCAAGCCCACTGTAAGGGTGTTTGGACACCTGGGGCTTAGAGAAAAAAAATCAACCTTAGAGAAAAAAAAAAATCAATCACTGGTGCCTGTGCTCGGAGAGTGAGTCGTGCCGGGGTTTGAGCATGAGACCCCTCCCCACCCCCCCCTTAAGGAGGTTATTTTTTACCAGAAGCCGGTCTCTCCGCCGATTTACGCCTCTAGGGGAAGATCTGCTCCTCTTGGCCGCTCACCACCTTCAAGCGAAGAGAACATGAAATCAAAAGGAGAGCCGGGCTAGGTCGCAGCGATGCCGCTCAGCTCCATATTCACGGCACCAGGAGGTCCCGGCACAGCGACTTTGGGTTTCCTTCCGTGTGTCCGTCCCCCCCCCCGCCCCGTGCCGTGCGAGCACAGCCCCCAGCGGCATCATTTGTTCGCATTCGGCGAGGTTTTTGGGCACAGGAAGAGGTTTCAAGTCAGCGGGCGACTATCCGAGGGCTGCTGGCTGCTCCCCAGCTCGCGGGATGGAGGATGCTCGGGGAGAGGGGATGGATTGAACCGTCTGGGGCACAGAGCACGCGGCAGGACGGAAGGAGCATCCCGCGGGGAATGCTGCCAAAACCCTCCAGCTCCCAACAGCCCGAGCTCCCGCCTGGATCTGCCCTCCCCAGGAGCAGCTCTGTGCCTTAGCTCGAGCCTGTGCACTGTTTCCGCGCTGGTTTATCTCATCTCATCTCTCACGCCTTTTTTTTTTCTGTTTCTTCTTTGGCTGGAGAGGAGTTTGAGCAGCAGGGTACAACTCTCCTTTTTTTCCCTCTCTTCTTTTCCTTCCAGTTCTCCCTGCAAAGCCATGGAGTGGCTGGTGGTGTGCCGTGGTTCTGGCACGGTGACACCGCCAACCAAGACGCTGCTGTGTGGTTTGGGTGCCACAGGGACTTTTCTGATGCAGCAAATGTTAATCTGGTGGAATTATCATCCCTGGAAGTGTCAAAAAGACGTGTGGATGGGGCACTTGGGGACAGGGGTTAGTGGTGGGCTTGGCAGTGCTGGGGGAATGGTTGGACTCCATGATCTCAGAAGGATTTTTCAACCTAAACAATTCTATGTTGTGTCCTTTCATACAGAGGACCTGTTGCTGCTCCAGTGGCAGGGAGTCACTTCAGAGACTTCAGCAACTTCAGCCACTCCATGTTTAAGGTCATGGAAGAGGCATGGAAGCAAGGAGGGCTGCTGGGAGCATCTGTACAGCTGCTACAGCCCTGATCTTAAAAAAATTACATATATCCAACCCTGCTGCCACCCTCCTGCAAGGAAACCCTCCCTTCTCTTACTACATCCATCCCTAGGGGCACTTAAATGTGGAAAATAGCCCCAAAAACAAGGCTAGAGAGGACCAAGACCCTGCTGGGACAGTGGAAGGGACATCTGTGTGAGCTGAGACGTCCCAGGGCTGCTGAGATGATGTTGGGAACTAAGGACTCTTCCAGGGGCCACCACAAAACCCAGCCAAACCTCTGCCCCTCTTGCAGATGCTTCAACTAGAAACTAAAACCATTTTTGGGGCCAGTGATGGTTTCAGAGCATTTCCACTCCGTGTGTTTCCTTCCACATGAATAACAAAAACAAGGCAGGTGACACTTCAGACTGAGCTCGTGAATATCCTGCACTGAAAAACAAGCCCACAACAGCCCAGGTGGCAGTGAAGCTGCTCAAACAGGGCAGCCACAAAAGCAAGTATTTTAATCCCAAAGTGAGGACACCCCACTGTACCTCCTGGAGGGTGTGGAGCCACTGGGAATAAATCCAAACCTCCCTGTCTTTTTGGTTGGATTGGATTCATCACAGGATCACAGTATGGTTTGGGTAGGAAGAGACATTAAAGATCACCCCGTTCCAATTCTCCTGCCATGGGCAGGGACACCTTCCACTAGCCCAGTTTGCTCCAAGCCCCGTCCAACCCGGCCTTGGACACTTCCAGGGATCCAGGGGCAGCCACAGCTTCTCTGGGCAACCT
>JAWWLV010000179.1:62103879-62120437 GCA_035041135.1 Platyrinchus mystaceus
TAGGCCCTGCAAGGGGCTCTCAGGTCTCCCTGGATCCTTCTCTTCTCCAGGTGAACCCCCCCAGCTCTCCCAGCCTGTCTCCATGGCAGAGGGGCTCCAGCCCTCAGAGCATCTCCATGGCCTCCTCTGGACTCGCTCTGGGCACTGGGAATCTCTCCAGTCCTCAGGAGACTCAGACCAACACCTGCTTGTTTCTCCCAAGCTCTGTGTGAAGAGGAACAAACCCTTTGGTTTGGGTTCAGCCCTCAGCAAAATCCAAACCCACCCAATGCTGTCAAGGAAGGAGAAGGACAACCCCAGAGCCCAAAGCTCATCCTGTGGATGCTCCTCAGCCCAGCTCTGCCCCAAACTGGCCATCGTGGCTGCAACCGCAACGAAGCCCTAACGACGACAAATGTTCCAGGCAGTGACACTCTTGGCACTCTGTCCTGGGAGATTTGTGGAGACACATTTCTGGCAACTCCTGACTCCCTACAGCTTCTTCATCCTGCTTCCCTCCCTGCCTTGCACCTGCTCCGAAGGAAAGCCAAAGACACCGGGTCCAAAAAGGAATGAAATCAACACCGAGCATGTCACATCTGCTGACAGCTGGTGCTGCCTTACCCAAAATGACCCCAAAAGCACAACTTCTCCAAGCACGTGGTTACTGGCACGTGCTCAATCCCAAGGAATTCAAGGCTACAGGGAAGATTTTAAGACAAACCAAAGCCTGAAGCATCCCTTCAGCATTCCTTCAGCATCCCCCTTTAAGGGGATCACGCCTCAGGCTGTGACTCCTGGACACCTGGCAGTGTTCCCTGTGCCATCCCAAGTGGATGCTGCAACAGATTCAGTGCTCCTGCACCTCATCCATCTTCAGCTCCCATTCTCTCCTCTGGGACACAGCTCAGATGGGAGCAGGAAAGAGAGAAAACACGGCTACTCCACATCCCTGCGGGCGCTGTCGGATGCACAGGGACACTCTGCCTGTCCTGGGGGAGCCACGTGGGTCCCACCACGACGGCTGCTTTTCCCTGGCTGCCACATCTGCTCGTGGGCAAACAGACCAGGAAAAACAAATTATTAAAAGAGGACTGTCAAACCTGCCCTTGCACAGGAATTTCAGGCACTGGAACAGGTGGAGGCACCACTCCTGGAGGGATTTAAAAGCCATGTGGGACGTGGGTTAACGATGGGCTCAGCAGCGCTGGGGGAACGGTTGGACTCGATGATCTTAGGGGGCTTTTCCAGCCCAAACAATTCCATGATTCTAAGCCTGAGGCTGCAGCAACGCTGGCATTTGCTGTGCATGGATCCAGCCACGGGAGCTGCCGTGGAGGAGCACAGATTTCCTGACACAGCAGGACCGACACGAGAGACGCGACAGCACCGAAACGACCCGACTCTAATTAGGGCACGAACCCACCCCAGCAGTGCCAGTTTTCCTCGAGGTGCCAGCCATGGGAAAAACAGGGTTCCAGCACAGGAAGGTGGAGCAGGAGGAGGAGGGGGTTCTCAGCACCAGCTCACTCCGGGCATCAGCCACAATTAGGGCTGTGTCCCTGGGCAGAGATGCCGGCGGTGGCACAGGGCACCGATGTCCCCATGGCACCAACATCCCTGAGGTCCCCATTCCAGCTGGTGTCTCTGCCTGTGGGGATGGGCACAGGCAGCTCTTTCCCTGGGGATGGGCACAGGCAGCTCTGCCTGCAGGGATGGGCACAGGCAGCTCCAGGAGGCAGCAGCCAGGCTTTGGATCTGGGATTTATCCGCCCTGGTCGGAGGATGCCGCAGGCAGAAGGAGGAAGGACGCTGAGCAGCCTGGCGTGGGCTAAAACCAGCAACACAGAGGAGTTTGCAGTGGGAATATCCCATGCTCTGCCAGGGATTTTTTTCCCTTTGGACAGATTTAATGAGATCCAGGAAGGATCATTGATGCTCAGGATCCCAAGGCTCGGGCAAGGCTGCTCCTTCCCACCTAAGTCATTCCCTCTCACTGACCCAGCTGCCCAGCCAGGACCCTTCCAGCCAGGAGAGCCACTTGTAGGGATCATCACGGGATGAACAGAGCCAACTTTCCTTCCCAAAGCCCTTGGGAGAGCAAGTGAGAGCGGGATGATAAACCTGTTAAACCGAGACACCAACTCAGCCAAAGGAGCTTATCCAGGGCTCCAGGGTGCCCAGCTGTGCCAGGAACAGCACTTTGGGGGGCACATCAGCACCCCTGGAATAACCAACCCGCAGCTCAGCTGGCTTGTGGATGCTGGAGGAAAGCATCTCCCACCACCAGAAACCTCCCTGTGGTGCCAGGACCCTCCAACGATCCAACCAGAATCCAACAGCACCCGGACCTTCCCTGGCATAAACTAATTAACCCGAGTTATGATGACAATGGAAAACAGGGTAGGAAAACTGCTGTGTGAAAAGCAAGAAAAGGACGAGATAAGGTGAAAACTAATTGTGCTTGGTAGGATAAGCAGGTCCTGGCACAGCTGCTTCCCAGAAATTATCAAGGGTATCTCAACTGCAAGTTGCTGATTTTTTAAGGCTTGCTATGCTGCCATTTCAGAGGGGTTTTTTTTCCCACTGAGCCTGTGAAAAATTTGGTTTGGTGTTTGAAGTCCATCATTCCGACATGAAATGCAGGAGATGAGTGATTTTAGACTTCAGCCTCAGCACGGCTGCATCCTCACTCATCCCAGCTGGTCCTTCAGGTCCCTTCCAACCCAAGCCATCCTGTGATTCCCTGATCCTCTGATCCAACATCCAGCTCCCTCTGCCTCCCAGCCCGCCAAGCGCTGGCCATCCGCTCGCACATCTCTAATCAAAGACGCCATTAATTAATCGCTGGCCTGACCCAAAGTCCACGCTCGACAGACACCATCCCAGACACTCCAGACGGGTTTTGGAGCAAGCCCTACTTCCCCACGGAGCCAAATCCGTGTCCTCCTGGCAGCTGGAGCCAGTCCTTCTCCCCAGCTCAGACCTGCTTTTCCCTGGGGCGAGTGCCAAACGTCTCGTGCCAAGTGTGTGCGGGGAGCTGGGAATGACAGCCCGTGTTCTCCGCGGCCATCACGCGCTTCCCCAAGAGCAGCAGAACCAGGAGCCTCCTCTTGCTGTTCTTCCCAGGATTTTTTGAGGGGAAACACTGCTCCCGTGCTTTGGAGGAGCTGGTTTTGAGGGAATTTGCACCATGCATGTGGCACGGAGAAGGAAAAATGTACGTGAGGAAGGGCTGAGGCCGTGCTGGGAGTGAGGAGGGAATAAAACTGAGCAAGGCCAAGTGCAAAAATTCCCTGGTCAGTGGACCAGGATGAGTCCCACATCCATGCCTGCATCGTGGGGTACCATATCCTGCTGCCTTTCCCCTCACCACTCTCCCTTTGCTCATTCCTCCTGTTTCTCCTCCAGCTGTGAACGCACACGGACATATCCCGGTCCCGCATCCCGCTCCGGGCGCGGGAGTGAAACACTTGGAGAAGCCATGCTGAGAACTGATGCAACTCGTGCCGAAAATGGCGCTTTTCCCACAGTGAACCCCTTATTCCCAACCCAAAATGGGTCAGTCCAGCAGGAGGGAGCAGGAGGTGCAGCCCCGGTGGCACCACACGTGTCAGCCTGGAGCATCCCGGCACCGATTCGCGGGATGGAGCGGCAGGGACACCCCTGGGCAGCGCTTTCTGGGGACACAGGGGGGTCTGTGGAGCTCCAGCACTGTCTCCCCAGCCCTAATTACCATGGTAACAGCCTGTGCCGGTGCCTGGCTGCCCTCCTTTGGTGACTCACTGGGTCTCAGGAGGAGAAGTGGTGCCTCGGCCACCGCCGCTGCCAGGCCAAAGCTCTGGGATCCCAGCAGGGCTGCCACGTGGGATGGCACTGCCCACCCCGGCAAAGCTGCCTTTTTATTGCATTTTCCTCCTGCTGCCACGTTGGCACTGGGTGGCAAAGCAGCAGGATGGTTTGGGGATTAATAATAATAATAATAATAATAATAATAATAAATATCTGTCACTGGCTCACAGCCATCTATCCACGGGAATCCCATCAGGATTTCCTGCCCCTGGCCTTCATAACCCTTCATGCTCTGGTTATCATCTCCCCCAGATCCAAAATATGCCCCACGAGGCCACTGCCAGCTCACGACTGAAAGGAGCCTGGATAAAACACCACGAGATCCTCAGTGCTGGTGTATTATCCACTGGGAGCGAAGCTGGCAGCTCCCAGGGAATTTGGGAGAGATGATGGGCATGTGGAGGCACCACGTTAGTGGCGGGTGGGGGGGACCCACAGGTCCTCCCAGGCTGGGAATACCCTGTTTTGGGGGCGAGGCTGACTCCGGGCGTTATCCAGGTGATGCTGAGACTGCCAGACTCGTGTCACAGCCGGCAGCACATTGTGTGAACAGCATCAAGCAGCATCCCTGCCTCCTCCTGCAAGGCTGAAAATGCCGAAAAAAGCCCCCAAAACCGGTGCCAGGGGAGCTGGGGCAGGATGGGGCTGAGCCACGTGTCCCTGTGTCCCACGGCACGGGGTGAGAAAAGCCCCATTATAACCCCGGGAGCACCTCCAAACCCCCTCCTGGAGAAAGGCTTCGCCCCGGGGCTTTCCTGGCAATAATTAATTGAGTCATATTTCAATCCAGCCAGCGGCCATATGGTAGGAAAGAGGATTAAAATCGCATGCTCCAGTTGCATTCAGGGAAATCCAGTTATAAGGAAAAATCCTCGGTGCCTGGCTCCAGCCTGCTGCCAGGGGATGTGCTGCTGCCATCCACATCCACACGGTCCCTGCCCCTTTTCCCACTCGTGGCCACGGAGCACGGGATCGCTGGTGAGGCCAGAGGGAAACAGGGAAGGGAAGAACACAGAGAACCTGCAGCAGCAGGGACAGCAATGGCAGAGTGTTCCTGCTCCGAGCCACTGCCCTTCGGGTACCGTGCTTTAAGTTCATTAGTAACTCATTAGTCATTGATTAATGAAAGGGTATCGCTGTGCATCCAGATTTGCCTTAAATATAAATCATTTTCCACCAAGGAGGCAAAGATCATGGAATCCCAGAATGGTTTGGCTGGGAAGGGACCTTAAATATCATCTCATTCCACCCCTCCCTGCCATGGGCAGGGACACCGTCCACTAACCCAGGTTGCTCCAAACCTCGTCCAAACTGGCCTTGGACACTTCCAGGGATCCAGGGGCAGCCACAGCTTCTCTGGGCAACCTGTGCCAGGGCCTCCCCACCCTCCCAGGGAAGAATCTTCTCCTGATATCTAATCCAAATCTCCCCTCTTGTCAGTTTTTTGCTGGATTTCCCTCCCACTGGGGAGAGCCAGCCCTGGACCAGGTTTCCCCGATCACATCTTCCCGTTGATTTTCCCGGGGTTCCTTCACCCAAAGCACTCACCCCTCAAACCACTGCTGGGAAAAATGAGGATTTAGATAGAAATGGTGGGCAGAGGGACACTGCTGTAAGCATGTCAGGATGGATGTCCCTTCAGCTGCATGGACATCGCCCCCAAATCCCTGCAAGCCAGGCTGGGGCAGATCCATCCCAGCTGAGGCTGCTCCAGGGATTTGGGGTTGGGAAAGTCTGCCCGTTCCTTCCCATGATTAAAAAAAAATAGGGAAAGAAAGAACACTACATCTCATTCATCCACAGAAAAAGCCTTCCCTGTGATGGCAAATCAGTTGATTAAGGAGGATCAAACCCTCTAAATCCAACCTTTGTTGGGAGACTGAACTCCCTGTACAAGGCACCTTCCCGGCTCCCAGCCCCGGCGGGGTGGGACCCCCGCGTCTCCCATCGCCCCCTGAGAGCGTGGGGTCCCCGTGGGGCTGCGGGGATCGGCATCCTGCGGGATTTGGGGGGGATTTTCTGCTGATTTGGGAGCGGTTCGGTCCCCACGGGGGTCAGTGACAGCGGGAGGCGGGGGTGGGGACCGCCCTGCCCAGCCCCACCGTGCGCCAGTGCGGCCAGTGCCAGTCTTCCCAGTGCTCCCAGTGCTCCCAGTGCTCCCAGCGCCCCCAGCCCCGGCTCCCCCCGTGTGCCCGGCGGTACCTGGAGTCGGGCGGTGGTGCCCCGCGGGGCGGGCGGCGGCGGCGGGACGGACGGACGGACGGACGGAGGGAGAGATGGAGGGATGGATGGATGGATGGATGGACGGACGTTTGTGATGGACGGAGGGATGGATGGAGGGAGGGATGGATGGAGGAGGGAGGGCCGGAGGGATGCGGCCGGAGGAGGAGGAGGGTGGTCAGCAGCAGCCCCGAGCGGCGAGTCCCCACCCAGCTTTGTCTGCGCTCATCCCGCTGCCTACAGGAAGCGGCTCAGCCCCGACTTCCTCCTCCTCCTCTCCTCCTCCTCCTCCTCCTCCTGCTCTCCTCTCCTCTCAGTCTCCCGGGTTTTGCAGATCGCCTTTCCCCAGACCCCGCCGCCTCCTCCCCTGCCCCTCACCCTGCGTCGGTCCCTCTCCCTGCCTCTGCTCGTCTCCCTGTCCCCGTCCCTGCCCCGCTCCCTTCCAATAACCCCTTGTTCTGTGCCCCCCATTCGCCACCCCCCGACCCTGCACCCCACACATGCCACGCACCAACCCCACAGCCCCTCCCACGCACCCGGTGTACCCCCATCCTGCACCCCACACCCACCGGCACCCGCATTCCCTACACCCACGCCCCTGCACCCCACAACCCCCCTGCACCCATCACACGCCCTGAGCCCCACATCTGCTGCACCCCATCCCACATCCTGCACCCACCACGCAGCCTTCGCCCCACAACCCCTGCACCCCTCACACATCCCAAACCCCACATACCCATCCCTGCACCCGCAGCCCCCCTGAACAGTCTCGCCCCACGCAACACACAGCTCCAGACACCCCGTTCCTAAATCCCCCATGTCCCCTGAGCGCCCCAAAACCCTCTATCACTCCCTCCCCTATTCCAACCAACAGCCCCCTGGCACCCCCAGACCTTCCCTGTCCGCTCGAACCCTTCCCAGCTCTGAAGTTCCCATCCAGGGCACAGCTCAGGGATCACTCAGTATTTTATGTTTTCTTTTCAATCAGTAAAAGCCCATATGCCCAGATTTTGGGATTTCAGGTGGAAGATTTTGGAAGAACAAGGGAGCTGGTTGGGTTTTTATAAAGTGGCTTTTTCCTTTCTTCCATCTGCCCCTTGAAAAATCCGCTGCCAGCCCAGCTGTGTGCTCATGGAAATCCTTCCCTGTGAGGGTGGTGAGGCCCTGGCATAGATTATCCAGAGAATTTGGGGATACCCCACCCCTGGAAGCGTCCAAGGCCAGGTTGGGCGGGGCTTGGAGCAACCTGGTCTGGTGGGAGGTGTCCCTGCCCATGGCCGGGGGGTGGAACAAAATGGCCTTTAAGGCCCCTTCCGACACAAACCGTTCCGTGATTTCATGATTTTATGAAAGAACATTCTTGTGTTCCCCAGACAGGGCTGGGGAGGGGGCACAGCAGAGCTGGGGTGCAGCACGGCCCCCCAAAACAGCCGTGCCTGTGCCCCCAGCAGCAGCACTGTGGGATGCAGCTTCCCTTTGGAGCATCCCGCAGAGAATGGCGAGGCGACGGGAGACCCTTGGTGCCTCAGCAGTGGGCACGGGGGGGCTGTGTGCCACCCTTCCACTGGCCAGGCTCCACAGGGCTGCTGGCAGGGAGGCACTGGCTGCCACAAACCAAGTTTCCCCTCCCGTTTCCACAGCAACACCCGATGACTGATTTCCTTCGATGACTGGTTTCCCTCGCTGCCCTCCACGCAGGGCGCGGGAGCTCAGCCCTGGCACGGCACCCCAACACCCAAAACCCCTGCCCACAGCTGCCCCTGGAGCCCTGGCACCCCACTGGCACTCCCTGGCACCCCTTGGCACTCAGCAGGGAGCTGGCAATGGCACGATGCCCCCAGCCCTACACGCTGACCCCAGCGCAGCGCAGGGGTCGCGCGGTGCCGAATTAATTAAAGCTGTTGCAACCAGTGATAATTTCAGGGTGCCAAAAATGCCCTGAAAAACACACCAGCACACGGGGGATTTTTTTAATTATCACCAATTAGTCACTGGTGCCTGATTGGGGTGGTGGTGACGGGTATGTCCAGCTTGTTTTGGAAGGGCTGATAAAAGGAGGATGCTGTGCCAGGCACCCACCCCGGCACAGCCATCGCTGCTTAACAGCAGGAAAAAGCGATCCTCTTATTCGGATCTGGTTGCAAAATTAATTAATAAATTAAGGACACTGCTGCAACATTTCCCTTTTCTATCCTGCATTTTGCAGCTGGCTCCATGAAAGTGCCATTTCCCTGTTGTTGCCCTACAAATCCCAAGTCTTCGGCTCCTCCGTCTGCCACCAAACGGTGACGGGAGGTGCAAAGTCTGGAAGTGGAGCGGCTGGAGACGAGGTGGCCCAAGTGCAGCCTCTTTGTCAGAGTTTAAATTTGTGAAATGCTAACCCAGAGCAGCAGGAGGGCTGCCAGCAGCCAGGAGCATCCCGGGGAAAAGGCCAGCGTGGGTGCCTGGGGACACGCCTGGATGGGAACTGGAGGACCTTTCCCTTCCCCTGGAGGCCTCTCCCGTGGCAAGATGAAGGAGAAATGGAGGCCGAGTCATCAAAGGGAGGGGGACTCATTAAATTCATTCCTATTTAGCCTTTATTAAACACAGCCTGCGGGGAGGGAAGAGCCGCCTCCCCTCCTCACCCCCAGGGGGACAGGGCTGGCTGGTCCAAAAAACCCCTTCCACATCTGCTCTGAGGAAAATTTAGGGGGGGTTTTTTTTAGGCCAAGGCTGAAATCTGGAGGCTATACTTAGCAGCAGACAATGCAGTCCCCCTCCCAGAAGTTGCTGATTGTCTCGTGCTCCTCCCTCCTGCCCCGAAAATGTCGGGTCTGAGCAGAAATCAGCAATTAGGCACCGAGACCTGCCATGGTCAGTGCCCGCCTCGCCGGGGCCAAGGGGTGTTTTTAGAGGACAAAGGGAATTCTCTGGTAACATGCAATTATTTTTGGAGCCCTTAGAAAAGGCACAGGATGCTCCTGGTGCTGTGGATGCTGAGGGTGCCGGGGGAGGGGGCAGTGGGAATACCCCTTGCTGGAGGGGCACAGCCCCACGTCTCCATCCCCATCCCTCTCCCAGGGTGTTTGGAGGGATGGATGGCAAAGACAGGCAGGATCCAGGGATGCTCCATGCTCCTGGGTCCCCCAGCCTAAAAATAGGGTTTGGTTGCATCCAGGCCCACAGGACAGTGGCTTGTACTGGGAGAAACCACTCCAGAAGCTTTATTGATGCTGCTTCCCCGTGGGAGAACAGGTTCTTCATCATTTTCATCATCTTCATGGAATCATAGAATCCCAGAATGGTTTGGGCCTTAAAGCTCATCTCATTCCAATTCCTGCTATGGGCATGGACACCTTTCACTAGACCAGGTTGCTCCAACCCTTCCAACCTGGCCTTGGACACTTCCAGGGATCCAGGGGCAGCCACAGCTTCTCTGGGCAACCTGTGCCAGGGCTCCACCACCCTCATAGTCAGGAATTCTTTCCCAATATCCCATCTAACCCTGCCCTCTGGTAGTGGGAAGCCATTCCCCCTTGTCCTGTCCCTCCACACCCTCTCCCTGTGAGAGGGTAAATCCACCGAGGATCCAGAGACGCTTCAAGAGCCGGGAATGGGGACACGGAAAGGCTGTGGGTGTTTGTACCATCCACAACAGTTTTCCTTGGCTGGAGGAAGGAGATGCCAGGATCAGCAAAAACTGGCAAAATCACAAGGAAAAGGGCTGGCTAATTATGTTCTGAGGAGTTTAATTAGCACTAGTGGGAGATGGGATGGTGCTCCCGGGTGTTGTGGAGGAGAAAAGCAGCACAAACCCTTTATCACACACCAGGTGGTTCACCCAAAAACATCAATTTAGGATCCTCCCTTGGGAAAACTCACCTGGCTGCTGCTCCAAAACACTCATCCTACGGTCCCTAAGGAGCGCCCTCTCCAAGCACAGGGGGAGAAAGTGGGATTAAAGGGGTGGAGCGTGGTCAGCAGAGAATGGACTCACTCATCACACTGATAACTCCTGCCTGTTCCCTGCCCGAGGTGGGGAGCAGGACTGGGGGCCCTGGGGACAGGATTTTCCCAACCAGCTCCACAACAAGGGGCTCACCCCTTTATCCCAGGACTCCTGCAAGTTGGGGACCCCTCTGAACATCCCCTCGGGAAGCACAGCTCCCTTACTATGGATACCCCCTAATTCCACTTATTTCAGGAGCTCCTGCAGCTCCCCCAGCACCTCCACCCAACTCCAGAGCGCTGGACCCGGCTGCCACTTCCACAAAAATCACCAGAAATCAGAACTGAAAGGCTCAGCCCATCCATTCCCCCGCCCGAGGCAGGAGTTGCCTTAACCAGCTCTCCGGAGCCGGGATCGCCGGAGCAGGGAGCACGATAAACGCAACGTGTCCTTAAATTCAGACCCCTCCCTCAAGCCTGGGAGCATTTTAGATCTCCACGAGTCAAAGTGATGCAAACAACTGTCACTTTATTGTCGCGTCCAGCCCGTACCGCGAAAGGCACACAACAAACTTCATTGGTACAAAAGAATTTCGCTCCGGGGAGGGGGGTGGGAGGGGTCGTACAGTTTTCCTTGAGTTTTGTTGTTGTGTTTTTCTTTTTTTTTTTCTCCTTTTTTGTTTTTTTTTTTCTTTGTTCTTTTTGCAACACAGTCACCGGGTCTCCCATCGCCCCCGACGGGAAGATCCTTTCACAGAAAGGACTATTTTGTGCAGACAGACAGCTCGTTATTGCAGGCGGAACGGCCCGAGGGGCAGGGCGGGCACGGCCACCCCCGGCCACCTGCGGAATAAACGGGAATAAACGGCACCTCTGTGTCCCCCCTGCTCCAATGGCACCTCTGTGTCCCCCCTGCTCCAACAGCACCGCTCCTGCTCGCTCAGGGGTGACTCCATCACAGCCCTCAAAGTCATCCCAACCCCATCACTCCAACACTCCAGTCCAGCTTCAGGATAACGGGATGAGGGGGAGGAATGGACAGGCTCTGGTTTGGCTGCCCCCCTGCCCAGTTCTGAGCAGCGTTAAGCGTTTCTTCCCACAATTTATCCCTTTTTCCCCCTCCAGCTCTGTGTTTTGGCGGGGCAGTGGGTGAGGATCCCATGGATGGAGGGGGTGCCAGCACGACCCCCCCCCCGAACAGAGGGGGCAAAAAAGAGGCTGGGGGTGAATTTGGGGAATTTTCCTGCCTGTACCAACATGGAAACACACGTTGCTGGTGCACACATCACAATTCCAGCCATGGATGGGGACCTGGAGAGGCAAACAGGATCCCAGCCTGGGTTGTGGCACCCACAAGGAGAGGCTTTTGGGGTGTTTGCCGTGGTCCCCCCACGCAGCATCTGAGCCCCCAGGCAGCATCCACCAGCTGCCCTGTGCGGATTTAGGGAGATAAGGATGCTTTAGGGACCACCATCCTCCTGCTTGCCCTGCCAGCATTTGCATATCAACATTATTTTCCCATAAAATCTCTTGTGCCAGGCAAGATCCCGGGGTGGGGACATGCTGCCAAGTGCCACATTCCCATGGCAGCACCTGAAGCTCTCCCACACCTGCTCCCACATCCCAACCATCCCAATAACACCGAGGTTTTTTTGGCACTGTGCCTCTAGCTACGCTCCCTTTCTTTTGGTACCAGCTCCCCCTTCTTGGCTCCCTCCCCCAACATTTCTTATAAAAATAAGATTGTGCTTATTTATAAAATAATTATAATTTTATCTTTTTTTTTTTTTTTTTTTAAGAAAAGCTTCCAGTTAAAAAACGGTGTTGTATCAAAATATGGCAGAACTTTGGCTGTCAATGGCTAAACTCTAATTAAAAATATCCACTAAAAAGGCATTGTGCTGTGAATATTAGCTCTGTAACGCTTCACCCTCCGGTACCGATGGCAAATATTCCACCTGGGCTGTCTGGCTTCCCTAGGACACACTCAGAAACCACCCTTGGATTTTTCTAGCACTTCACCAGCATCCTCTGGCAGAATTATTCCAACTGTAAGAGACTCAAAGACACATGAAAAGCCTTGGGAAAATACAACGGAGACTGCACCGGGAAGAGCCACACATACAAGGCAGTTGCATACATATTCTCCTCGAGAGGAAAGTCTATTTTCTCACCTTAGTGCTTAGAAAAAAATATGATTATTCATACAGTTCATGAAAGAAGAGAGGCAGATCCTTTGTATAAAAGGGATTGTAGAGCAGGAGTAAAACACAAATGGGTCTATAAGATCCAGACATATATAAACATACGTACCTCGATATATTTATATATGTGTTCTCTAGATATTCAATATTTCAGATGCATTATTGCAATATCCTTACAGGGGACCTATTCTTTTCCATCTTTTCCATCCTTCTTTGCTTTCTTTTTTTTGGGGGGGGGGCTGGTTTTGTTTTCTTTTTTTGGTTTTGGGATTTTGCTCTCAAAAAAAAAAAAAAAATCAAAGAAAAAGATAAAAACAAGTTGCAAATGGCTCTGCCAACTCCCAGCCACCATCCACCTCGCTGGGAACCGCTCTGGCCTGACCTCCAGCACGTTTTTTTTTGGAAGAACTGGGATGATGCTCTGCCCCAGCCGTGCCTTCCTCCACGGAACATCAATTATTGCTTAATTCTCCCTTCCCATACTGGCCTTTAGGGTTATTTACATTTCTTTGGCTTGACTTGAACTCAACAGTCTGGCACTTTTCTCTCCAGCTGCCAACACGGAGCCGCCGCCGCCCGGACGGGGGGTGGGGTGGGGACGAGGAGGGGAAGAGGCCACCATGAGAAAACACGGGTGGGCTTCTGCTGCTCGAGCGAGTTGTGCTTCTCCCAGTCGAAACGGGACAACTCGTGTTGGGCACAGGCTCGTCCGGAGTCGATCCGCCGCTCCCCGGGGATCCCCGTCGGGACAATCCTCCCGCTTCCCACGGCCTCGGCGCGCGGGGAGCGGGGCAGGGCAGGGAAGGTGCCATGGATGCCCCCAGTGTAGTGTGGGGCAGGGAGCCCCATCCTCCCCCCAGCCCCAGCAGCCGGTCGTGCCCCCGTCCCCCGAGGCGCTCAGACGACGAACTCGGGGACTTCGTCGTGGGTGAGGTCCAAGGAGAAGTATTTGCTGGTTCTTTTGACGGGGAAGGTCTCCTGGATGTTGATGCACTGCTGGGCCAGGCAGCCGTTGCAGTAGAGCCCGTCCTCGTCCAGCCCGTGGGCGCAGCCGAAGGTGAAGCTCTGCGCCGTGTCCTGGCACAGGTTGGCCAGCTGCAGGAAGTCCTTCTGGTAGAGCCGGATGTCGTCCAGGCTCAGGCTGTGCCGGTCCGTCGACGTCTTCGGCTTCCTGCACGACGTCTGGGGGGAAAAAAGCAAACAGGTTTCAGGATCCTCCAGGAAGCCAAAGGGAATCCCGAAACCCCCCCTCCGTGGCAGCCCCGCCGAAACCCCCCCCAGGGGCCACGAACCTGGGGCAGGGAGTCGGTGCTCTGACCCCGCAGCTTCACCACCGTCTCCGAGGAGCTGGAGGTGGAGGAGCTGATCTCCTTCACGATAAGCCCTGCGTGGAGAAGGGAGGAGGAGGAAGGTGTGAAGGTTATTTTGAGGTGTCTCAGCTCTCTTGGGATTCGACCTTGCTCCCTCTGGGGCTTTGGGGCAAAGGCACCCTCTGCTCAGCGAGGTGCCACTACCTACAAAGCATCCCAAATTTGCCCCCAGAATTGCATCCAAAGCCATCCCCAGGGAGCCTGGTAACTCAGAAACCTCCTAGTAGCTCCCAGCACGGAGCTGGAAATGTGGGTGAGTCCCTGGGTGCAGGCACAGCTCCAGAGAAGATCACTGAGTCCAACCATTCCTCCAGCACTGCCAAGGCCACCACTAACCCATGTCCCCAAGTGCCACATCCACATGGCTTTTAAATCCCTGCAGGGATGGGGACTCCACCATTTCCCTGGGCAGTCTGTGCCAGGGCTGGACCACCCTTTCCATGTGGAAATTTTTTTTCCCTAATATCCAGTCTAAACATCCTCTGGCACAATTTGAGGCAGTTCCCTCTTTTTTTCGCCCCATCTCTCCTTCATCCCACTTGGGCGAACGGCTTTTCCCGGCGTCCCAAATGGACACTTTGGGCTAATTCCGCTCCGCTGAACACCAGAAAATCCCAGAATGACCTGGGTTGGAAGGGACCTTAAAACACCCCCCTCATTCCAAGCCTCAAAGGTGTGACTTGGACTGGGGAACTGGAAGTGAAAGCGGCCACCACCTTACCCGAGTGCCCGTTGAACTTGCGGGACAGCAGCATGTCCTCCGTGATGTAGACGCACATGTCTGGGCTCACCTCCATGTCCCCAGCCTGCTCCAGCTCCCGGGGGTCGTCCACCAGCATCTCGATTTCTGCCCGAGACAGCAAGGCGGGATGAGCCAACCCCGACCACCCGCTGGGACTCGCGCTGGAAAGCCCAAACTGGAGCCTCACCGTCATCCTGGGAATCCTCCTCCAGCCGGTCCTTCCCGCCGCTCTCCACGCCGGAGGTGTGGGAGCTGCCGTGGCTGGTCATGGAGCTGCAGGTCTTCAGCTTGCGGTGGGCGCCGGCACCGGAGAAGCCGTCGTCGGGCCCCATCTCCCTGGGTTTGGGGTCGGCCTCGATGCCGGAGGTGTGGGAGCTGCTGTGGCTGGCGGTGGAATGCCGGGAGAGCCGCTTGTGCCGGAGGCTGCCGGCGCTGCTGCCGCTGGCGCGCGAGCGCTTCTCCAGCTGCTCCATGTCCAGGTCGAGGGTGTCGCTGATGTAGGATTCCCGGTACTGCTTCTTCTCTGCAGGGTGGAACAACATCAGCAACCTGCATCCCAATCCATCAGCAACCTGCATCTCGATCCCCCGGGGCGCCCTGGATTCCCTGGCACACCCGAGCCCAGCGTGGGGACACACCTGGAGCCGGCTTTGCCCTGGTGGCATTTAGGGATGGTGGGATGGCAGGGGTGGGGCTCAAACTTGCTGTGCTCGCTGCTGTGCTTTCCCTCAAAGCAGGAGGAGGAGGAGGAATAAGAGTTGAGGAAGAGGAGGAAGAAGAGGGGAAGGAGAAAGAAAATTAGGAGATGCAGGAAGAGGAGGAAAAAAAAGAGAGGAGGAAGATGAAGATGAGGAGAAGGAAGAGGATGAGGAGGATGAGGAAGAAGAAGAAGCTGAGGAGTAGGTGGAAGAGGAAGCAGATGAGGAGGATGAGGAAGAAGAATGAGGAGGATGTGGAGGAAGAAGATGAGGAGGAAGAGGAAGAAGAGGAGGGGAAAGAGGAAGATGAAGACAAAGGAAGATGAGAAGGGGAAAAATGAGAAAGAGTAAGAAGAGAAGCAGGAAGAGGAAGAGGAGGAGGAGGAGGAAGAAGAGGAGGAGGAAGAGAAAATGGAAGAGGAGGAAGAAGATGATGAGGAGAAAAACAAAAGAAGAGGAGGATGAAGATGAGGATGAGCAATAAGATGAGGAGGATGAGGACGAATAAGATGTGGAGGATGATGAGGAGGAAAAAGAAGAGTAGGACATGGAGAACAAATAAGAAAAGGAGGAGGAAGGGGAAAAGGAAGATGAGGAACAGAAAGAGGAAGATGAGGGGAAAGAGGAGGAAGAAGACCTGATGCTTTCACAAGAGCTTTCTGAGCTTGGAGATGGGATGAGGGGCACTGGGAAATGCTGCAGGGGAGACACTGGGAGGAACTGGGCCACCAGGGATGGCAGCAGGACTTGGATCTTGTATCCCTTAGCAGAACTTGTATTCCTTAGCATCTGGGCCAGGAGATTACCCTGCTGGGCAAGGATGGGGTGTAGGATGCACAGTCCAGTGGGACGTGGGGACAGCCACCTTCCAACACGCTCCCAGCCACGGGGCTGGCACAGTAGGCACTCCAAGAGCCAGAAATGCCGGGTGGGAGCCTGGCACGGGTGGGATTTGGGAGCCTGGCACAGGTGGGATTTGGGAGCCTGGCACAGGTGGGATTTGGGAGCCTGGCACAGGTGGGATTTGGGAGCCTGGCATGGGGGGGACCTACCCTCGTTCTCCTCCAGGCGCCGGACCTGGCGCAGGACGGGCTGCAGGTTCATGTAGAGCCGGTGGCTGCTGCTCAGCAGCTGCAGCAGGTGCCGGGAGCGCAGCGGGCACCCCGTGTAGTAAATGAGCTTCCTGGCAGAGGGCAGCCCGTCAGGCAGGATCTCAAACTTCTTGCCCTGTGTGGGAGAAGGGAGAGATCAGCCCCGAAGAGGAAAATGCTCCAATTCTCGCCCCGTTCCTGCTGCGGCCCGTGGTTAACCTATGGATTGTGATCACCCGCTTGAGGTCTGGGCAACTGCACCCCTACGCCCAAATCAGAGCCCAGGAGATGCTCTGCCTCGGGATCATGGAATCACAGAGTGGTTTGGGTTGGAAGGGACCTTAAAGACCACCTAGTCCAACCCCCTGCTATGGGCAGAGACACCTTCCACTAGACCAGGTTGCTCCAAGCCCTGTCCAACCTGGCCTGGAACACTTCCAGGGATCCAGGGGCAGCCACAGCTTCTCTGGGC
>JAWWLV010000179.1:62139222-62152838 GCA_035041135.1 Platyrinchus mystaceus
TGTCCCTGCCCATGGAACAGGTTTGCAACTTGATGGTCTTGAAGGTCCCTTCCAATCCCAACCATTCCTGGAGTCTATGATCTCTCAGGGAAGGGACTCACATGTGCCCTGTGGAGCCTGAACACCCCCTGCACCCATCCCAGTATCCCCAGCCCTTGCTGTGCCACTGGCATATTAAGCCAGTTCTCGACCAGGAGTCAGGTTGAGGCAGGAGCAGAATTAGGGCCAAATCCCATTCCCACTAAATCCCCCACTGCTGCCCTGGCAGCTGGATAAAGGTGAGTTGGGCTCACTCCCATGAGGCGCAGCCACCCCTCAGTGCACGTAACGGAGCCGATGCACACACGGATCCTTCTCCATAGGTGACCCAGGACGGGAATAGCAACAGCAGCAGCACCATAAATTAGCAGCAAAGCATCTCTGAGCCTGCTCCTCCTTCAGAAGTGCCATCTGGTGAGATTGTTTTTGGAGTAGTTATTTATTCCTCACTTTCAAGTGTCTACAGGCATTTTTCGGGATGACCTGCGAGGCCGGCTCGGCCCCCACAGTCTCTACGAGGCTCCGGGAGGGAACAGCCGTTTGTTCCCAGGCCTAAATAAAGAGCAGCTCTGCTGTGAACACCCTGACACTCTTTGCTGAAATCTGTTTGCAGCTCAACAGATCGTGCTGGGTAATTACATTATGTGAGTGCAACGGTACCAGCAGTGGGAATCCAACGCGCTGCTCTCCTCATGGAAAAAAACAGCCTGGCTTTCGGCAGGGGCTGGAAAACCCTCGGCTTTGGGCCTGCTCTCGTGCTCCCATCCATGCCATGTGGAATTGGGAGAGTATTTCTACCCAACAGCTCCTGCTTGTGTGGCATCGAGTCCTCGCAAAGCCACCGAGGCCAAATGCCATCGGCGCCGAGGGCGCAGGCAATGCGCCCAAGCAGGGCCCATCATTCCAGCCAGAAATGTCCTTTTTCCCCCAGAATTCACTCTGGAAACACCCATCCTGCTGATAACACAGGGGGATAACCAGGCAAAGCAGCCATTTGGCTCGTTTATCCCAATTTAAGGGCTGGGGGAGGCACAAGCGGGACACGGCCCCACCGCTGCAGCGCCGAGGAGGACGAATCGGTCCCGGTAAGCGCATTCCCTGCTCCATCACATCCCCCTCCCCGGCCTCATGGAATACAGGAATACAGAATCCCAGCGCCTGCCTTGCCGCAGAGGCTAAATAAAGCAGCAGGAAGAGCTCTCGAATGCCAGCGAGGCGATATATAAACATCGACGTGGATGGCGCGTGTGCTGATGCTGCTCCGGAGCCCAGGAGAAATGTCTCGTCTCATACCAAGGGGAGAGGCTCCCAAGGCCAAAGGAAAATCTCCTGGAAAATCCACACTCGGGCTCTGAGACGTGGGGAGGGCTCGGAAAGATGGAGCTCGGCCAGTGTCCAGCTTGGGAAAGGAAAAGCCCGAAGACTCCGGCGACATTTCTCCAACAATCCCGGAATTAATCTCCCTCAAAGTCCCAAGAAGTGGAAACACAGATGGAAAAATGTAATATTCTTTTTGCTGGTTTTTTTGGGGGGGAGGGGGATACGTTTTACTGAGCTAATGGCATCGCCAAGCCCATCTCTCTTTTAGGGCGGAAAAAAAAAAGGGTGTTGTGGTTGTGACTGAAAATACAATTCCCATAAAATATACAGATTTTTCTCGCACTGGATGTGTTTATATGAAGAGGACAGGAAACAGCAGCGGCTCACTGTGATCCTGCATTATCACCACCCGAGTATCTCCCATCCCAGCCTTTCAATACCAGCTTTGTTACTGGCAGGGATGGGCACAGGGATGTGGGAGCTCTCCTATCTCAGAGTTTCCCTCGGATTTTGTTAATGGCATAAAAATTATAAACAAAGCAACAGAATAACAACTAAACCCATCCGGGTCTCCGCATCCCACTCCCTTTCCCAAAGGCTGAGGGATCAGCTGTGAATCCCCTGGGGCTGTGCTGTCGGTGCTCAGCATCCATTTTTAGGGATTTTTGGGATGTCCTGGTAGGAAAATTCACCCTGGAGCAGCTGCACAGGGACCTCAGCACTGACCACGAGCCTCGTGGGGTGCATTTGGGGACAGGGGTGTCACCGCTGCTCGAGGACACCTGGCACAGCATCAGGGCTCCAGCTCTGGCCGCAGCTGGGATTTAGAAATTCCTCCCTGGACGAGAGAGGAAAACAAATCCCAGCTACTGTGAGCAGGCTGGGCTGGGGCTGGGGATGGTTTCTCAGCCCATAAGGGGAAGAAATTAAATAAAGAAACCCCGGCACGGAGCCACAACAGCCGGGGTGTTGCTATAAACTCTGGCGAGGAGCTGGACCTTGCTCTGGTTCCTGCATTTCACGAGGAGTTCTGAGGAAACTCTTCCTCCCTCCCCATCTGGGGACATGTCCCTGTTCCCCCAGCATGGCAGCAACCAGGATGGAGGGACCCCCTCCAGCATTTTAGGAGAATTCCATCTGATTTTTGGCCATAAAGACCCACTTCACAGACATAATCAAGCCCCCGGTTTAATTGGGTTTATAATTAAAAGCTTGAGCACACATTAGGACCCCTGAGAAGGGGTTTCACCCTGATTCTGCCCCACTTTCCTATTTACCTGGATATACCCCCTGAGGAAGTGACCCCCCCTACAGCCTCAACTCCACTCATCCCAGCTGAGCTGGGAAATCCAGTACCCAGCGTTCAGGACCCATCCCTGGATGGTGTTGAGCATCCCCAGCTGGCTCCAGGGAAAGGGGGAGCATCCCTGGGAATGTCCTGGGGACACCCCAGCTCAGTATCCAGGTGGTGTCTGGGGGCAGGATGGCCCATTGATCACACAGCCATCGGAGCTGGAGCAGGAACGCCGGCAGGAATGCTCCCAGAGGGGAGTTTGCCATCGGATTTTAGCTGTGAGGGGTCAGTTAAATATACATTTAGTATATTTAACTGCCCCCCTACAAATCTCCCTATTTACCCTGCCCAGGCTTTGCCTGGGAAGTCAGCAAGGACGAAAATAAAATTTAAAAAAAAAAAAAAAAAAAAAAGGGAGTCTCATGAGATTTTAGTCCAGCGAGACTGGAAAGAGAGAGAAAATCCAGCCTGAATACCCAAGTATTGGAACCATCACGAAAATCCGAGCGTGCATCCGGCAGGGAAGCATCCCCCGGGCTCGGTGCTCCGCCGGCAGTGCTGATACGGTATATTCTGCTAATCTACCCCGCAGTATTTACAGCTGCCTTTAACCCAGCAGGCTCTCTAACATCGAGTCGCAGCAGCCGGATGCGATTAGAGCCTGTGAGATTCCTCGGGAATGCTGGACGGAAAGGCGGGATCGCCTTCCCGCACAGAACCCCCGGCTCCTCGCCCGACCCGGGACACCAAACCGCGTTTATTACCGAATTATTGATAAACGTGGGGTGAGATGGGCAGGGATTTGCCATGGGGTAGGTCTGGCTTTGCTGCAGCAGCACCCCCCCCCCCTCAAATCTACTCGGCATTTCTGCATTCCCCTCTTCGAAAAGCCTGTTTCCCTCACTCCCATCCCAGCTCCCTCATCCTTTCCCTTTTCTGGGGCCCTAAAGGGGCTTTTCAGGGCTCCGGGCCTGCGGGGTTATTCCCAGGGTTTGCTCTCAGCCTGCCAGAGCTGCTGAAAAGCCCCTGGAATTGTGGCATGAAGCAGGAAAGGCCGGCGGGGAGGGGCGGACGGGGAGGAAAGATCACAGAAGCTTGGGAATATTTTTAGCCCGTCTGTGTGCCGGCTCTCCGGCTTCAATGGCACTTCAGTCCCATCTGACGGAGGGGCAGATTCCTCAGGGCTGCTCCTGTCCCCTGAAACAGGAGGGAAGGCACAAGAAGGGCCCCCTCAGTGGGGTCACCAGCAGCCCCAACGCTACGGGACATCGGAGAATCCCCACCAGCGGCGTGGGAGGAAAACAGGTCTGGGAGTTTCTCTGCTGGAAAAAAATAAGTGCAATTCGTGCAGTTTGAGTGGTGACAGACTGCAGAGAGCCAGGACACCCAGCAGGGACCGGGGTGCAGTGGGTGCTGCAGAAGAGGGGGATCCCACTCCCAGAATGGCGACCCAGCTCCTTGCCCCATTCTCACCTGTGCGCACGTGCTTCCCATAGCAGCAGGTTTTGGTTAAGAGCTTGCAGAATCCAGCAAACCTCTCCACAGGGGGAAAAGTGGGAATGGAGTCATGAAGATACAGGTTCTGCTGCAAACCTGGTCCAGGGAAGCATCGTTACAGGACAAAGCTGAGATAAGGGGCCGGTGCCAAGCAGGTTATGGGAGCAGGGCGGGATTTGCTCTGTCCCTGTGCAAAGTGCAGCGACACGAGGGATGAATTGTGCACGAGGGGTCATGGACCAGCACCACATTCACACTGGGGGAACTGGAGATCCTCCAACACACTTCCTCTCCCAGAGAGACTCCAGCCACACTCCCGTGTCCTGAATTGGTTAGATTAGGATTTTCAAGCAACTTAAACCCCAGTTCCAGCCCAAGAGGACACGAAGGCTCCCATGGTGTGGAGCAGCGTGGGTTGAGCACCCCCTCCATTCCCATCACTGTGTCCTGGGGTGGCACCAGCACACTGGGAAATGCAATCCCAGTTGGCACGGTTTAAAACCACCCTCAGCTGCCTGGTGCTAACAAAGCTTTCTGGGATGCTCTGGAAGGTGGGTGGTGCTGTTTGCATCCCCAGGGAGGGTGGGCAGCTGGGGGTGGGCAGCAGGTGGGCACCTCTTTGCCCCGGGGAAACAGGACACCGACCTCGTGCTTTGCCAACACGCGGGATTGCAGCAGGGAAAAGCCAGCCCAGGCCACCCGTCCCCCCCCACACCATCCCCGGGGACAAAGCAGGGACACAGAGCTTGGCCGTGGCCCCACGTATCCATCACCCATCTATCAATGATTTACCGCCACTGTGAAGAGCTGTTTGTGCTCCGGGGCTTCCCGGCGGCCCCGGCCAAGGTCAGTGCTCCATTTGGCAGGGAGCAGATGGATGCCGAGGGGGAGAGGGAATGGGAGTCCACAAGGCAGGGTGAAACAGAGCCTACCAGCACCATGGGGTCACCCTGAGCAGCCCCTCCTCCTCCCACACTCAAGGAGCCTGGAGCAGCTGGGGAGAGAATCATGGAAATATGGAATGGTTTGGGTTGGGAGGGACCTCAAAGCCCATCTCATTCCCACTGACCTTCCACTAACTGCTTCCACATCCACTTAACCCTGCTCTGGCACCACGAGGGGTTACAGGGCAGGTGCCAACAGCCCTTGCCAGGGGTCTGAGTCATGGCAGGGCTGAAAACCCCCTTTGGAGACGGCGGCTGCTGGAGCTGGGCTGGGAAACGTTTCCCACCGGGGTCACCGACACAGCGGCCGGCACGGCCCAAAACCACCTAAAACCACCCCCTGACCCCGGAGTGTTGGGGCTGGACCAGAACAGGCACCTCACACAAAGAGTTCCAAAGGTGCCAGTGGTGCCAGGCAGGATTTGTGCAATTCCTCTGCTTTTTGAAGCCGCCGCAGCCTCCTTTAAATGTCCGACCAAAAGCAAATTGATTTCTATGGAATGGGCTGAGCCGCCTCCATGAGGATCCATAGCTCGGCTAATATTTGTCTAATGGGCTCCCACAAATAGCCTGTTAATCCCTTTGTATTTATCAATGGCACACAGGAGCCAGAGAGCTGCAGACAAGCTCCCTGTGTCCCTGAGCTCCCCGAGTCCCCGAGCTCCCTGTATCCCCAAGATCCTGGTCTCCAAGCTCCCAATGTCCCTGAGCACATTGCTGTGGCCCCCATATCCCTCCATCCCTTTTCTCTGGCCACCTGCTTTTTTCTCCCAGCTCCACTTGATGCCTCTCCTTCCCCCACCCCTCGCTCCATGTCACCCCACCTGCGGCCCAAGGAGATCCCACTCTGCTCCATCACCCACTGGGGCCAAAAATCCCATTTATGGGGCTGCACAGTGAACTGGCACCGGGCACCAGCTCAGAAACAACCACAGGCTTTGGCTGAGCTGCATCCTGAACCATGTTCCCGGGAAATCTCACCGGAGAGGTGTCACCGCTGAGCTCTCTGGCACCCCTGGGGGAGGATGGAGGGGACACCGTGCCCGGAAAAGCCTTGAAACCCTCTGCCTTTAAGCACTGACTCCAAATATCTCCCTGCTGTTGCAGCAAACACTGGATTTATGTGTTTATTTACTTATTTAACTGGGAATTAATATCGGATCAGGAGGCTCAGGATCATCCTTTTAAACCTGTAAGTGAGCACGTGCATTTGAGGGTTTGTAAAACCACGCTGGATTATTGCAGTGTGTTTGCCCAGGAAGTATTTTGGGGTGCTCCTTTGGCAGGGAAAGAGTTGGAACGAGATGGTCTTTAAAGTCCCTTCCAACCCAATCCGTTCTGGGATTCTATGATTCCATGATTCCAGCACATACTGCCCACCCACCCTCTCTTCTCTGCAGCAGGAAAACACAGCGTTTTGTTTTGGTTTTAAGGGCAATTTTCAGTGGAAACGTTTCCCAGACACTCCATTTCCCTGGGAAGCAGCAGCTGTGCCTGTGGGATTCCCCTTCCAGCTCCACAAGCGGCTCCCAATCCATGGCACGAAGGAAAGAACAGTTTAAATGGTGAGTCAGGTCTGGGTGTGATCCTGTGCCAAAATGATCATCCCCAGCTTTGTCCCAGCAGGGTTATCCTGCTACAAAAGGAGTTTATCCCTTGGGAAGTTGGTGAAGCCCCCTCAGGAAGCACAGGAAGGCAGGCAGGGCATGCAGGGAAGGGGCAGGATGTTGCCTCTCAGACCATCATCAGATTTAAACTTGCTGGGAAATATGGCCCTGAAATGACATCATTCCCTCGTGCCTGGGGAGTGGGGAATACCCAAATGATTCGGGGGGACACCGAGGCCAGGTCAGGCCCAGGGATGAATGTGCCATGGATCAGCCTGCTTGGGGAAGACCAGATGGTTTCCATTCCAGATTCCTTCAGGATGGGAGGTTCCTGGGTGGATGCAGTGCCCAAGCCACCCACCACTGGGTGCTGTGGGTGCCCTGGCATCCTGCAGGTGGAGGAGGGAACAGGGTGCTGATCCCAGCCCGGGGTCCTGCACCTCCAGGAGGGAGCTTGCTCAGATTTCAGACCTCTGAGGATCCTACTCTGTCCCTTCCCAGGATCTGGAGGAAGCCAAGGTGCTCAACAGGAGCCCAGGCAGTGGTTTCATTAAAGCAAACTGGGAGGGAAAGGGGCGGCTCACCCTTCCCCAAGGCAGCGTCTGGGAGTCAGTGCAAGGCAGGAGGGAGGAATCACAGCTTTGGGGATTGGGCTGGGCCACCCCAAAAATGCCCTTCACCACCCTGACAGCCCCATCCCTGCAAGTGTCCCAGGCCAGGTTGGACAGGGCTTGGAGCAACCTGGGATAGTGGAAGGTGGCAGTGGCAGGAGTCATCTCCACATCCCAGCCCTCTCCACTTCCAAACCCAAGCTGTTTATGAGCTCTGTGAGCACAATAAAGCAAAAGCAGCTGTGGCTGCTACCTCCTTTCATGGGATTGTTTTTTTTTTTTTTCCTTCCCCTCTTCCTCTGAATTTTTATGATCCAGATATAAAAAGCCCTGGGAAATACAGGTTTAGAGCAGAGCCCTGACACAGGTTGCTGCAGGAGCATGAAATGCAGTGGCCTGTCTCTCATCCATCCCAGGAGATTAAAAAAAATAATAATAAAAAAATCAGTGGAAGTAAAGAAAATACTAAAAATAAAGTGCCTGGAAGCTGGTGATGGGCAATGAGGGAGAAATCCCAGGTGTTTCTTGCTCACAGCCCGTGTTTGCACAGCACTGTCCTGTGCCAACATTCCTCTGCCCAAGGCTTTACCTAGACAGAGGCAAAGGGGTGAAGGATGCTGTGAGCATCCCAGGAAAGGACTGGGAAACTGTCACCCTGGCTGAAACCCTGCTCAGAGCACCCTTGTCAGCTCCCATTGCCTTGGCAGCACTCACTGTACTTAAGATTAGTGCATTTTTTGCAGGGGGACCTGAGTCCTGTTGTGTTATCCCACACAATAACCCCCATCCCGGCTCATCCCTGTACCCCACCCTGCTCCAAAATCCAGAGCAGGTGGCACAGATGCCTCCTTTGCCTCCAGCCTTGCTTCTCTCCGGTGCAGGGCACCCATTTTGCACCTTTTTACACCTTCCCTTGTGCAAACTCAGCCCTTGGACCCCTTGCTCTGAAAGGATTAATTTATTTTGGTGCTTTGCAGAAGGGGGTGTCCCCAAGCTCAGCTATCCCAGATAACTGAGTCCCTCACAACAGCTCCCCTGATTTAAGGAATCCTAGAAGAGTGTTTTGGATTGGAAGAGACCTTAAAACCACTTCATTCCACTCCCTGCCATGGGCAGGGACAGCCTCCCCTATCCCAGGTTGCTCCAAACCCTGTCCAACCTGGCCTGGAACACTTCCAGGGATCCAGGGGCAGCCACAGCTTCTCTGGGCAACCTGTGCCAGGGCCTCCCCACCCTCACAGCCAAGAATTCCTTTCCAAAATCCCATCTAACCCTGCCCTCTGGCAGTAGGAAGTCACATCCCTCTCCCCTGATTTACTGGAGTACCCTGGCAGCAGCTGCTCCAACTCATCACCCACAAACCAGAAAACCTTCCCAAATAAAACAAACAAACAAAAAAAAAATCATAAAACTCAAATTCTGTGCTCTGTATGTAAGGAAAGAGCTGCAGCATTCCCTGGAACAGCCAGGACCCCTGGGCCTGGCACAGGAAGCAATAAGTCCCATGGCTGAGGCTTCCCTAGGAATATGGGAATATTTCTTCAGGAACATGGGATGCTGCTGCAGACACACATCTGCCCAGCCAGTGCTCCTAGGAGGTGATCAGCCAAACAAAGTAGAGAAAACAATGCTCACAGCATATTTGTCCAAATATAAATCCCTATTTTTCACTTATATTCATTCCAGTTTCCAAGGCAGAAAAAGCCCTTTCCATTTCTCCATCACCGAGCTCAGCAAGCAGCTCTACCTGCGGAGCCGGATGGGATTTATCACATTCCCCTGGTTGTGTTTATGATAGGACTGGATCTTAAGCTGTTGCATGAGGAATACCAGGCCTGTATTAGGCTTCACACCCAGCCTAAGCCGATACCTCATCTCATCCCATCCCTCAGACACCACAATCACCTCCTCAGGGATCGCTCCAAGCTCCTGCCGGCTCCAGGGTTTTGTGCTGCTCCTTCCTGGCCCAGATGCCACGGAGAGGGGCCTTCCTTCCCAGCCACCCCAGCATGAGCAGGAAAGGACAACACACCCGTGGGACCAGCAGCATCCCATCCTGGAGCTGCCCCATCCAAGCACTGCCCCATCCCGGCGGCGTGGGAAGCTTCCCATAGAAGTGCCCTGGCCAGCCGGGTGGGGTGAGAGTGGAGAAGACCTTTAATTACACAGCACCGGGTGTTTTTCCCATTGCAGAGCCTCAGCTGCGTATTCTCCACCTGTGTCAGGTGCCACTAGTCCTGTTTGATGACTAATTGGCCATTAATAATGTCTTTGAATCATGCAAATGGATTATAAAACATCAGCGGATCGATTATTTCGGTGCCTTCACGTTCGCAAAGTGCCGCGGCGTTTGGGGGCTTGGGTTCTGTAATTCTTTTGTGCTGTGGGCTGGAAAAGTGGGTGTTTAGGGATGCAAAAGGATCATTCCCACAGCAGCCAGCACGAGCTGCCAGCCCAGGGAATGGCTGGCACTGGAATTTCCAGGGCTGACCCACGGAATGGGAGCGACGGCTGCGGGGCAGGGCTGAGCCCGCTGGTGCCCAGCTGATGAAAGGCCACTGGGACGTGTCTGTCTGCCCATGCTGGAGGCTGGGACGTGCCAGGCCGGCCTCAGCGCTGCTGCTCCTGCTCCAGGTGCCTTGGGAGAGTAGGGAAGGACATTAAACACAGCCTCAAACAGCAGCAGGAGCAGGAGCTGCAGCAGCCCCCAGCCAGCACAGCTTTGCTTATGCTAATGAGGGAGAAGACACTGCAAACAGCTCCAGGTGAGAAGATTGGGCTCTGAGGAGGCAGCTGGGATTTTCCAGAGGCAGGCAGCCAGCCCCATCCCTTTTATCTGCTCCTGGGAGTGTCTGGTTCCTGGGGGATGGATGCCTGGCTGCCCCTCACCCCGAGGCTCTCACTGCTGCATCCTTGTGCCGGTGGATCCACGGCCCCCAGGTTGGGATTATCAGGGGGGTTTGGCGTCCTCTGAGCATCTCATTGCTGCAACCATCTGCAGGAGACTGGGGAGAAGCTGGACAAGCAGCACAGGGTCATCCCATAACCTTCCAAAGGCCTCAGAAGTTCTGCATGCCCATGATTTGGGAAGGGCAGGGAACACAGCATCATTTATTTTGCTTTCTGTTTCCAGGGGCTTTCATGGGGAGCACTGTTTGGAGCAATCCTTTCCTCTCCCCAGCCCCATCCCAGCAGGACCAGCTCCCTTGGGCTTCTAAGGAAAAGCCATGGTGGTGGCAACCCCTCCTCAGCGATGCTCAGCCCTTTAAAATCCATCAGGATACAAAGCTGAGGTGCTTTTTCACAGCACAGGCTGCTTATACTCTGAGCTGCATTCCCACACTGCCATTCTCTTTAATTTTGGAGGGAGCAGGGAGTTCATCCCAGCCCTGATAACACTTCTGGCCTCCCAGCAAGTCTTGCTCTGGGTTTAAAGAGGCGTCTTTAGGAGAGATAAGCAAGAGAAAGGAATTAAACACCCCAAAATACAAGAAGAGGCACTCGGGGTGCAGTGGGAACACCCCCACTTCTGCCTCCCTGACTCCGGGACTGGTTTTGCAATCAGATCTCCCGGAGTGTGAACTTCCACAGAGAACATGGAAAACCAGCAAAGGTCCCGTTTTTCCACAGTCTGGACAATTCCCAGCAACAGGTTTGCAAACCTGGAGGCTGGGAAAATATAAGTCACTTGTGCAATGGGCTGTGTGATGCCGTGAGTGCTCAGGGAGATCTTCCATGGAGGGGAAAGTGATTTGGGAATGAAGTAAAAGGTACTTTTTTTCCTTCCCTGCCTCTTCCCAAATGTTTTGCCTTAACACTGAACAGACCCTGCTCAGGGAACACCTCAATAAACACTTTCCTTCTCAGGCTACACATGAACTTCTTAAAAAAAAAAAAATAATCTGTGTTCCTTTGATGAATCATTTGCATTTGAGGTAATTAAACTTTAATCAGCAAAGCCAAAGAAAATGAGATTTTTTTTTTTCCAGCAGAGATGAGATAGAGATGGACCTGATTCCTATCAGATCTAACGTGCCCCATCAACACTGCCCAGGTCCATCAGGTCTCTCCATCCCTTTTGTGGGAAACAAGGCGAGGAAGAACAAAGGGAGCAGGGAAACAGCGGGATAATTAATGCGTTTTCCAAGTGAAATAGCACTGCTCCTCAGTTCATGGGGATAAAAATGACCTCCTTGTTCCTGTCTGCTTTATGCCTCACTTGCCAACCCTCAGCGCTGGAAAAATCCTCCCTGCCCAGGTGGGGGAGCCCAGGGCAGTAACCTGCTCATTACTGGAGCTGGATGAGCCAGTGAGCTGCTCCCTTTCCCTTTCTGCCCCATCCCCCTCTCCCTCCCATTCTTGTCCCTATTCTTGTTTCCATCCTTATTGCCTTCCTCTTCCCTATCCTTGTTCCCATTCCCATCCTTATCCTTGTTTATGTCCTCATTCCCATTTCCCTCCCTGAATCATCCCCATTCCCATTCCCATCCCTATCCCCATCCTTATTTTTGTTCCCATTCCCTTCCCCATCCCCACCTCCTTCTCCATGACCATCCTCATCCCTGTCCCTGTTTCCATTCCCATCCCCATCCATATCCTTGTTCCCATCCCCATTCTCAGCCTCATCCTTGTTCCCATTCCCTTCTCCATGTTCATTGCCATCCCTATCCTTGTTTCTGTCCCTATTCCCATCCTTATCCTTGTTCCCATACCCATTCCTGTACACATCCTCATCCCTACCCCATTCCCATTCCTATCCCCATCCCAGAGGGACACAGACCCTTTCCTCCAGAAGCTTTTAAATAAATCCCAGGTTTTCAGCTAAATCCCAGGGGTTTTTGGAGTTTTCATGGATGACAGTCCTGCTCAGCCACTTCCCAAGGGACAAACCCTCCAAAAAGCAGGGAAGAGTGATCCTGATCTAGTGGGTGACATCCCTGCCCGTGACGGGTTTGGAATGAGATGATCTTTAATTTTACTTCCCACCCAAACCATTCTGGGATTCTGTGAGTCCATGAAGGGCATGGAAATGGAGTGAAACCAGCCCTGGGGACAAGCTGTTTGCAAACCACTGAGAATTCCTGCTCTTCCCTGCAATCCTGAACGCGCTTCCCTGTCTGCTAATAACTCACTGGGATGTCAAAATAACTGCCAGCAAATAATGGCCAGAGAAATAACTCAAAACCTGACATTTTTGGGGTTCCCTGAGGGGCCAAAAGTGGGTCTTTGGTGGGAAAAGGCTGGAAGAGACCCTGAGATCTCCTGCTGGGAGAGGGAGGTGTCCCCCCTGCCACCCACTGAATGGACAGGGGACCAAGAGCTGGTGTCCTGGAGAGTCTCTGAGGGAAGGGTGATGCTTTGGGGCAGGGGTGATGTGGATACTGATGGGATGGAGGTCCCCAAAGTTGGCTTTGCAGGCAAGGAGGGGGAGAGGGCTCCCTGCAAAGGGAGGGAAAGAGAGGAGGAGGAAATGAAAACTAATTAACTAATAAATATGCTGGGTTGGCTCAGGGCAGCAGGAGAGCAATCCAGCGGGCTGACTCACTCTGAGTCAGGCTGTGAGGAGTGGGATGAAATCTGGCACGTCTCCTGCCTCAGCCACGCTGCCGGGACACAGGGACTGATCCCAGACCTGCCAGGGCTGAGGATCCTGCAGGGACCTTCTTCACGTGGCCGTTGTTTTCTTTGCAGGAGAGGAATTGCTTTCTAGGGGGAAACAAAGCCAGATTTGCCGGCTGGAGGGAGCAGCTCGAAGGGACTCAGGCCTTTTGGGATGCATTTCCCTGTCTCCCTATTTTCACCTTAAAATCAGGCAAATGCAGGGCACGTGGGAAATCCTCCTTCACACAGCCAAATTCCTGTGGGAGGAGCCGATGTTATCACCACAGCTGGGATCCCAAACACCAACCCCAAAGCCAGCAAACGCATCCAGAGCCAGCGGGATGAGCGAAGGGATCAGGGAATCATAGAATTCCAGAATGGTTTGGGTTGGAAGAGACTTTAAAGCTCATTGCATTCCAATCTCCTGTCATGGGTAGGGACAACTTCCACTAAGCCCAGGTTGCTCCAAGCCCCGTCCAACCCAACCTGGAACACTTCCAGGGATCCAGGGGCAGCCACAGCTTCTCTGGGCAACCTGTGCCAGGGCGTCACCCTCTTCACAGCCAGGAATTCCTTCCCAATATTCCATCTATCCCTGCCCTCTGGCAGTGGGAAGCCATTCCCCCGTGTCCTGTCCCTCCATCCCTTGTCCCAAGTCCCTCTCCAGCTCTCCTGGAGCCCCTTTAGGCCCTGCAAGGGGCTC
>JAWWLV010000179.1:62153940-62177956 GCA_035041135.1 Platyrinchus mystaceus
TCCTGGAGCCCCTTGAGGCCCTGCAAGGGGCTCTCAGGTCTTCCTGGAACCTTCCCTTCTCCAGATGAACCCCCCAGCTCTCCCAGCCTGGCTCCAGGGCAGAGGAGCTCCAGCTCTCAGAACATCTTCATGTCCTTGTCTGGACTTGCTCCAGCAGCTCTATGTCTTTCTGATGTTGGGATCCCCAGAGCTGGAGGCAGCTCTGCAGTGAGGTCCCCCCAGAGCAGAGCAGAGGGGGAGAATCCCCCCCTCACCTGCTGCCCACGCTGTGGGACGAGCCCAGGACGCACGGCCGGCTCATGCTGAGCTTCTCGCCAACCAACACCCCCAAGTCCTTCTCCTCAGCGCTGCTCTCAGTCCCTCCCCTGCCCAGCCTGTACTGGAGGCTCTGGAGGGGTGGATTGAGCCATGCCCTCCTTCCCGAGCCGGAGCTGTGCCGGTGCCTCCGGCCGCGCTGCCCGGCGTGTCGGCGCACGCCGGCGGGGAGGTGCTGCCTTCCCTCTGCTTCTCCTCGTTCCTGCCCGATGACTGGGCGCGATTGCTTCACCCCACGGGCTCCAGCTCCCCCTTGGCACCCACTCCCTGCTCCCTGGGTGCTGCCCCGGGGCAGGGGCACGGCGGGGGATGCACAGTTTGGGTGCGTGGCGAGGAGCGGGGCACAGGGGTTAGACGTGGTCAGGAGCACCGCCCGGGGCTGGGAGGCGTCACCTCCCTGCACCCCCATCTCCAGGAGGCTGTGCCTGAGTTTTGGGAGGAGATTTTGCTCCTCCAGAAGGGGGCAAAGCTCCCATTTTCCCTCTCTGACCACACTCAGCTGACACTGTGCTCTCTGAGTTCGGTGAGAGGAGTCCTGCTCCCTGCACAGGCACGAAGGAAAAGGGAGAGTAAAAAACTTCTGCAGTCGAGTTGGTATTTTCCCACCCCCAGAGGCTTTTGCACAGTCTTCCTTTCTTCTCTTTTTTTTTTCTTTCATACTATTTGTTCTCCCTCTCTTTTTTCTCTCTTAAAATATTTTCAACCGATACGTTCCTGAAGACTTTCGCCTCCTGACAAAAACCTGGGCTCCAAGCCAGCACATATTTCTGATAATTCATCCATTATTAAATGAAATCAAAGATAGGAGTGAAGAAAAAGAAAAAAAAAAAACCAACACAGGAGTGTTTGCATCCAAGAGAGAGGCTGTTTACAGCTGGGATGGGAGTTTCTTTGATGGCAAAAAGATCTCCCCAAGGAAAACCCACCCAAGATTCTTGTCCTGCTCATCAAACTACAATCATCTCAGGTTAGCCATGCTAAAACCCAGGGATTCTACAGTGTTTTCCTGCCTGGATAAAAGCCGTTCCCTCCTTGCTGTGTGCTGGGGTGACAGGAGACCTGACTTGGGTGGGTGCTGCTGGATATTCCCCCTCCCTGCCAGCGGGTTCCCCAGGGAGAGCCTTCAACCCCTGGCCAGAGACAGCCCGACTGGATCAGCAGGTCCTCTCCAAACCGGAGCGAGAGGAAAATCTGATGGAGAGGGAGGGGCACGGCAATTACAGCCTTTTGCTTTAATAACCCTCGCTGCTTCCCCGAGTCCATATTTACATCCTCGGCACCCAAGTAGTAATTAAAGTCTCTCTGCACAGGTCTAAACAACAGGCAGACCCTCCTGTTATTAAAAGCAGAGGCAAAGCCGAAAATAAACCTGATTTTTACGGCTTTGGGGCCTCAAAACCCCCCTCTATTAGCTGGCTGATCAAAGTGGGCAACAGGTTTTCAGGCCGTGCATCTGTTAGGGCATCGATACACTGCGTCTATCTCCATGGGATGCTGGGGATGGAAAACTGCACAGAAAACTGCTCCAAGCCACTGGTCCCCTCTTAAGCCATTTTTTGGCCATTTCCAGCACTCATAAGGGAGCAAGTGGGTCTTGGGGTCTGCAGGTGCTGGAAAACAGGCTGAGCTGTGGCTGCGCCGGAGCCGCTCAGCGGCAGCTGGTGCCGTACTGGAGCAGCTCAGGCTTAAAGGAGCTATCAAAAAAATAAAAGTGAGAAAATTAATTATTCACTAACACTGCTAATTAAGCTGATTTTTGCTCTGTGAGGGCATGGAAGGAAATGAGCTGGAGAAGCTCTTAATTGTTTAAAAAGAGCCGTCCTACAGACGCTCCTCCCAAGCTGCTCTGTCCGCCGAGAGCGCCTGGTCCCGTGTTTTGCCGGGTTCAGAGGAGTTCCATAGAATCCCAGAGTGGTTTGGGTTGGAAAGGACCTTAAAGATCGTCTCATTTCAACCCCCTGCCTGGGCAGGGACACCTTCCACTAAGCCAGGTTGCTCCAAGCCCCGTCCAACCTGGCCTAGAACTAGAACTTCCAGGGATCCAGGGGCAGCCACAGCTTCTCTGGGCAACCTGTGCCAGGGCCTCCCCACCCTCACAGCCAGGAATTTCTCCTAAATATCCCACCTACTCCTGCCCTCTGGCAGTGGGAATCCATTCCCGCTCCTCCTGTCACACCATCCCTTGTCCCCAGTCCCTCTCCAGCCCTCTTGGAGCCCCTTTAGGCACTGGAAGGTGCTCTGAGGACTCCCTGGAGTCCTCAAGGCTGAACACCCCCATCTCTCCCAGCCTGGCTCCAGAGCAGAGGGGTCCAGCCCTTGGAGCACCTTCATGGCCTCCTCTGGAATTGCTCCAGCAGTTTACCAGGATCGGTGCAAACCTCCACCTTGCAGATGATTTCAAATCAGGAAAAGATCAACAACGAGCCACAAAGTTCTCCTCAGCCCTCATCCCCAAACCGTGTGACCCACTGCAAGCAGCACCACACTGCTGCTCCTCAGGGAGGCTCCACGAGGAACCTGGGTGAAACCAGCCCAGAAAACACAGCACCTCCATCATGCAGACTGTTCTTAGACAGCCCAAAAGCCCAAGGAAGTCCTCATCCTGCCCCAGGTCTGGCATGATGCAGCACTGGAGCAGCCACAAGCAGGGAGAGGGTCAGGTCTGCACCGTGGGCATCTCTCGTTGCCCCTGGATCACCGTGGGGTGTCCCATCCTTTTCCCTGACCCAGCATCATGTCCAGGAGAACACCCCACCCAGGGAAACAGCATCCCCACGGGGCAGCTGGAAGGTTCCCCCATTGCCACCAGGCTTTCAAAGGGGAGTAGAAACCACTGTGGGATGGCCAGCAAGGCACCCGCTCTGCCAATGGCCAACAGGGAGCCTGAGCATCAGCTCTCCATGTCACCGTGGTTTGGGCAATCCAGAGGGGATCCTGGACAAAAACAGACAGGGAACAGCTGCCATACATATATATATATAAACCCAAAGGCTACAGGCAGCTTGGCAGTGCAGCAATCCCAGCCCATTCCTCAGGTTATGGCAGCAGGAGCTGCTGGAAACAACCAGCACCAGGACGTGCCATGGCTCCCCCCCGACCCTAAGGCAGAGCAATCACCCGCTGCCCAAAGCACCCTTGGGTGGGTGGGTGTGGAAGGTGGAGCCCTCCGTGCCCTGTGCCAAGGGAATTGGACTCCTCCCAGCTGCTGGGGTGCAGCGGTGGGAGCAGAGGTGCCCCCAGGACCCCCACCCAGCCTCCCACAGCAAGGAGTGGTCCCACTCCCTGCCCACCCATGCCCAGCCTTGCCCTCCCACTCCCACCACCATTTCGTTCTGGTCCCCCTTTACTGGGACCTTCCCCTTCCTGTCCTGTAGGGGTTGGTGGGGAAAACGCTCCCGATCTCCTGTGGCGGAGAACAAAAGGAGTTGTTTTGAACCCAGTGGATTCATCTCAGAGGCACTTCGAGGAGAACAGGGCGATGTTGCCCCAGCCTCACTTCTCCCAAAGAAATCAGGGCGCCATAAACATGGTGGGATTGTGGACAGGGAGCACATCCCTCCACACCAACCCTTCCCTCTCCGGCAGCTGCCAGGATGGGAGAAATCCAGGGCTTTGGCGCAGGCACTGATGGAGATCACGAACAAAACCCAGGAAAAAAAGGAGCAGATCCAACCACACGGCCTTGCACGGGGAGCTCGGGGTTTTCCCGAGACCGTACCATCCTCCACAAGAATTCCCAGGCATCTTCACCATTCCTGGCACGGCTCTTGTGCCAAAATGCCGTGCTAAAGGAAAGCACGGCCGCGAGGAGCACGGCTGCCAATGCTGGGCCACGCGTGGAATGCAAAGCTTTCTGACACCAGGATTTCCCCGAGATCCTCTGCTGAGCTTCCAGCAGCTGGGAAGCGTTTAGAGCTGTTCACAAGCTTGGACAGGCACTTCTAAGTCAACACACCTCGGATGGGAGCCAGCTAAGATGGCCCCACCAGCACCAGGTCAGCATCTGCCCCACCTTTCCTTTCCCTTCCGCAGCCCAACGCCATTAAAACAGGCCCTTGTTTTCCTACCTGGTGCTGGGAACATCTATGAGTCAGGTTCCTCCAGCAGCTCCATGGCAAGTTCAGGGATATCTCAGCAGAGCTGGAAGATAAAGCCACCAAAGGAAAGCTCAGTGTCCCTGCAAAGGTGGGATGCTTCAAGGCAGGTTCCTGCAGCCCCTCCCATGGGAGCCAGTGGGACCGTGGGGCTCTCCACGTCCTCCCGGGCTGGTGAGGCACCAGGATCCCTGGGAATTGTGCTCTGCTTGGAAGGACCTGCCCTTTTTGACTGGTGTCCAACCCCAAAGCGCGTGTTCTTACCTGCTCAGTGGAAGACAGGGAAAGGCTGGACCACCTCTCTGAGAAACACATGGGTCTCTGCAGGGTTTGGATCTCGTTCTGCTCCTCCTGCTCTTCTCCCAGACGCTGTTTAGGAGAAAAGGGGCTGCAAAGTTGAGGAGAAAAGGCGGAGAAGAGAGGCCGGTGGTGCGAGCGCTCCCCACAGCCGGTGTCTCCACAGCTCTGCCGGTTGGTTAACAGAGGAGCTGTGATCAACAGGGATATTGATGTCAAGCTGGGACTTGTCTCCTCAGCGAGGAAAGGGAACAGCAGAGATTACTAAGCGATGCAGGAATGTGGTTTGTTTAATATGAGCCATCAACACAGAAGAGTAAAATAATGACAGATGTGTAATCACATTTCCTGAGTCTAAAACCATGAGATAGAGAGTTTAAACACCACTTTTCCCAAGATCAAGAAGAGGAGCCGTTTGGCTAAGGACTCATTTGGTTACTAATTTCCTCGGCATTAAATCAGCTGTTTCCCCAATCTCTTGGCGTGCTGTGCCAGCTCCAAGGACAGGGCTGGTCCCTGGGTCCCTTTGATGTCAGGGTAAGCAGAGGGAGAAGATGCTTTGGAAACATGGATACACCAACTGACCCAGCTGGCCTGGATCAGAGGTTCCTCAGCGTTGCTTAATTGGTTTATTATAATGAAGTGAGATAAGTTTCACATGGATCTTTATCTGGGGAGCAGCGAGTGGTGGGAGACACAAATCCGGATCTGGGCTAAGCCGACTTTTCAAGGGCAGGATGGGGGAGAAATGGAGCCCTTTCCCCGGGGAAAAGTGTGGCCACTGTGGAAAATCAGAGCTCCTGCGAGGCTGATCTGTGGCTGAGGGACACCAAACCCAGAGCCCACCAAGACTGGGGGATGAAAAGGCTTCCCAGCTTCCAGCTGCGGAGTTTTCCCAAAGGTCAGGGGTGCAGGAGCGGGAAGGGAGCGGTTCCCTGTCCTCACCGCTGCAGATGCTGGGGAAGGGCTGGGAGGGAACGGTGTCATTTGCTTGTCAGGTGTTTTTTATTTGTCTCTTAAGATCAAAAGTGGGAAAAACACCAAGTAGGGAAGGTGCTGCTGGCACAGGAGCTGGATGTACAGGGATTCTGCTCTGCCTCTTCTGGATTTGGGAAGTATGCTTCCACTCCTATGAGGACAGGTTGGGAGAGCTGGGGATGTTCAGCCTGGAGAAGAGAAGGCTCCAGGGAGAACTGAGAGGCCCTTCCAGGGCCTAAAGGGGCCCCAAGAGAGCTGGAGAGGGACTGGGGATAAGGGCCCAGAGTGACAGGACAAGGGGAAATGGCTTCCCACTGCCAGAGGGCAGGGCTAGATGGGATATCAGGAAGGAATTTTTGACTGTGAGGGTGGGAAGGCCCTGGCACAGGTTGCCCAGAGAAGCTGTGGCTGCCCCTGGATCCCTGGAAGTGTCCAGGCCAGGTTGGACAGGGTTTGGAACAACCTGGTCTAGTGGAAGGTGTCCCTGCCCATGGCAGAGAGTTGGAACTGAATGGCCTTTAAGATCCCTTCCACCCCAAACCATTCCATGATTCTGTGTTCTTTGCCACTGGCCAAGTTATCAACCCTTCCCCTGCTCCTCCTCCCTGTCTCTGCAGGACCTGTGGTCGCTTCACTCCTGTGCATCCATGGAATTTCTCATGTGGCTTCAGACAGTTGCAGCAACAGTCTTACAGTGGAAGAAGGGCAGAGACAGCAAAGCCCTGTGACCCTGGAGAATAAAGGAAATTTATTCATTTATTATGTATTTTCCTTCATGTCCCTGTGCTGGACCTTGCTAGTGCTGGTGGAGCTCTGCTGACCGTACATCTGATGTCCTGACAGACCATCAGCTCACAACTCCCTGGTGTGAGCCAGAAAATGTTCCTGTACTTCCAGGTAATTGGACAAAGTGGTTCCTCCCCTGAAGGTTCCTAACGAGCAGCGTCCCCGTATCCATGACCACATCCGTGCCTTCCTCCCTGACCTTATTAAAGCCCACAAAGCTGTTTCCTCCTGCCATGGGAAAGGCAGCTCCTTCCCCTAAATGGACTTTAATTAGCCTGACTGCCTGCCAAGAGCTATTCCGGTGACACCCAGGCTCCAATTAAGACATGGTTTCACCCCAAACTGTGCAGAACCCGGGCACAGCTTGTCTCTGGCTGGTGGGGACCTTGTTCTGTCAGAGGAACTGGGGGACAAATGTCCAGCACTGGGGTGGTAACACTGGACATTGCACAAAATCATAGAATCATGGAATCCCAGAATGGTTTGGGTTGGAAGGGACCTTAAAGCTCATCTCATTCCACCCCCTGCCACGGGCAGGGACACCTCCCACTATCCCAGGGTGCTCCAAGCCCCGTCCAACCTGGCCTTGGACACTTAAGGAGGCCTTCAACATTTATGATGCAAAGGGATAACTTGGAATATAGGGAAAGCAGCCCATGCAGTGGATTTTGAAGGATTAGTGGAGCAGCCACAGGAGGCAGAGCAACCCGCCAGCCCTGCCCGTGCGGAGCAGCTCGCCCCGTGCCCGGGGCACAGCCGGTTCCTGGGCGCGTCCCAGCCCCGTGGCCTCCGTTCAGGGCTGCAATTTCCTCCTCACTCACTTCTTTTGGGAGTCACCCTGGGTGGGATGCAGACCGGGCTGAGTCACACCCTCCCAGCTGGCCCTCTCTGCACAGGTTGTCTAGACGGCGGCTGATGTGGAGACATCTCCAGCGCGAGGTACCCGCGCCGGGTCCCCACATCAAAGGGCCCCTGAGCTACCAAAGTGAGGCTGTAATTAAAGCCACCCCGCGGCAAGAGGGAGAGAGTTTCTCCCAGGGCCTCCTGATCTCCCTCCACGGCTCCATCAGTCGGGGTGGTGGCCTCTGTCACCCTCCCAGGTGGCTCTGGTGGCTGCAGCAGGGTCTCTCCTGTCCCACAGGTTGTGGGGATCATGTCTGCTCTGTGCCGACCCTGCTCTAGAAATCCAAAACCTTTTGCAACCCATCCATGCTCTGCTACAGCTTCTTCTCTCTCTTGTGCACAAGGAAAGGAGCCCAGTGCCAGGACCAACGTGTCAGGAGCTCCTTAACCCCCTTTTTCCTTCCAAATAGCCCCAACAGCCATGGAAATGACTTCAGGAAGCTGAAACCCTGGAAATCCTTGCAAACCCCCACCACAGCCTGGCAGCTACTCACTCCATAGGTGACCAAGCATTACAATGCACCAGGGTGGAATTTTCACTTCAGGGAAAGCCCGGGAAAGCAGACATTTAATTAACCAGAGGAACCAGCTCCGTGTCACTCCTTGGCGTGAAGAGCATCAGAGTCTCATCTTCAGCTGTGCAAAAGGCTCCAAGGAACCCAATGCCTCGCAGGTGGGAGATGCTGGATGAAGTTTCCCTCCTTTTACCAGGGATTTGTGCAGCTGGACCGTTTCAGAGCCAGCTGGTGACCACAAAAAAAGGAAAAAAAAAAAGAGAGAAAATTGGCACAAACCGGGATATAAGCTCTGGTGGGCAGGGAAAGGGGATCCAACCACTGATCCTTTCTTCCAGCACCAGCAGGGCCAGGTGTAATGGAACAAAAAGAAGCAGGGAGAGGCTCCTCAGCTCACCATTAAAACCTAATCTCCATAGGATATCCCTAAAGCTCACATTAAAGGATTAACCAGTGGTGAGGAGATCCCAGGAGGCAGCTGTACTCCATAATAAACCTCAAGGAAGTGGAGCGTCGCTGCTGAAATCTAAAATACAAATTTAAAGAAAATAATGTGTTGAAGGGTGGTTCTCATCCATCCAACTGGCTCTTCAGATGAATTACCCCACAAAAGGGGGTTATTTGGTTCAATAAGAAGATGGCCATGGCAAAGTGCAGGACTGGCTGTTCAGGCTGTAATTGTTCTCCATGCTGGGAAAATCCTTGTTACTGACTGGCCCGAGCAGACACACCAAGTGCACCAGGCAGACTTGCTGCAGAGCAACCACAGAATCCCAGGATGTTTTTGACTGGAAGGACCTTAAAACCCATCCAGTTCCATCTCCTGCCATGAGCAGGGGCACCTTCCACCATCCCAAGTTGCTCCCAGCCCCATCCAACCTGACCTTGGGCACTTCCAGGGATGGGGCAGCGACAGCTTCTCTGGGCAACCTGTGCCGGGACATCCCCACCCTCACAGGGAAGAATGGAAGCTTGTCTTGGAATTGATTTTCCATTTTTCCAAGAGAAAAATTTTCACTCCTTCTATCACCTATTAAATCCAAACTCTGTTTGAACACAGTTCTAGTGCTCACGCTCGCAGCTACACAACGGCCTCGTTTCCCAACAGAGGCAACCAGGGAAGGCTCACTTGGGAAGCGTGGTGGGATTAAAAAAGAACACCCCTTTGAAATGTGGAAAAACCTGGCTTAAAGCTGAGTAAGGATTTAAGGTTATGAATATTCCAGCAGCAAGCCAATGCAAACTGACTTTAATGATTCAATCTGTCTCCGAGCTGATCGAGAAGTCGGTGCAGACTTAGATGATCGGTGACACTGAGATGAGAGGCCACAAAGAGAATATGAGGTGCAGTGGCATGATTTTATGGGTTATATAATGTCATATATTATGTAATAGTGTATGTAATTTAATTATTATCCCCTGCCCAAACAGAGTTCACCCATGGTTTGCTGTGTTCAATCCACAGGGAACAGTCGTGCTGAAGAGGACGGGCTGGAGCAGAGGATGAGAGCTGGTCATCAACACATTCCCTTATCCAGGAGCACGAGGGGCTGAAGGGCAGCAGCACGAGGTGAGTGGGAGAACTGCTGGTATAAAGCTCTGCTGACAGAGCCCTTCCCCTCCCTCCCACGGCTTTTGCAGATTTTTTTTCTCCTCTTATAGTGACACAGGTTTGAATTTGAGGCAGGAGGAATTACCCAACCTCACTACAACTGCCCTGAGCAGTTCCAGGGCACTGCAAATGCAGGAACTTGTCAGAGCTGCAGTTGATTTGCAGATTATTTATTTGCTTCTTAGATCAAATTTGGCTAATAGCTCCTGTGATCCTCCACAGCACGAGCTAATAGATCTTCCCCGGACACCCACCAGCGTCTGGCTCGATGGTCACCTTGGAGGCAACCCTAATTAAACCAGTTTTGCCTTTCTAATGGAGCCCTAGATGTCAGCCAGCAGAGCAGGAGGCATTTCCCTCACTGCCACCCTTTGATGGCAGGAGTGGAGGTGAGGAGGAGGAGGAGGAGGAGGATGGTCTGCCTGAAGCTGTGCCACGTGTCCCATCACAGCCCTGACCTGCCGAGACCTCGTGAGGTGCCTGAGCTCGGGTCAGCGTGGATGTGTGTGCTGGACAGAGGTCCTTCAGTGGCCACTCCTCTCCTTGCATGGGATGGGGCAGTGGGAGAGCTGGAGGTGGCTCTCCGAGAGATCTGAGCCTTGCACACACAGAGTGCCTGCAGTCCCAAGGGAGGTGCTTTGTGTCCATCCTGAAGGGACATTCCAGCCTCTGCTTGCTCTGAGCTGTTGTACCAATGGAGCATCCATCCACCTGGCTGCCCTGGCTGTCCACCTGTACATCAGGCACCTCTTCCCACCCCACCTTCTCCCTGAACCACTGTTTCCTCTTCCCACTCTTCCAAGACCCACACTTTGTCTCATCCTGCCCCACCGATGGGCTTTTCCCCAGGGACCCAACGTTCCTCCCCAAATCTTGCTCTTCCCACCCTTCCAAGACCCGAGCTTTGTCCCGTCCTGGCACACACCCCTCCGGCACAGGGAATGCTCCTTCCTGCCATGCAGCTCAGGCATCACAAAAATGCGTCCCGGCTGGCTGGGGCTGCAGTCCGTGGGCGGCCATCCCGAATCCGCCTCTTCTCCAGCACCATCCCACCGTCCCTCACCCTCCTTCGCCTCCCTCTTCCCCCGCCTGAGAAACAAGAAGTCTTTGTCTGCTCGGCCCCGAACGGCTTGAACTTTCCCTGAGTGAGTTTTTCCCCCTCCAGCAGGATCGTGCTGTGCCGATGCCAGGGATTAACTAAGAGCATGACTCAACGAACCAGTTCAGACCAAGCAAGAACAACCCCTCACTTCTCTTCCAAGACTCCGGCTCAGCCCGGCACAGGCCGTTCTGGAGCATCAGAAAAGGTTAGTTAACTTGAAATATGGCTTTTTAAAGAGTTTATTACATTTCCCCTCCTTTGTGCTGCAGCTGGTATGGGAGGATGATGGAAACACAATCCAGGAGGTCATTCCGAGGCAGTTTTTCCCTAAATTTTCTGTCTGGTTTCAAGGTTTCCCTTTTTGATCTTAGCATGTATTTCATAGAAGAGATATGCTATGAGAAGTGACATGTGCCATGGGATGGAGATGGAGATTTTAGGGAAGGATGAGTTCCCCAGGTTTTGTTTGATGGAATCATGGAATCACTGATGTTGGAAAAAGACCTCTAAGATCATTCAGTCCAATGTCACCCTTGCACTAAGTCCACCACTAAACCCTGTCCCTAAGAGCCACATTATTTGTTTGTCCAGGAGATCAGCAGAGTCTCATGAGCTTCCCAGCATCCACAGAGCCACAACATCCCGAGCTTCCCAGCACCTCGAGCTCCCCAACATCCTGAATTCCTCAGCACCCTGAGAGCCCCAGAGGACTCTGCCAGATGGCTCTGGCTTGTGACAGGGCACAGATACGTGGCATGGAGGGACCCATCCTGCTCCCAGAGGGTCATTGGCTCTGGCTCTGATGAGGAGCTGAAGGTTTCACCTCGGGAGAGCTGCACCACTGAAATGGGCTGATAAAGGCAGTAGTTAAAAAAGAAAACCAAACAAACCAGAGAAGACTACAGAACTCCAAGCAGCCTGTGGTCTGGGAAACACAGCTGGGCAAGGCCACGCTGGAGGCTGGAGCTGCAATTTGGGATCGAAGCTGCCATTTTCATGAGAAGCATCATTAACGCTGCGTTTTTCTTCACTGTTCCAGAGCTGCTCCCAAGCCCAAAAGCCCCAGTGCTGCCAGGAGCTCGCCAGGAACAACCCATACTGCCTGGGATTGCCCAGCAGGCCTGGCTGATGGGATAGTGCACGTGCCCTGCACGTCCTGGGTGAGCCACCTCAGCCCCTGATGCCAGTGGCCCTGTGATGTCCAGGTCACTGCAGGGTGATAACACATCCAGGAGACAACCAGGAGACATTGGTGGGGCCCTGGCACAGGCTGCCCAGAGAAATGGTGGCTGTCCCGTCCCTGGAGGTGTTCAAGGACAGGTTGGATGGGGCTTGGAGCAACTCGGTCTGGTGGAAAGGGTCCCTGCCCAGGGGAGTGGGAACAAGATGATTTTTAAGGTCCCTTCCAAACCAAACCATTCTGTGATTCTGTAAATCTATCTCCTCCCTTTGCTTTCTTGTGGATGACATGGAAAAGAAGAAGGAGGCAAGGCAGGAGCATGGGGGGTGAAGCAGCAAGTGTGGGGCAGAAAAGCCTCCTTGGGTTTGGGATCATCAAGGGAGGACAAGGGGTTGATCTGTGCACGCCAACGCTCTGGAGGTTTGTCCTGCTGGAGCTCACTGGCATTTGGAGAGAGGGAAACCAGACCTTTTTAATGTTAATGGAACATCTACACCCAGCTCCACCAGGAGAAATCCTGCAATCAGCTGGGATTGTCCCAGCAGGGAAAGGAGCAAGACCAGTTCAGGGGGATTGCGCCAGACTGGGCAGTGACCAACAAGTGCAATCCAGGGAGAGCAACTTCAAAGCGATGCCGGGGTGGGAAAACAGCTCCTCCTGCCTCTGCAGGGGGCTCCAGGCTGAGCAGATCCTGGAGAGGGGCTCTGCAGAAGCATCCTGAGGGTGAGGAGCACACAGCCAGGAGCACTCTGAAGGAATGTCCCTCTGGAGCAGAGCTGTGCCACCGGCACCGCAGTCAGCCCGTGCTCCTCGCTGCCTGTCTGATCTCCATCCATCCCAGACCGGCTGGGCATTGTTTGCCCTGTGTTATTCCATGGGGATGGAGAATTTCAGTGCAGTGATACCTGAGCTGGCACAATTCCAGCCCCGTGGCTTTGTTTTCCTCTGTGGCACCTGCCAAGCGTGGCAGACACCTGGGAAGGAAAATCAAGGTGTCACCTTCACTTCCATTAAAAACCACCTCGCTGGGCTTCCCACAAAGCTGATCACACTGTATCTCCATGCCTGGAAAGTGGGATATGCAGTGGGAAGGTGGCTCATGTCCCAAACAGAGCAGGGGGACAGGGACGAGCTGCGGGTTCGCGATGCGAGGGCCGCTCCACGCGGCGAACCGAGCAAGGCTGGAGTGGGTGGGAGGGAAGGTTTCCCGGCATTGAAATGTTTCATTTGGATGTTTTTCCACATGGAACTCTCTGCTCCCAAACAACCAGAGCTTTCTGTTCAGCGCTGACCTCAGTGGGAAGAAAAATTGCTGCACAAAAGGGACAACGAGCTGACGCCAGAAGCAAAAACTCGGCGCCGGTCCCACGAGCAGTTCTGGGTGGGTCCAGACAAAGCCTTTTTCAAGGCTTTTGTAAAAGTAGTGCAATAAAAAATCCCTCAAAAATCTGATTTTTTTTTTTTTTTTGAGAACTCTTAAAGCACAGTTGGTTTGGACCCCCTACACCAACATCCTTCCAGTTTTCTGGCTTGGCCCCTTCACCAGAAGCATCCACAGCTTTCCTGTTTCTTCCTCTTCCTTGGGATTCTTTTGCTCATTCATGTTAACAGAAAAACAACACCCCAATTAATAAACTCTGCGAGAATCCTGAGGGCCTCATTGAAATTGTTGCCTGTGAGGGTGGGGAGGCCCTGGCACAGGTTGCCCAGAGAAGCTGTGGCTGCCCCATCCCTGGAATTGCTCAAGGCCAGGTTGGATGGGGCTTGGAGCAACCTGGGATAGTGGGAGGTGTCCCTGCCCATGGCAGGGGTTGGAACTGGGTGAGCTTTAAGGTCCCTTCCAACCCAAACCATCCCAGGATTCTGTGATGTTGATGAACCCTCAGTCTGTTTTTATCTTTCTTTCTGCATTTTTGGCTCATTTATTTGGCTGTGGGGATCATGGCAATTTATATTCCCATATTTATGTATTCATATATTCATAAATTCAGGGAGCAGCAGAATTTTGGTGACTCCTGATGGCCCTCCCCAACAAGATCTTCTCCAGGTGGAGGAGATTTCCCAAAAGATGCTTCATTATTTTCATCCATGAACAGTTGATTTGGGGTGAATTGCCACGTTTTGCTCTCCAGGGAAGGCCACCACAGAGCACATCAGTGGTTGGAGACATCCAGGACAGAATTCCCATCGCGACAGCCGACAAAAGCGATTCCTGGTTTTGCAAACAGAGCACTCCAAACGTCTCAAAGAGAGTTTTGGATTAAAAAGTCCTATTTCTGAGTGTTCTAAAGAAAAATCTGTCTGGATTTTTTTTTCCCCCCAGGGCAGGGCAATTAATTCACTCCAAGACTTTGCTCAATTAATTTCAAAGTGTGCCTGAGAGAAGAAAGGAGAGAAGATGAGACCTGCACCCTAATTTTCCATAGTATTAGGCCTGTGGCAAAACACATCTGAGCTAAGCCATCCATGAAATTTACTTCCCAATCCCAGGCCAGGAGTTTTCCAGACAAGGAAACCCAGCCTGGGAAGACTACTGGGATTCAGGGGTGGCTGCAGGATGGGTCATCTGGAAGCTTCTATTTAGGGGTTTAAGTGCTGGTTTGGGGGTTCAGCTGCAGTATCCATAATTTTGGATGGTCCAATGAGCATCACTCACTGGAATCCAGTGCTTGGCATGGCTGTGGGCTCCAAATCCCTTCCAAGCACTTCCCTGGAGTCCCAAAACTGGTATCTAACAGGGTCACTGCTCACACTGGCAATCCATCCGAAGGTCCAGACGTGGCAGACAGGGATGCCCTTGTGGGATTTCCAAGAAAATGCCCATCAGGTGCTTTTCTGCCCTCTGGGAGCTTCAGGACCCTGAAGTGTGTGTTGCTGCATCCAGGACTGGGCACCTCTGACTCCCTGGTTGCCACCACGAATCCACTTCCTGACTTTAGTTCGTGATGTTTTCCGTGAACTTGGAAAGATATAAATCCCTGCATCTCCCAAGAGGTATCCATGCCTTAACCTGAAGGAGTTTAAAATGCCTTTAGAGCTCTCCAAGCCTCTTTAATGATGAGAAATAAAGGAAACCTAGAGGCAGCAGGACCTCAGGTTGTAAAAGAGGGAGAAGATGAAGCCCCTGCACCCAACTGAGCTTCCCCAAGTCATCAGAGACTCCTGGGGCTGGAATTGGGAAACAGAATCCCTTAGCAATGAGCTGCATGGCCCAACAGTGTGGTGAGTGGGAAAACACTCCCTTTGGCACCATTTGGGTTGCAAGTTGCTGCTTTTGGTTCTCCTGGAGGGGATGTTAAAGGATGATCTTGCCCTCAGGATCACAGTCAGGCTGAGTCAGTCGTGCTGGCTGGCAGTGGCACCTGCTTGGGTTTTATTTCTGATTCCAGGCCTTAAATCCCAGACTCCCATCCTGAAATGGGAGTAGAAAGGGGTGTCTGCAGGCAGCAGCTTTGGGCCTGGCTCACAAAGCACCAGCCTGACCGTGTGCTTGGGTAAATCCCAGCCGGTCACCCATATCCACCATATCCCTTCAGCAAATTCCAGGCTCACAGTCCCCAAAACCACAGGCTTCCCAACCCTCTCCTTAGAATCACGGCATCATTAAGGTTGGAAAAGCCCTCAAAGATCGAGTCCAACCATTAACCAGCAGTGCCAAGCCCACCACTAACCCATGTCCCCAAATGCCACATCCACGTGTGACGTGTAACCCTTCCCTTCCCCTGTCCTTTGCACAGCTGATGAACCAGTGCCAGCTTTTTGTCTGGAAAAAAAACTCCAGGAGAGGAAAAAACGGAGGGGAAAGGATCCCTTGTAAGAGAGGGTTTACTTGGGTCAGGCCCATGAATGAGCTGTTGCAGGTGGAGGGTTTTTCCCCATCTCTTGGGTGCTCTGCCGTAGGATGTCGGGAGCTGCTGCCTGCCAGGATTGCTGGGAGTGTTCTCCATGTTTGCAAACTCACTTCAAAAACATTCTGAAATCTGCCAGGAAACAACTTTCCAAACAGAAACTGAGCACTGGGATGAATCTGGGTCTTTTATTCCAGCTCTGGTTAAAAGAGATAACCTTTCTCCTGGCGGAGAGGGAAGTTTGTCCCTAAGGGAAAAGTCAAAACGTGCCCTGGCGAGGAGGGTCAGCCATGTTCCTGCAAAACACCTCAGCCTGGGTGAAATCTTAATTTGCTGCCAGGAAAATTGCTTTACAACAAAACACCAGCCCCTGGGAGATAGGATGTGACAGAAATCATCCATCATGCCCGTGCCAAGGAGGAGGCGCTGCCCTGAGCCATCTGTCTGGTACCAGGACATCACTGCTACAATCCCAATCCCCCAAAGTTTACCTTGGCTCCACAAGACCCTCCCAAGCAATCCATGTGTCTCTGAGCCGACATTCCGAGTGTTGGGGAGGTTCTGGCTGGCTACAGAGTCGTGCTCCAATTACGTTTCCGTGTCATGAATTCATTACCGGCCTGATCCGGTGTGGGCAGATTGCAGGAGTCGTATTTTGTCCGTGAACACTCGTGGTTTGGATCTCCTCCTCGTCAGGGACTTGTCCCACGAGGCCTTCCAACCACAAGGAACTTTTTTCCAGTTTTCAGGACTCGCAATGACTTCATCGTGTTTTCCCAGCGCGGACCTGAAATTTAATGTCAAAAAAAAAAAAAATAAATGCCTTAATCCAAAAGGTTGAGTTTGCAGGGAATGTGGAAAAACAGCGAGCTGGGAAAAGCAAGGTGGGAATATCAGTTTGATAGCACAAACATTAAAAAAAACCCCCTAACCCACAAAACAACCTCCCCCCCAAAAAACAAGTGAAGAATTCCCACTGCTGCTCACAGGAAGTTTGTTATGCTTGTTGGGTTTTTTGTGGTTTTTTTTTTTTTTTACTTTTTAAGACTAATATTTTGATTTTGAAACTCCTGTCATGAGAACAAGGCAGCCCCACTCCGAGTCCAAGAGCAACCAGCTGGGCTTTGGATGTGCTCCCTCGGAACGAGCCTGGCTTTGGGAGCTGCCAAACCAACCGCTTCGGCTCTGCTGGGCCACTCCCCACCCGTGGGCACGAGGCAGGAGAGGAGCTGCAAGGCAGTGGGTTGTGTCTGAAACGGGGTGAGATGCATCCAGGTGGTGATTTGGGCTGGAAACTCGGAATCTGCACTGTTGGTTCACATCTCGGAGCGGCACGCAGGGTTTTCATCCCACCGTCAGCTCGCTGGGACTTAACGATGCTGCTGCTTCTTCTCGGGGTGGAGATGACACAAACACCCTCAGAGAGCTCTCAGAACTCACCAGGGGCTGTGCAATGTTAAGCTCAGCCCAAAACAAGGGTTTTTTCACTGTTTTTTCTTAATTAGGATGCTCGTCAGTGACAGCAGAGCAGGAGCAGGGGCTGCTTTCCTCTCCCCAGTCATCTCAGTACCATCTATCTCCCAACAGCTCGTTTTAATTATGCAATTACAGTGTGTACAAAGCTTTCTGTGAGCTCCAGTGGATAATTAAAACAGATGGGGAGCTTAATGGGACCAAACCCTTTTTCTTCTTTTAATTAATGTGTTAACAGTTTGCAGGCCAGCCTGTGGAAATCTGTTATTTGGCAGCTCTGGGGGGTCTCAACCCAGCTCGTGTTGCAGGGACACCTTCCATTAGCCCAGGTTGCTCCAAGCCCCATCCAACCTGGCCTGGAACACTTAGAGGGATCCAGAGGCAGCCACAACTTCTCTGGGAAACCTGTGCCAGGGCCTCATCACCTTCCCAGCCAGGAATTCCTTCCCAATATCCCATCTAACCCTCTCCTCTGTCAGTTTGAACCCATTCCCCCTTGTCCTGTCACTCCAACCCTTGTCCAAAGTCCCTCTCCAGATCTTGCAGGCTCCCTTCAGGTCCTGGAAGGCCACAATTAGGTCACTCCAAAGCTTCTCTTCTCCAGGCTGAACAATCTCAGTTCTCTCAGCCTTTAGGTTTTGCCAGAGGCTGAAACAACACACCGGCATCCCGATATTGTCTCCTGACACGTGGCCAACAGCGGCCTCTGAAGTGACACCAGGCACTTTCAACTCACAGTGTGAGTCTTTCCAGGCCAAACAAAGCTGCAGGTCAAGCTTCCTGGAGGAGCTATCCCACTGGGAAGTGCCAGGTGTCGGGATGGACACGGATCGGGGCGGGAGCAGGTGGAACCCCAAAGATGAGGTTCTCTTAGGAAGCGAAGCTCTGGGACCGGCAGGGCAGGGTGGCACAGGGCAGGGAGGTGAGGAGAGCAGGGAAAGGATGGACAATCCCAAAGGAACTCTCTATGTTGTAACTCGAGGCTGCAGGATAAGGAAAGAGCATCTGTGGAATCTCAGCAGCCTCAGGAATTAGGAGCTGTGTCCAGTTACTGCAGACACAGGACCAAGCAGGCATCAAACCCTTTTCACAAGCACCCAAAAGAAGGTGGGTCCCCAAACAGCCCACATTTGACTTGCTGAGCTCCACACCACAGGACTCAGGGAATGCCAGTGGTTCATGAGGACACCAGGGAAGTTCATGGGATAGAAACCCCCCCAGGGCTGCTGAACTCCCAGGATCCCCATCAGGAAGCCCTGGAGCTGGACAGGTAAGATGAAGTGTCCATCACTGAGTGACCCTTATGAGCCTTTGGCAGTGAGACAGGGTGGGCTGGGAGGATTCAAGAGCTTTTCCAACCTAAGATGTTCCATGATTCGGTGATTAATTTGTCTATTATTACCTTCAGCAGGACAATGCTCAGTTCTGCAGGCAAAAGTGCAAAGCCTGGGAGAAGGAAGGGAGGGTTTGGAGAGCAGCTCTCAGGGCTGTGGGTGGCTGGAAGGCTCATTCCTGCACATTCCTGATAAACTGATAATATTTTGGTTACCTGGCTCTGATTACAGTAGCAAACAAAGCATAGGGCAGAGCTGGAGGAGAATCCCACCCTGCCCACCATTGGATTAGGGATTAAATCACGGCCAAGGCACTGGCTGTGCTCTGGGCTCCACTGAGCCACTGGGATCAGCTCCCTGAAAGGAACAGCAGTTTTATGGGAATGATCCCCGAGCAAGAAGGGGCCATTTGATGCCATTTAACAGGAAAAACCTCCCTGCAGAGGTTTGCTGTGCCCAGGCCCTGCTGCCCTTCCAGGCAGTGGAGCGCTGAGCTCCCACCAGGCAGCACACGAAGCTCTTCCTGCCAAAAGCCTGGCTGAAGGATGAGCAGGGCTGGTCTGAGCGAGCTGGCCCAGCTGAAATAATAATTCCATGGTCAAGGGGAAAACAATGTGTTATTTCTGAGAGCACTGGGGGTTTGCCTGGCTTTGATTTCATGTTTTTTTTTCACTTGCAGGCTGGATTGCAAAGCGGCTCTGCAGCTTCACGGAGGTGCTGTGGAAACTAAGGACGATCCCTGCTCAGGGATGTGCATGGAGGGCAGAGGAGGCTGGAGGGGACAGGGACACACACATGGATGCTGCAGGCTGGCGTGGGTTTTTCCCACATCTGCAGCCCAGCTGTTGGGCTGTGGCTCAGCAACACTCAGCTTTTCCAGCCCTCAGATAAAAACGTTAATGGCAGGGAGAGGGACAACTCAGTGAGGGACAGCGTGGCTCAGCAGCCACATTCCAGCACTGGGAGAAGCTTTTCATGGCACTGGAGGCGTTTGGAAGTCGAGGGATTGGACGTGGAGGAAAGCATCCAACCCTTTCCTGGCCAGACCACAGGGATGTTCTCACCCCGGCCAAGCATGTTGTCCCCAGTAAGGGTCACGCTGTCAGGACAGGATAAATCATCTTGTGATAAGCCCTGTCTTCTGTCCAGGCTGTCCCAGCTCCCTCCTGCCCCTCTCCAGAGGTCCACACGCTCCCCAGCCCTTCCATTGCATAAGGAGCTCGTTGCTACAACAGAAATTGCAAAAACCATGGAAACTGCTTGTCTCAGCCAACCCCAAACTTAACTGTATACACAGCATAAAATTTAGTTGCTTTAAACTTGCATTTTTTGGCTCAGCCCTCCTGGCCACATCCTGAGCCCGCATGGATTGAATTACTGAGCACAAAATAAATTCCATCTGAGCAGGCTGTGGTCCTTGTCTCCCTGAACAAAGGACGAGGTGTTTGCTTTGCCCCCCACCCCTTTTTTTTTCTTTTTTTCCTGTCTCCTGGAAGAAAACGAGCTAATTTTGTCCATGTGGAGGAAGAGAGCTTGTGTTAGCCATGATTCCCTGCCATCAGCCACCTTCCCTGAAGAGCTGGAGTGGGGACTGTAGTGCCACTGCCTGTGGATCAGTCCCAATGGCCACGATGCCACTGCCTCCGGCATCCTCCTGGCAAAATGTCACCTGGTGCGGCAGTGCCACCTTCCTTTGTTCCAGGAACTCCCTCTCTTCCTTGGGAGCAGGGACCACGTGCCAGGTGCTGCACAAAAATACAGGGAATGAGGACTCCGAGTCTTTGGGAAGGTGGGTGGGAGGGGACAAGGCTGCTTGGGAGCTCTCTTTCTCCTTAAATTGGACAGAGGGAAGGAAAGGGACACAGAAAGTGGTGGCAAAAGAGCTGGTGGGGAGGAGCTGCGAACACCCAGAGAGCACCAGCACCCTCTGCCAGCCGGGGGTGTCTCTGAGCCCCCGACACGGTGCACAAAACCTGGGAATGTAAGGAGGAAAATGCCCTCGGTGGTCCCAGCGCTGCCCGAGCCTGAGGGGGCTGTGGTGGGGCCGGAGAGGTTTTCCTGGGCTTCAGGTATGGGATGGAGCGGGGGGATCCGAGCGAGGCATCACACGCCCCACCGTGCATCCCGCTGATTCCTGGGTGGAATCAAACCGAGGTGAATTCCACAGACAGGCAGAGAAGGAAAGATGGAGAGGAACCCCCCCGTGGCCTCCCAGCGCTGCCTCCAGCCCGCGGCTGCCTCGGCGGTGTCTCGGTGAGGGCGTGGGAAGCGGCTCAGCCGGCTCTGCCTGTCCCTGCCTGTCCCTGCCCGTCCCTGCCCTCCCGCCGCCCGCACCTCGCCTGTCCCAGCCCCGCTCCGCCCCGCAGCGTCCTCCGGCTTGCACACAACCTGCAGACCCGCTCCGTGGCCTCCCGCACGGAAAACACCTCCGCAGGTTCTCCTCCAAGACCGGTCCCCCCTTGTCCTCGCCCTCGAATGAGCCCACCGGGAGGTCTGACCTCAAAACCACCCTAAATAAGAGAATCCCCCAAAACATGCTTTAGATACCCCCCGGTGCTGATCTCACAGCCCGGTTCCACCCCTGCAGAAGTGCAGTGGGAAAGGAGTTTTTGGGAAGTTTTCCTTGATGAGCCATGATTTGCTGAGAGCAGCCAAAACGCTTCGTGACTTGCCCAGTTGATTCTCCCCTGGTGGCTCGTGGACCCTTCGCCTGGTCCAGGGTGAAGAATGGAAAGCTGAAGCACGTGCCCCACTCCAACCTGTAGGACATTCCTTGAGGATATTTTGGCTTATTTGTTGACTTTAGTATTGCAGCCCTTTTGGGACTAAAATAAAAGGGCAGGATGGGGTTAGTGCTGACACCGTCACTGCGGGGTTTGTGCATTGCTGAGGGCTGGTGGCCATGGTTTGGTGTCACCCTACAGCTGCCACCACTGCCACTGGCACTTTCTCCCGGCCTCCAAAGTGAGCTGGAAATAATGGGATGGCAGTTGAGGACATGAGGATGATCATCTGGGATTCATGACATCCTACTCGGCACGCTGAGTGGGGGAGGGCAAGAATCTCCTCAAAGACAGTCTTAATGGAAAGTGATGGATGCCCTGGAGCAGGAACATCCCTTCTGGTTGTCATCCTCCTCTTTGGCAGTCACCTCTTTGTGCTGAGCCACCCAAACTCTGTTGCACATCAAGGTGTGCCATCCTGGGTGCTGGGGCTGAGCCACGCGGAGCGGATTCTTCCTCACACTTTCTCTCAGGCCTGGCAATTAATGAGGATTTAATAATTGTTTAATGACTCCCACGCAGCTCAGGGAGCTGCAGAGCAGTGATTGCCCAGTTCCCTTATCAGAGCCCACATCTGTCCATGGATGTTTGGCAGGGCTGGGGCTTTGATCTCCTCTCCCGGTGACTCCCACGCAGCAGCGCTCGCGGATCGCGTGTGCCGAGGTCGGGTCACGCTCCCCGTCGTGCCATGGGGTGTCTGATGGGCCCTGTGAGCCACCACCTCTTCCCAAACCACTGCACAGGAGTTATGTCACCATTTCTACAAAATCATGGAATCCCTGAATGGTTTGGGGTGGAAGGGATCTTAAAGATCATCCAGTGCCATGGGCAGGGACACCTTCCACCAGCCCAGGGTGCTCCAAGCCCCATCTAACCTGGCCTGGAACAATTCCAGGGATCCAGGGGCAGCCACAGCTTCTCTGGGCAACCTGTGCCAGGGCCTCACGGTCCTCACAGCCAACAATTCCTTCCCAATATCCCATCTCTCCCTGCCCTCTGGCAGTGGGAAGCCATTCCCTGTGTCCTGTCCCTCCATGCCTTGTCCCCAGTCCCTCTCCAGCTCTCCTGGAGCCCCTTTAGGCCCTGCAAGGGGCTCTCAGGTCTCTCTGGAGTCTTTTCTTCTCCAGGTGAACCCCCCCAACTCTCCCAGCCTGGTTCCAGAGCAGAGGAGCTCCAGCCCTGGGAGCATTTTCATGGAGATCTCCTGCAGCCAGGCTGCTCTAATCCCTCTGTGATGAGCAGGTATGGCTGGAGAGAGGGAAACAAAATTAAAATAGCAGAGGGTTCCCTTCTCCTGCTGCTTCTGAACCACTGAATCTCCTTCCTGAGATGTGCAGTCACTTGGAAAGTGGAAACCCGTCCTTCAAACCAGGGCTGTTATTACCGTAGATGAGTTTGCAAACAAGGATGAGAAAAACAAACAAACCCAAGCCTGAGCCCTCCAGCTTGTCATGGAGAAGGAAAACAGCCACTTGCTGTGGCCTCTGGCTCCATCCCAGCCCCCCCCATGCCCACACCCAGCTCTGCTGGGATGCAGCATTCCAGTAACTCCAGCTCTCCCAGAAGTGTTGCTGCCATTACCTCATCCCAAAATCCACCAGTGCTGGGAGCAGGGCTCTGCTTGCCCCATGCCTGGCGTGCTGGGGGGGCTGGCAGGGGGTGAGCAGATGGCTCAGGGTAAATTCCAGTTCAGCAGCAGGATGGGCAAGTCCTCCATGGAGCAGCATGAAGGGAGAGGGACCTTATCAGGAGAGGAAGATTCCAAAACTATCGACCCACTGTCATCCCAATCTGAACCAAATCCTACAGCTGGTTAGGCCTAAAATGAGAAGGTTCATCCTTACCTTCCCCTAGAGCATTGGGAAATGGGATTCTCCTACAGGGAGAGATGCTCTGGGGTCTCCTCTGTCCCCACAGCCACAGGACAGGTTTGTTGTCCTCAGTGTTTTGCTTTTCTCCGGTCACAGCAGCTGACACAGCACGAGGTCAGGAAGCACCACGGGTGTCCAGGAGCTGGGAAGCTACAGAGGAATCTTCTGCCAGACCCACGGGGAGGGAGGGAGGGAGAAGCCCAGCTGCAGACACGTCCTGTGCAGACAAAAGCACCCGTCCTGACCCTCCTCACACACGTCTGAGGAGCTCGTGGGTATTAAAATAATCCCTTCAAAGAGACTGGCAGGGAGGGAGCACTGAAGTATTGATGAGCCAAGCTGGCAGAGGGATTGATCCTGATGTGTTTGTGAAGTTTATTAATGACTTTAGAGAGGGCACACAGCACCCCTGCACACAAACACCACCCCCCTCGCCGGGCTCTGAGAGCCCCCCACCCAAGGGCAAGCCAGGGGTCTCATCATCTGACCCCGGGCTGGGACATCTGTCACCACACCAGCCTGGCTCTGCCTCTCATCTTGACCCCCTCAGAGCCTTCAAACAGAGGAACAAACAAGAGATAAGGTCAGAATTTGATGCTGCTGATAAACACCGACTAAAATCACGGAGGGGGGGGAAGGGGGCGTGAGGCAGAGCCTCAGATGAGATTCCAGCTCTGCCTCCTCTGGGCCTTTTTATGCAACTCCACGGAAATCCCCCACATTCCCTTCTTTATATCTCCTCTCCTCCTAAACCCAGGTCAACCTTTGCTCCAGCAGAGCAGCTCAGCACCCAGGAGAGGCTCTCATCTCTCCTGATGGAAAAAGTTCTTCCCCCAGAGGGTGGTTGGGGCACTGACCAGGCTCCCCAGGGCAGTGGGCACAGCCCCAAGGCTGCCAGAGCTCCAGGAGGGTTTGGACAATGCTC
>JAWWLV010000179.1:62239558-62250817 GCA_035041135.1 Platyrinchus mystaceus
CTGGAAGTGTCCAAGGCCAGGTTGGACAGGGCTTGGAGCAACCTGGGCTAGTGGAAGGAGTCCCTGCCCATGGCAGGAGTGTAGAACAAGATGAGATTTCAGTTCCCTTCCAACCAAACCTATGATTCTGTGATTTATTCAGAGTTACTGTCAGGCAGGTCATGGATCAGTTCCCTTCCAGTGGATCTGGTTTTCACCACCTTGTGTGTTACAAACAGTAAAACAAGTGTAATTCAGATCAAAAGCCTACCAGTGGGATTTGATTTCTGCAGCCATTCCAGAAGGGGGTTACGTCACAGCAGGGTTCCTGAACCCAAAAAACCACCCACTTTACTTGTACATGACCCAAAATACAGTTGATTTAAATTAAATATCATGAAGTTTAAAGGACCAGCATCATCACCTGGCAAGAGCCTGTGCTGCAGTGGGGAGTTCAGGGGGGCTGTGCTGATTTAAACTGCTTTTCACTCTGCTGTAATATATGACCTGTTCCTAACTGTGCTTTGCAGGGATCTGGAGCAGAGTTGTTTGCCTAATGGCCATCTCTGGGAAAAGCTTTTAACCTCAGTAAAATGCCTATAAAATCAATATTTATTCTATTGCAGTCATTTGGTTTAAACAGTTTGCTTGGTTTGGGGGTCTCCAAATTGATTTAAAGTTATGGTTTGAAGAAGCCAAGAGATCTCTGAATACAGGTAATGTCACAAATGTGTGTCCAGTGTGTAATTTCAGGCCACATTCTTCCTCCTTCATTTGTCCTGGGTGTCAGGAATAACTGTGATGACTTGAAGTGACTGAATCCTTCAGCATGAGGTTGGTGGAATTTGAACATTTCTATGCAGTCTGTAGGTAATTTATATAACAGTTTATGTAACAACTTGCTGCCTTCACCATTTTGCATGTGCATAAATAAATCAATCTACCCCTTCCTCGCAGAGAATATTTTAAAATCAGGTAGCCTGGGTGGCTGCACAGCTCTGCAGCAAAAAATAACTGTTGATTCTGAGGCAGAGTTCACATATAGATGATTATTTTTAATGTCTGTGCTCAGAGTGGAAGATAATACAGTCTGTAATTAAATACCTGTACCTAGTTGGGACATGGAGATGCTCCAAGGGCTGGAGCCCCTCTGCTCTGGAGCCAGGCTGGGAGAGCTGAGGGGGTTCACCTGGAGAAGAGAAGGATCCAGGGAGACCTGAGAGCTCCTTGCAGGGCCTAAAGGGGCTCCAAGAGAGCTGGAGAGGGACTGGGGACAAGGGATGGAGGGACAGGACAAGTGGGAATGGCTTCCCACTGCCAGAGGGCAGGGAGAGGTGGGATATTGGGAAGGAATTGTTGGCTGGGAGGGTGGGGAGGCCCCGGCACAGGTTGCCCAGAGAAGCTGTGGCTGCCCCTGGATCCCTGGAAGTGTCCAAGGCCTCTTAAAGGCTTATCCCATGACACACAGGTCCCTCCTCAGTGGCTTTTCCACATTGAAAGTGCCTGGGACAGCTTGGAACCCGTGGAACTGTTCGCTCCTGGTTCTGCTGCACGTGCAACGAGTGTGTTTTGGGAGCCTTTTGAGCCCCTTCCCTGTGTGTGAGGGAAGGAAGGGAAGGACAGGCCTGGGCAAGCTTTGCTTAATGAGCTGCTTTTCCCTTCTGTATTCAAAATTGGTTGTAAGTTTAAATAGAAACATATTTAAATAAGGAAAAATTCTTCAAGGGAAAGGAACAGGCCCTGGCACTTCTGAACTCACTCCTTGCCTTGCAGTGTGCCACTGGAAAAAGCCCAAGCTCCCCATTTTAGAGTTATATTATAAACCCCTGGTTTTCTGGGACATTTGTGTGCAGAACCTTTGTCTTTTATTCCTTTATTCCACCCACAGCATCTTCACAGAGGCTGGAGGTGAAGGGGAGCACGAGGGACTGCCCTGGATGGTACAGACAGGACATAGAGGGTGGGACAGCCATGGGACAACCCAGGCTGGTCCTGTGCCTGTGGATTGTGCATCCAAGGGGTTGTGGCAGGGACACTCAAGCTGACTGCCTGGGAGCTAATTAAGAGTCAGGGCTAATGAGCTCAGGCAGAGCACTAATCCCACTGGAGTAGGTCTGCTGTTCATCCTGCTCCTCAGGGTGGGCGTCCCACAGATGGGACAAGGGGAAACGGCCTCAAGTGGCACCAGGAGAGGTTTAGTTTGGATATTAGGGAAAAATTTCTTCACCCAAGGCGTTGTCAGACATTGTTGGCACAGGGCAGTGGTGGAGTCCCCATCCCTGGAGGGGTTTCAAAGCCATGTGCATGTGGCACTTGGGGACGTGGGTCAGCGGTGGCCTTGGCAGTGCTGGGGGAACAGTTGGACTCGATGGTCTTAGAGGGCTTTTCCAAGCTCAGTGATTCCATGATCCCAGCTCAGACACCCTTGGCAGTCCCTGCATCCCTCTCCTCTGCACCGTGTAAACATCCCTAACAAACCAAAACCTGCCAGAGCCCCTTTGAGCACTGCCAGGCCACCCAAAGCCCCTCTGCTGTGTGTGTGTCCAGGCTGCTCCCAAGATCCTTCTCCTCAGCCTGTGCTCTGTTCACTGGTCAGGTCCTGGACCTGCACTGGAGCTGAATTAAGCAGCAGAAGGAGTGAAACTCATCTGAGGTTTGTTCCTGCTGCTCTCCTCCACGCAGCCCAGCAGCAAGGAAAACAAAGAGCATTTAACAAGCTGCTTCCAGCACATCGTGTTTGCTTTCTGCACCCAGGAGATCCTCTCCTGTTCTCTTTAAAATGTTTATTAGTCTTGCAGCAGAGCTGGAGGCTTGGAATACTGAGCTCTTGAGGTGCTGTGGACCAGTGCTGTGGCCACCTCAGTGCTGGGTTTGGAGCTGAGCTTACAAATGTTACAAAAGCACCCATAAAATCATGGAATCCCAGAATGGTTCGGGTTGGAAGGGACCTTGGAGCTCATCTCGTTCCATGCAGAGACATCTTCCAACATCCAACACACTGAGACAGGATTATTCCCTAGAGATTTTTAGAGGTGTTTACTATGTTTGTGGCTCCTTTTTCTCCTTAGCCTGGTTTTTCTTTAAGGTCTTGGAAGCTTTTTCTTTCCTCTGAAAAAAAAAAACCCAAAACCAAACCTATTACTCGAGTAAATGTGAATTATTCCCCCCCTCTCTTATCCCCTGGTATTTCCTGAATTCTTCACTTCTTCATAAATGATCATGAATGATTCAGTGGGTCCATTAACTGCTTCCCTCGTGGCACCAGGATGGATTGCTCAGCTCCAGTGATCCGGATATCCTCCAGTTGTGGGTTATGGAACCCCCTCACCTCCCCTCTCTCTGTACATACACTGACAAGTTCTTCATTACTTCCTAATTAGCCAGACGTCCTTTCTTATTAAAGATTAATTTTTTTTAAAGGCAGTCATTATCTCGGCTCTTCCAGGGTTATTGATTTATTCTTCCTCCTTTTTTATTAATGGATCTACAACCTTCTCATAATCCATCCAGTGCAATTTCCCTGCCCTGTAAGGACTTCCATCCTCCCCTCTCTCCACCCTTCCCAGTCTCCTGCTGCCTCCAGTGCTTTTATCACTTAGGGCTTCTCCCTGTGTTTTATTTTCCTTGGAAATCTTGGTGTGGGCTCCCAAGAGGCCCTTCCAAAACACCTTCTGAGCTTAAGGGAGAGGGATTTCCAAAGAGCTCATTCCTGGATTGCGCTGGGAGAGCTGGAATTTGGGATCCTCAAGAGTTTTTTAAGTCTTTGCACTTGCTGAATTCCCACCTTCCTGCACTGCCCTGCACCATTGCTGGCTTTGGGAGGCTCCTTCCTGGAGAATCTGGTGTTAAACCACTTCCACAGGCTGCTTGGTCCTCCCTGCCTTGTGCCAGGATGTCCTGCTTCCCAAGGGGATTATGTGCCTGCAGGATGGCAAGGGAGGAGACCATGGATCTGGGTCCTTTGCCTCTTGGAACCTTTTTGGAGCCCTTTAACAAATCCCCAGGGATTGGTGTGATTCTGGAGCAAGGTGCCAAAGCCTGAACCTGCTGGAGAAATGAAAACCAGTCTGGTTTTCTGCTGCTGGAGAGTTTGGGATTGTTTTCCTGAGGCCACTTCCAGCCCCCAGCCAGAGTAGGACAAGGGCCTGCAAAAATCCCCCCTGTGCCCACCCAGTATGGGGACAAAGGATCTGGCACAGTCTGTTCCCTGTCTGAGGTGGCACTTCTGGTCATTCTAAGTCTGGGAATGAGGTGCTTTCCCATCCCTCCCCTTCCCCATAAATCCTGTTCCCTCCATGTTTTGGAGTCTCTGAAATCCAGGATGTTTTATGGGGTATCTGCAGCACCAAGTGCAGTCTGGTTGCTGTCACATTTTGGGAGTAATCCCAAATCCAACCCTTTCCAACCTGGGAAACTTGCATGCAGATGTGAAGGCTCAGACTCCAGTGCCTGGAGGAAGGAGTTAACAGAGGAGAAAGGCTGAAATATTGTGGTTTTTATGTGCTTGAGGTGAGCTCTGAGCTTCCTCATGGTGCATTTTCCTGGCAGGATCCAGCCAAGCATCTCTGCACTGCTGTGGTGAGTGTTGCATTCCCAGTGCTCCAGTATCCATGGTGATGGGGAGTGTTTCTACAGCAGTGCTTTAAAGGAAATGTGAAATCCTGGTCCTTGGACCTGCCCCTTGGTCTGTGATGCAGAGAAATCTCAGAGGAGGAGGAAGGACTGTGGAGCCCACGGGGTTTGGGAGTGGTGAAAACTGGTGAAACTCCAGGGGGGTGACAAGGTGGGAGCATCTCTGCTCAGGTAAAGATGTTCATGGCAGGCAAAAAGCTCTTTTTTTTTAGTATTACAGCCTTCAGATTAGGAAGGACCTCTGAGAGCTCCAGTCCAACCTTGTGCCCAGGAGCACCAGTGAAAATTGAAGGAGACAAACTCCCAGATTGGTTTGGCTTGGAAGGGACCTTAAAGCTCTTCTAGTTCCAACCCCCTTGCCATGGGCAGGGACACCTTCCACTCTCCCAGGTTGCTCCAAGCCCTGTCCAGCCTGGCCTTGGACACTTCCAGGGATCCAGGGGCAGCCACAGCTTCTCTGGGCAACCTGTGCCAGGGCCTCACCACCCTCACAGCCAGGAATTTCTTCCCAATATCCCATCTAAACCTGTCCTCCTTCAGCTTAAATCTACTCCCCCTTGTCCTGTCAGCTCTACTGCCACGAGCTCCTTGTCTCACCTGAGCTGGCTGGAACCTTCCAGAGCCTCATGGCTGAAAGCAAAGATCTGGAGTGGTGGTATCCAGGGAGCGGCTTCCCATCCTGTTGGAGGGGGAGGGAATGAAGCAGAAAGAACCAGGTGATCCATCTGCACCTTGATTTTGCTCCCCTCCTCTTCCTGCTGCTCCAGCAATCTTAACTAAAAGCAGAAAGCAATAAAATGAGGGATAATTTGCTGATGTTGAGTTGCTGGCGAAGCTTTGCCTGCCAGTGCCTGCTGGCAGAGCAGAGATCTCCCAGCAGTGGCACTGCCTGAGCTGGAGCTCGCTGCTGCTTTCCTAGAGATGTGAAGGAGAGCTCAGGACAGCTGCTGGAATTGTTCAGGTCCCTGAAGTGTGTTTTGCTGATGGCTCTGGGCATCCTTGTTACACAGAACATCTCGGGAGGTTTTAACACGTCGCTTTTGTGCTCGTCAGGCGCTCACCGGCAAACGGGAGCTTTAAAGCACTAGCCAAGAGCAATGTTTAGTGAAAAAAAACAAAGAGAATGTTTTAAGAGAAGCCACATCCTCTTAAAAACATGTCAGAGAAGCAGAGGGAGGGGTTGGTTGTGTACTGCCAGGTCAGATAGGTGGTGATGTGTTTGCCTGAAGAGATGACGGTGCGCAGGGATTTATTTGGTCGGGTCCAGCGTGAGAAGGGCTCAGAGGAGAGCCCCAAAAACAACCCAGAAAGGTGCTGTGAGCTGTCCTGCACGTCAGGGAGAGCCATGGCAGCACAGCCTGAGCTGGAGGATGGTGATGGTGTGGGGAGACACGGAGGCACTTGCGAACCGTGGTGGTCACAAACAGGGAGAGCCCCTGGAGTGAGCACAGGGAAAGGATGAGTGAGCTGGGCATGCATGGAGAGGAGAGGAGGCTGGAAATGGGATTGGGATGATTTTCAAGCCTACGAAGGGCTGCTGGAGGCTTTGTGTTTCCATGGGTGCAGCAAGAAGTAGGATGCTTAAATCCTAGCGGTGGAGAAGTGGTTAAATTCACCCTTCTCCCAGAGCTGACTTTGGGATTGGGCATTTGGACACATGGGCAGCGTCCTGAATAAGTGCTAATGACCCCAAATACCTCCTTCTTCAACAGGGATTGGCCAGTATCCCATCAGGGAGTGTCAGATTGGGAAAGATGGCCCAAGGCTGAGAGAGTTTAGATTTGATATAGTGATTGAAATGACCGTCATGGAACAGTTTGGGTTGGAAGGGACCCTTAAAGGTCATCCACTCCAGCCCCTTCCATGCTGATGCTCTTTTACCTCACATCCCCAGCCTGCTCTTTGCAGGCACAGATGGTTAAGAGCAACAGCCAGAAGGAACATACACAGCAAAGCCACACAAAGTCTTGTTGTTGTGTAGGGCTTTGGATGTGCCCAAGGTTTGGGTGGGAGAGGAGATGCCTTTTGTTGGGCCCATTCCATTGGGAAAGGCAGGCAAATTTCTGGGTACAGCAGCCCGTCCTTGGAGGCTGCAGCCTCAAGGGTTCATTAGGAAATGCCAGGAGATGGGTGTCTGTCTCCACACTGTGGGGATGCTGAGGGGAGATTATGTTCCCCCACCCATCCAAGGGAAGGTCTGTGTGTCCATGGCTGACAGGAATGAGATACCATCTCCCATCTGTGCTTTTAAAAACCTCCTTTTCACTAAATCCATGAGTAAATTCTGTAAAATCCCGGTTTTGGGCAGCAGCCAAGGAGGCAGAGGGCTGTGAAATGAGAAGCTGCTGCTCAGGCTCCGGGCTGGGACCTTGGAAAGGCATGGATTGGATGGACAGGGAGATACTGCCCAGGGGTGACAGCACAGGGATGCTGCTGCTCTGTGGCATTCCTGGTGCCAGCTCCCTGTTCCTGCTGGTTGGAAGGTGGGATTTACCTTTGTGGGAAGCACATGAGGCCTCCTTAGATGGAGTACCCAGCCAGTCCCACTGCCCCAGAGCTTTCTGGGCTGCACTGGGAGCACTGGACTTGACCAGGATCACTAGAGCAGAGCAGGGCTTGGATTCCAGACCTCCTGGATGCCATATCAGGACCACATTCAGGAGGAAGGGGATTTCATTGAGCTTCCCTTTGTGGTGGGACTTCACAGAATCATGGAGTGGTTGAGTTGGAAGGGATCTTAAAGACCATCCAGTTCCACTCCCCTGCCGTGGGCAGGAACACCTTCCACTAGCCCAGGTTGCTCCAAGCCCCATCCAACCTGGCTTTGAACACTTCCAGGGATCCAGGGGCAGCCACAGCTTCTCTGGGCAACCTGTGCCAGGGCCTCCCCACCCTCCCAGCCAGCAATTCCTTCCCAATATCCCATCTAAATCTATCCTCCTTCAGCTTACATCTACTCCCCCTTGTCCTGTCACTCCAGGCCCTTGTCCACAGTCCTTCTCCATTTCTTGGAGCCCCTTTAGGCACTGGAAGGTGCTCTAAGATCTCCCTGGAGCCTTTTCTCCTCCAGGCTGAACACCCCCAGCTCTCCCAGCCTTCCTGGTCACCATCCAGCCTGTCACAGCATTGGGGTGCAATCCTGTATGTTTTTCCCTCAGTGACTAAGGCTCAGAGCTGGAGAATCCAATAAAATTTGCATTTCTAGGCAATTAAATGTCAAAGCAAAGTCAAGATGCTGGCGAGCTGTCAAGCCTGTTTGTGACTGTGCCCGACTGCGACCCCCAGATGGTTCTTAAAGGCTGTAGGACAGGACAAAAGGATGGTCCACACACTCAGTGCAGAAGGAGGAATTGCCCCCATGGGGCTCTCAGCCTGCTTCCCCCTGTGTTTGGGCTGGGACTGGGGAAAAGCTTTGTTTGTTCAGGTAATCAGGTTCAAATTTAACTCCAAACAATGTAACCAGATTTAAAGACTTTAATGCAGTAATGGGATGGAAGAGCTGAAGTGTGAGTAACCACCGGGGTGGGCCGAGTGGGGAGGCACTAATTGGATTGGAGGCAGATGGAGTGGAATTTTAAGGCAGGAAGCACAGGATTTGCACCTTCCCTGAGGCTGAGCAGTGCCAGGACCACAAGCACTGCCTGGAGGAAGGTGTAGGAGAAGGTGTGTTTGCTCCTCACCCACAGTGGTGGCCTGACATCTGTACCCCAAAAAACGGGTGTGACGATCCCCTGGCAGCTTCACTTGCAGGCTGAGGGTTTTCTTTTGTCCCCAGCACCTTTATTCTCTCCAGGACACAGTCTTGGCCCATGGGATCATAACCTAAGTCTTTGCTTCCATGTTTTTCCATCCACCATGGAGAAAAACGGGATCTGATCTTGGCCTAAGCCTTGTCAGGTTTGCCTGGTGGGACTTCCCTCACCATTTACAGCAATGTCCCCCAGATTTTTGGAATAAAAACAGGCAGCACTAGTCTGTGCTGTTCCAACCCAGCAGGACCCAAACCTTTCCCTGCTACTGACCTGATTGGAAGTGGTTTAAAGCTCCTTGACCTTTTCTGACAGTTGTTCCCCCAGCACTCATTTGTTCTGCATAAGTAAGAGCATTTCACAACAGTCCCCAGGGAGCTCATTTGGTTCTGGATGGACTCGAGCCCTCTGGCATTCCCTGAGCCTGAAGGAGAAGGGAGGTCAAGTGGAGCAGTGGTTTGTGAGGCAGGTGACATCAGGTTATTGCTGTGCAGCTTTTCCTTGCTTTGAGGTACCAAATCCCTGCCCTGATCCCTCTACCAACAAACCCGAGTCCAGGCTGGAGGAAACGGGCTGTTTGCTTCTCTGTCTGTAAAACTGTGGTGGAAATTCATAGTGCTCAGGACTGTGGCTCTGAGTGCTGATGCAGGAGGGCTCCAAGCATTTCCAGCTGCTCAGGACACCGCTGGGATGTGCCTGGCAGGGGATGGAGCTGGAGGGAGTCTCAGCTCTGCCTCGTGCCAGCCTCATTCATCTCTCACAACACAACAGCACTGACACGCAGCAAATGAGCCCTGGGCTTCCAGGGTGGTCTGGAAATGCCACCAGCCACAGGACAGCACTGAGCATCAGTGTGCTCCCAGCTGGGGCACAAGTGACAGTGATCAGCCATGGTTGCAGCTCTGCTCCTCAACACAGGGCTCAGCAGATTGTTGGAGGCAGCTCCGTGCTGGTGCTGCTCTGACAGGATCCTCACCCGGCCTTTTGCAGCCAAAGCAACTCTCTGCTTCCCCCCATCAGCCTCATTACATCCCTTAGGGAGCTGCCCATCCTTTTGTTGCTGGCAGGTGTCCCTTTGGTGTCTGTATCCATCCATAGGGACACAAAGATGGTCCAAAGACTGGAGCCCCTCAGCTCTGAGGACAGGCTGGGAGAGCTGGGGGGGTTCACCTGGAGAAGAGAAGGATCCAGGGAGACCTGAGAGCCCCTTTCCAGGGCCTAAAGGGGCTCCAGGAGAGCTGGAGAGGGACTTGAGACAAGGGATGGAGGGACAGGACAAGGAGAAATAGCTTCCCACTGCCAGAGGGCAGGGAGAGATGGGATATTGGGAAGGAATTCTTCCCTGTGAGGTTGGGGAGGCCCTGGCACAGGTTGCCCAGAGAAGCTGTGGCTGCCCCTGAATCCCTGGAAGTGTCCAAGGCCAGTTTGGACGGGGCTTGGAGCAACCTGGGCTAGTGGGAAGTGTCTCTGCCCATGGCAGGGGGTGGAACTGGATGATCCTTAAGGTCCCTTCCAACCCAAACCATCCTGGGATTCCATGATTCCCTCACTCTGACATCCCTGCTGCCATCAGACACATCCTGGCCCAGTCAACAGATTTCCTTTCCTTTGGCATGACAAAGGGCAGGACACATTGCAGACAGACTTCTAAGAAAAAATACCCAGAAGATGAGTCTGTGCTGAGGGGAAACTGCAGGAATTTGGCTTCCTGGTGCCCTGGAAAGTGTTACCTGGATGTGTGTTACCCAGGGCTTCTGTCAATGCTTTCCTTTGCTCCCTTTAACCAGCCCTGAACAAGCATCCAGGATAGATCCAGAGAAATGGATTATTGACATGGAGTTACCCACTGCTGCACCACTGTTGAGGAAGTCAGTGCATGACAAATATCAAGAATAATGCTGTTTGTTAGTACAGGGTAATCAAGGCAGTGGATCTAGTTATAACCAGCCTCAGGAAGCAGAGTTCAGCTTCTGGAAGAGTGTTCTGCAAGTCAGAAGGAACTGGCACATCAAGCCAAATCTTCCACATCTCAGGCAGCCACTGAAAGAGCATTGTTATTGTTTTTAGGAAGCAACAATGTCATTGCAGAGCCCTAATTAGAGAGAAAGGTTAATAGAGCCAGACACTGCATTTCCTGAGAGGGCTGCTTAGCAGCTAATCCCTGTGGCAGCTGATCCCTGCTCCTTGTGGCATTTTTTCCTTCCCTCTGGTAATCCTCTGAGCCCTGGATTCCCCTTACCAGGGTGTAGCAGACATAAGGGAATAGGTATTAGACACTCAGCTGGTGTCCTGAGCTCCCAGGTCAGCTCCAAGTGTGGTGTTCCCTGGATTCTGGCCTCTTGTCCCAAGTGCTGCCCTCTGAAGTGCTCCTGTCCCTGGCTCATCCTCCCAGCAGGAATTGCCCTACCTGGTCCAGGTGGCCACCGGGCCAGTGAGGTGACACAAGAAATCCCAAGCAGCCCCTTCCAGGGACATCCCCAGGGCACAGCAGAGGGGGAACTGCCTCTGAGGGGGGTCTGGAATTAAACAAGGGGCAGTGGAGGAGGCTGAAAAGTTTACTGGGGAGCACAGCAGAAGGATGTGGAGCTGCTGGAATGAGTCCAGAGGAAGCCATGGAGATACTCCAAGCACTGGAGCCTCTTTGCTCTGGAGCCAGGCTGGGAGAGCTGGGGGGGTTCACCTGGAGAAGAGAAGGATTCAGGGAGACCTGAGAGCCCCTTGCAGGGCCTAAAGGGGCTCCAGAAGAGCTGGAGAGGGACTGGGGACAAGGGATGGAGGGACAGGACACAGGGAATGGCTTCCCACTGCCAGAGGACAGGGAGAGATGGGATATTGGGAAGAATTCCTGGCTGTGAGGGTGGTGAGGCCCTGGCACAAGTTGCCCAGAGAAGCTGGGGAT
>JAWWLV010000179.1:62291227-62301613 GCA_035041135.1 Platyrinchus mystaceus
CTGTGGCTGCCCCTGGATCCCTGGAAGTGTCCAAGGCCAGGCTGGACAGGGCTTGGAGCAACCTGGACTAGTGGAAGCTGTCCCTGCCCATGGCAGGGGGTGGAATGAAATGGTCTTTAAGGTCCCTTCCAACCCAAACCATTCTGTATGATTGTTATTATCCAAGCTGAAGCCTGGATATGCTCCTAACCTAATCTAACCCTGCCCTCTGGCAGTGGGAAGCCATTCCCCCTTGTCCTGGCACTCCAGGCTCTTGTCCAAAGTCCCTCTCCAGCTCTCCTGGAGTCCCTTTACACACTGGAACAGTCTCTAAGGTCTCCCCAGAACCTTCTCCAGGCTGAACACCCCCAGCCTGTCTCCAAAGCACAGGGTCTCCAGCCCTCAGAGCATCTCCATGGCCTCCTCTGGACTTGTTCCAGCAGCTCCACGTCCTTGTTGGTGCCCCAGAGCTGGAGCACAGGTGGTGACTCACCCGAGCAGAGCAGAGGGGCACAATCCCCTTTCCTTGCCCTGCTGCCCACGCCGTGGGATGAGCCGGGGACACTGGGCAGGGAAAGCGCACAGGCTGGAAAGCCTGAGGAGCCACGGCCGGGGAGGAGGAGGAGGAGGAGAAGGAAGTGTTGCGTTGGAAGCTCATATCGGATTTTCTTGCCCTTGGGACGGTCGGGAGGCAGGGCCAGGCGGGCAGGGCAGGGTCCTGCGGGCAGCCCCGGTGCGGGAACAGCTGGGAAGAGCCCGGAGCCGCGGGGGGGAAGGAAGACAGCCCACGCCATTTCCCGAGGGATTGCGGGCGGGCAGCGAACAGTGAGGAGGCGGGGGGAGAGGGAGGGGGCCGGGAGAGGGATGCGGGGGGACCAGGGGGCGGCCGGGAGGGAGGGAGGGCCTGTGACACAGGAAAGGGACCGAGGCACGGGGGGGGTTCGTGACACTGGGCGGGGGGGGGGACCGTGACACGGGGCGGGGGGAGAAAGGGGAGGGCGAGGACCGAGACACGGGGATGGATCGTGACACGGGAGCGGGGGGGGGGGGGGAGGAAAACACATCATAACACTTCCCGGCTTTTCCCTCCGGGGCCGGCGAGGAGGACCTTGTACGTGCTCCAGAAGCGGCTGCCCGGGCGGGAGGAGCCACGGGTGGGGCGGGCGGGGTTCTGCGTGGGGCGGTCCCTCCGTGGGGCGGTCCCTCCATGGGTAAGAGCACATAAGGGGGATCCGCTGTGCTCGGGGTTGCTCCGTCCGCTGCACCCCCTTTGCACTCCCTCTCTGTGCGCCCCCGGGCTCCTCCGCTTTGCACACCCCACTGAGGCCCCCGGAATCCCTCCCGCCTTTGCACACCCCTCTGTGACTCCCTGGGTCTCCCCTTTGCACATCCCTCCGTGCCCCCCGGGCTGCGGTTCCCAGGACGCCCCCATTCCACTTGCCTGGGATCCCTCCCTTCGCACAGCCTCCTGTGCCCCCCCGCAGTCTCCCCCTTTTTCTTACCCCGAGGTGGCGGTCCCCGGGTCACAAACTTTCCACATTCCTGGGGTCCCCCCGCTTTGCACACCTCTCTGTGACCGCTCCGCCCGGGGGTCTCCCCCCCCCCTCTTTGCACACCCCTCTGTCCATCCCTGGGGTCCCCCAAGGTCCCCACCGTTGCGCATCCTCCCGAACAACTCAGGCGGCGGTTCCCGGGGTACCCCCTTCGCACGCTCCTGGGATCCCCTCCCCCTTTGCACCCTCCTTGGTGACTCCCGCGGAGTCCCCGCCCTTTGCACACCCCTCTGTCCATCCCCGGGGTCCTCCCCTTTTTTACCCCCCACCCGGAGGCGGTCCCGGGGGTCCCCCCCGCTTCGTGCCCCCGGCTGTCGGCCGCCGCTCCTCCCCACGCGTGGGCGGCCCTTTGCGGGGCCCGTCCCCATCCCGTCCCCACGCCGTCCCCTCCCGGGGCGGTGCCAGCGCGGGGCGGAGGCGGAACGCGGCGCCGGAGCCCAACCCGAGTTGCCCCCTCCCCGCGTCCCCGCAGCCCCCGCCGCGATGTCGCAGCCGCTGTCGGACCAGGAGCGGCGGAAGCAGATCAGCATCCGCGGCATCGTGGGCGCCGAGAGCGTGGCCGAGCTCAAGCGGGGCTTCAACCGGCACCTGCACTTCACGCTGGTCAAGGACCGCAATGTGGCCACCCCACGCGACTACTACTTCGCCCTGGCCCACACCGTGCGCGACCACCTGGTGGGGCGCTGGATCCGCACGCAGCAGTACTACTACGAGAAGGATCCCAAGGTGGGAGCGCTGGGATGCCGGGCGGGGCGGGGGGGAACCTCCTCTGTGTGGTGGGAACTCTCCCGCGGTGGGTCCCGGGTTACGGCTGGGGTGGGATCCATCGTAACCCCCGTGGGTGTGTGAACCCTCCCTCCCCGCTGGAATGCAGAGAGTGGGGAGGTCCGTTTTTTTTTTCCGTGGGTTTAGAGCTGTTCCCGGTAACTTTTCCGAGCGGAGGGATTGGACTTTACCAAGCGAGGCCACTGTCCTTTGCTTTGCAAAACAAACAGAGAGCGGCTTGGCCGGGAGCGGGGTGCAGGGCATGGGAACGCAGTTTGTTGTCCCGCGGCGCCGGCGTGGGTGCTGTCTACCAAAACCAACTCCAAAGCCTTCCCGGGGGAATTATTGGAAAGGCTTAAAGGCACCCGAAGCCAACCACAAACAGGTCTTGTTTAACACAAGTGATCCCAAGCGTAAGAGATCCGGTTTGTGCAGGAGTTGCTGTGCTGCTGCTGCTCGTCCCGCTGGCTTGCTCCGGGCTGTGCCCCGGGGGGATTAAGCCCTAATCCCTCTCCTGACACCTGGATGTCCCTGTCGGCATCAATTTCCTCCCTGCCAACACCTCGCTGGGACCGTGCCAGCCCCGGTAGCTCAGCACTCCCCCGTGTTGCGTAGGGGTGAGAAAAACGAGCCTCTTCCAGGGCTCGGATTTGGGACTCTTCCGTATAGCCAAGCCGTGCTGTCTGCTTGGAGTCACTGCTCCCAGCTCCGCTGCCGTCAAACCAGAAATCCTCAACGGATCCTGCCCAGCACACCCTGCCCTTGGCCAGGAGGGTTGGAAGGAGATGATCTATAAGATCCCTCGCAACCCAAACCGCTCTATGATTCCAGGGTTCTATCCCATCTCCCTTCCCAGCCCGACTCCGCGCGCAGGTCCTGGGCAAACCTGTCGAGTCAGCGACTTCCTCCAGCCTAAATCCTTCCTTAAAACCTGCCGGTGCTGACGCCAGGGGGGGACGGCGTAACGCAAGGCCGTACCGGCCGCATCCTGGACAGCGGGATGTCAGCGGGAGCATCCCGTGCTCCGAACCCCCGGGAAGGGCAGAGGAAACCCGTGTCCCCACGGTGTCCCCGCGGCCACCGCCTGGCCCCGGGGCCTCGCGTGGTTTTCCGGTTGCTTTGCAGCTCCGGGTGTGACGGGAGGAAACGTCTCCTCTTTGAAGTTTAGCTTTGTGCCGCCGAGGCTACCGGCGGGCTTGTGGGGTGGCCATCCCGGAGCTGTCCCTGCTCTGGGACGGGGCAAAGGGGCTTGTCCAAATCAAACGGCCTCTTCCTGGCTTAGGAAACAGCAGGAGAGCAGGACAGGGGCTGCAGGGCCACGCAGGATTCCCAGCCCTCAAATTCCTTGTTGCAAACCACCCTGCTCTGTTGAGAGTCGGGGGTTTTTTTCCTGTTCTTTGCGAGATATCACCCAGTAACAGCCTTGGGGTCCCGGGGAGCCTCCTCCAGCCCTCCAGGGAAGGTGACCAGGGGTTGGTTTTCTCTTGCAGAGGATTTACTACCTCTCCCTGGAGTTCTACATGGGGCGGACGCTGCAGAACACCATGATTAACCTGGGGCTGCAGAACGCCTGCGACGAGGCCGTGTACCAGGTGAGCACCCCAGGTGGGGGTGAGGACTGGGACAAGGAGGGCTCTGTGCTCTCCAGCCCCTGGGAATGTCCAGTGTTTTGCCACACTGGCTGCAAACCTCTCCTTGAGCTGCAGGAAATGCTGCTCCAAGACCTGCTCTTGAAAGGGCTGGAGCTGCCCAGCCCGGCAGCTGCGATCTTGGGGAATCAGCAGGATCCCATTCCTAACCTATAAACTGGAAGGGAACTGGTGGTTCTGTGGATGAGGCCATTCATCCCAATAATCAGTGGCAGGGAGGAATGAAACCTTGGCCTGCTCAACCCCAGCTGGGTGCTGGCACCTGGTGGCACTGGGGTTATCTGAGGTTTTTGGGTGGCTCCTTTCCTCCCCACCCTGTCACCTCCTGTCACCTTCAGTGCCCAGCACTGCCAGAGACAGCCAGGGCAGTTGCACAAGAGCAGCAGCAGCTTTTGTGCAAACATGTTCAAAGGAGAGGAACTTATTTTTAGGGGTTTTTTTGTTTTTTGGTTTTTTTTTTTAAATTTTTCTCCACTTGCTGTGACCGTGGGACATCAGAGCCAAGGGTTTCCATGGGAAAAGGGGGCTTAGCTGAGCTCCCCAGGGAGGTTTTTGCATAGGCAAAACCTCTTCCTTCCACAGGATCCCAGGCTGGAAAATTTAAATTTCCCTCAGGAAGTGGTGTAGGTGCTTCTCACCTTAAAGGGTGATGCCTGGAGTCGGGAGGATGGGCACCTGGGTGCCTTCCCCGGGGGATTGGGTGCTGGGGGAGCAGGAACACGGCACCCAGGTGCCTTCCCTAGGGGATAGGGGTGCTGGGGGAGCAGGAACCAGGCATCCAGGTGCCTGCCCCAAGGGATGAGGGTGCTGTGGGAATGAGAATATGGCATCTGGGTGACTGGCCCAGGGGATGGGGATGCTGGGGGGAGCAGGAACCTGGTGCCTGCCCCTGGGTGACTACAGCCAGGGAGAGAGGGAACAGGCCTGGGAATAAGCCCCCAGAGCCCTTGGAAATGTCTGGGACCCCAAGAGCAGCACCCTGGTCACAGCTGGGTGCCCCCCACACCCAGAACTTGCCCTCAGCGAGGTCATGGGTGTGTGTGTCCTTTGTAAAGGCTGGTGGAGTGATTTTAAATGCCAGAGCTGGTCCCTGCCATGGTGTGGAGCTGCAGCCAAGGGGGACAGGGGCTTCTTTGGGTGCAAATCACAGTGTCCCAGGGGTGGGTCTTGTGGGATTGGGTGTCTTTCCACCGCTCCTGGAGCCCACCTGGAAGGGAGAGTGTGCCAACAGTGCCTCCCCTCCGTGGGGCTGGGCACCCTGGGAGTCTCCAGCTCGTCTCCTCCTTTTTTGTAGCTCGGGCTGGACATGGAAGAGCTGGAGGAAATCGAGGAGGATGCCGGTCTGGGCAACGGGGGTCTCGGCAGGCTGGCTGGTGAGTGGTGGGACACATCCCTGGGGGCTTTGCATCTACCACAGGGAGCACCTAATCCTGGGGGGGGGTTATTGCTCCAGCCTCTCCAGTGTGGAGTGAGAGGGGCTGGGTGGCTGCTGGCCCTGCCTCGTGTCCCTGCCGGGCTGCTGCTCGTGGCCATCGCCTGTCCCTGGGAGAAGGATCCGCCGTCTCCCAGGGCTCCTGGGGGATCCCAGCTCACTGCTCCCTCTCTCCCTGTCAGCCTGCTTCCTGGACTCCATGGCCACGCTGGGGCTGGCAGCCTATGGCTACGGCATCCGCTACGAGTACGGCATCTTCAACCAGAAGATCCGGGATGGGTGGCAGGTATGGAGGGAGGTGTGGCCCTCGCTGTCCCCTGGCACAGCCAGAGCCCCAAACTCACCTCCCCCTTGGCTCAGGCTGCACAGACCCTCTCCCTGAGCTTGGAGGCTGCTGCTGTGATGTTTGAAGTTCGTCAGATGCTTTCCTGAACAAGTTTAACTTCTTAAACTGGTGCAAGCACAGGGCATTCCCTCCTTTGTCCCCATCCACAGCGTGCCTTGCTGGGGGCCACCCCAAGAGCTGCTTCGTGGAGCAGGTGAGGATGGAGCAGTTGTGTCCCTGCTCCTCATGGAGCAAGGCCGGAAGAGGCTGGTTTGGAAACGCAACATTAGCAATGCACTAAGAGAAATTAGTTTTGTTCCCCATCCCTCGCCCCTCTGGCAGGGAGACAGAGGGTTCAGGGTAGTCGGGGTAGATCCCTGCCTCCAGGTGGTTTAGGTGGATTAGGCAGATCCCTGCCTCCAGGTGGTGCCAAAATCAAGGTTTAAGGCGGAACAGACTCCCAAGTATCATCCCCCTTTGCCAGGAGCAGACAGGGCCTTTCCTGGTGGCTGGGGGAGATCCCTGGGGCTGGGTGGCCCTGTCACTGCTCCTGCTTTCCCCATCAGGTGGAAGAGGCGGACGACTGGCTCCGGCACGGCAATCCCTGGGAGAAGGCCCGTCCCGAGTACATGCTGCCCGTGCACTTCTACGGCCGCGTGGAGCACTCGGCCACCGGCGCCAAGTGGATCGACACCCAGGTACGGGCTGGGGCCTCCCCTTCCCTGGAAGTGTTCAAGGCCGGGTTGGATGGGGATTGGAGCAACCTGGTCCAGTGGAAGGTGTCCCTGCCCGTGGCAGGGGGTTGGACTGGGTGATCTTTAAGGTCCCTTCCAACCTGTGTCCAGCTCTGGAGTTCCCAGAACAAGAAGGATGTGGAGCTGCTGGAGCGAGTCAGAGAAGGATATGGAGATGCTCTGAGGGCTGGAGCCCCTCTGCTCTGGAGACAGGCTGGGAGAGCTGGGGGGGTTCACCTGGACACAAGAAGGCTCTGGGGAGACCTGAGAACCCCTTCCAGTGCCTAAAGGGGCTCCAGGAGAGCTGGAGAGGGATTTTGGACAAGGGATGCAGTGACAGGACAAGGGGGAATGGCTTCCCACTGCCAGAGGGCAGGGATAGATTGGATTAGAAGCATGCCCAGGCTTCCACATGAATAATAATAGAATCCTATAGAATAATTTGGGTTGGAAGGGACCTTAAAGCCCATCTCATTCCAACCCCTGCCATGGGCAGGGACACCTTCCACTAGAACCAGGGAAGCTGTGGGGTGTCCCGGGGGGTACCAAGCATGTCCACACACACGCAACCCCACGGAGGTGGACACGGCCCTGAGCCCCACCCTGGGTCTGTGGGATGGGAGGGCTCCAGGAGGAACATGGAGGGATCCCAGCCCAACTCCAGCTGCCCTGACACTGTCCTAGGTGGTGCTGGCACTGCCCTACGACACCCCCGTGCCCGGGTACATGAACAACACCGTCAACACCATGCGCCTGTGGTCGGCCCGGGCCCCCAACGACTTCAACCTGCGCGACTGTAAGTGGGTGCTGGTGGGGTGCTGGCTGGGATGGGGTGAGGTGAGGGGGTCCCATGCCCACCTGAGCCCTCTGTTCCTTCCCCAGTCAACGTTGGAGACTACATCCAGGCCGTGCTGGACAGAAACCTGGCGGAGAACATCTCCCGTGTCCTCTATCCCAACGACAACGTGAGTCACGATGCGGGACGGGGGTGGTCTCTGTTCTAGGGGAAGGGGTCCCTGTTTTAGGGATGGCTAAAGAGTGCAGGGACAGAGTGGGAAGTGGAGCAGCCCCTCTCTCCAGGACACTGCAGAGATGCTTTTAGTTGTGTTTCCAGCTGCTTGGACAGGGTTTGCTGCTCCTCACCAGGACGAGTCTTTCCCCTGAGCACAGATTTGCCGGGAGGGATTGGGGACGAGCAAGTCCTGCTGCAGAAACATTCCTTGAGTCTCAACATACAACGTGAAGGCAAACTGCTGAATGCTGCTGGTGCTTCCCTGATGGTCTTTAGCAGCCCTGGGACCAGAGGTTGTGCCTCAAATTGGCTGTGTTACGGGGATGTACAGCCCTTCCCAGCCACAAACCAAGCTGTGGAGCAGGGGAAGAAGTTGAAGGTGGCTCTCCTTGCTCTGCAGCCTGTTTGGGGCTCATCCTGATGGAATTTTTTTCCCATCAAATCCTTCCCAGCTTGGGGGGAGGGCCAGGGACACCACAGCTCCAGTGGTGAGGTTGTCTCCTGCAGCTCCTCTTTCGCAGACCAGCAGGATGATGTTTTGAGCTGCACGAAACACGGTTTAATTCTTGTCCTACAAATAGCTCCTGTGTGTTACAGCTCTTATGGCTTCCCTTCCCATTGTCCCACTACCTTTCCTTGCAGCCAAAATGTTCAAACCAGGGGAACAGGGTTTGGTGATGCTTGGCAGAGATTTAACCTGTTTGTACCAGCACATCTCAACCCTTCTGATAAAATCTGGGGAGCAAGAAGATGTTGGGACCAGAGCTGGTGCTGGGGGAAGCACGGGGTGCTCAGACCCCGGTGTGGGTCCCAGGGCGCAGGGAGCACCGGGAAGCGCAGTGAATCCTGTGGGAATCCTGCAGTTCCCTGCTCCTCTGCCCACAGTTCTTCGAGGGGAAGGAGCTGAGGCTGAAGCAGGAGTACTTTGTGGTGGCTGCCACCCTCCAGGACATCATCCGCCGCTTCAAAGCATCCAAATTCGGGAGCACGGACACCGTCCGAACCGTGTTTGACTCCTTCCCCGATCAGGTACCAGCCAGGGTTGCTCTGCATGTGCCTTGGAGCTTGTCCCACCACCTCCCAGATGCTGGAGAGGTGTTTGGACCCTCGAGGGTGCCCAGTGGGATGCCTGGTGTCCCCCACACGTTCCCACCCTGCTTTTTCCAGGTTGCCATCCAGCTGAACGACACACACCCCGCCATGGCCATCCCTGAGCTGATGAGGATTTTCGTGGACATCGAGAAGCTGCCGTGGGATAAGGTAGGGAGAGGAGACCCCCACCTTGGCTCTTGGGTCTGCTCCACGGTGGAGGAGCTGGAGAACCAGTTTTGTGGCTGCTGGGAGGGCTGTGGAGCGGTCAGGCTGGGTTTAACTGGTTGTGCACTGGGAGGAGGTGGCTGGTGGGAGCACCGTGGGTGGGTGGTGGCACCCGGGGTGCTGCTGAGTGCCGGCTGTCCCCACACCAGGCCTGGGACCTCACCAAAAGGACCTTCGCCTACACCAACCACACGGTGCTTCCCGAGGCCCTGGAGCGCTGGCCCGTGGACCTGGTGGAGAAGCTGCTCCCCAGGCACCTGCAGATCATCTATGAGATCAACCAGAGGCACCTGGATGTGAGTGCCTGGGGGCCATGGAGGAGCACACTCCAGAGGGGGAATATAGCATTGGGATGAGGGGGATGCACAAAGTGATGATGCTGGGGGTGTGGGCAGGTGATTCCAGCTGCTATTTTGGGAGGTTGGCGTAGAGAAAAGCACTTTCCTATCAGCATATTGACATCCTGCAGTTAGTGGCTGTTTAGAGGCTTCACCCATTGCTCCAGGGACGCCCCTGTTGGCATTTCCTTGCTTCCTAAACACTAAATTATTCCTGGGAAAGGATGAAGTTGGAAGTGCAGAGAAGATGGTGGGTTGACCTCTGGTCTGGCAGCGTGAGGCTGTTGCCAAAATGGCCTCACTGGCCAAATGTGTGCCCCAAAACTCACCTGTGGGGGCATTTGGGGGTTCCTTCTGTCCAGAGACATCCGTGCTGGGGAAGGGCATCCTTTGAAGGGGGTTTGCACCGGCACAACAGAGTAAAAGCCACCACTCTAATGCACTGGAGATACTGCCGTGGTGCCCACCTTGTGAGCCGTGGGGTGGGACATCCCTCAGTGCCACCACCGCTCACCACCTCTCCGGCTCCTCCGGCAGCACATCGCATCCCTGTTCCCCAACGACGTGGACCGGCTGCGGAGGATGTCCCTGATCGAGGAGGGGGGCACCAAGAGGATCAACATGGCCCACCTGTGCATCGTGGGCTCCCACGCCGTCAACGGCGTGGCCAAGATCCACTCCGAGATTGTCAAGACTCAGGTGTAAGCGCGGGGAGGGAGGCGCTGGGGGGTCACCCCCGCCTTGGGAGTGGTGGTGGTGGTGGTGGTGGTGGTGGTGGTGCCAGGTGGGTGAGGTTGAAGCTGCCCCCTCCTCATCCTCGCAGCTTCGAGGACTTCGCGGGGCTGGAGCCGGAGAAGTTCCAGAACAAGACCAACGGCATCACCCCCCGGCGGTGGCTCCTGCTCTGCAACCCGGGGCTGGCGGAGCTCATCGCCGAGGTAACGGTGTGGGGGGAACTCCCCGGGCCCCCTGACCCTTCCACCCTGATCCCAGGGACCCTGGGGATGCCGTGAGAACATCCACCATTCGCACCTTCTAAACCATCTACATCTCCTAAATGGTTGAGGGTTGAGGAAAGGGGGTTCTCCCCCTCTGCTCTGCCCTGGTGAGGCCCCACAGGCAGTGCTGCCTCCAGCTCTGAGGCACCAACTTCCATGGAGCTGCTGGAACAAGTCCAGGGGAGGCCGCAAAGAGGATTAGAGGGATGGAGCCCCTCTGCTCTGGAGCCAGGCTGGGAGAGCTGGGGGGGTTCACCTGGAGAAGAGAAGGCTCCAGGGAGACC
>JAWWLV010000179.1:62301713-62312767 GCA_035041135.1 Platyrinchus mystaceus
GCCTAAAGGGGCTCCAGGAGAGCTGGAGAGGGACTGGGGACAAGGGATGGAGGGACAGGACAAGGAGGAATGGCTTCAAACTGCCAGAGGGCAGGGCTAGATGGAATACTGGGAAGAAATTGTTGTCTGTGAGGGTGGTGAGGCGCTGGCATAGAGAAGCTGTGACTGCCCCATCCCTATAAGTGTTCCAGGTCCAGGTTGGACGGGGCTTGGAGCAACCTGGTCCAGTGGAAGGTGTCCCTGCCCATGGCAGGGAGGTGGAACAAGATGAGCTTTAAGATCCCTTCCAACCCAAACCATCCCACCGTCAGCACATGCCTGTGCTCCCGTTGCAGAAAATCGGGGAGGACTACGTGAGGGACCTGAGCCAGCTGACCAAGCTGCACGAGTTCGTGGACGACGACCTGTTCATCCGGGAGGTGGCCAAAGTGAAGCAGGTGAGGGGTGTGGGGCAGGGGGGGGGACACGGGCAGGGTGGGGGTGCCGAGACCAGAGGCTGAGACACTCCCTGCCCTCGGCCAGGAGAACAAGGTGAAGTTCGCGCTGTACCTGGAGAAGGAGTACAAGGTGAAGATCAACCCTTCCTCCATGTTCGACGTGCACGTGAAGAGGATCCACGAGTACAAGAGGCAGCTGATGAACTGCCTGCACATCATCACCATGTACAACCGTAAGGCACCGGGGCACGGGCTGTCCCGGGGGTGCACCGGCGTCCCTGTGCCCCTCTGTGCCCCCCTGTGCCCCCCTGTGTCCCCTTGTGCCCCGGTGACACCGCGCTGCTCTTTCCTCCAGGAATCAGGAGGGATCCCACGAAGCTGTTTGTGCCGAGGACGGTGATCATTGGGGGCAAGGTGAGCTGGGTCAGGAGTTTTCAGACATTCTGGTGGAAGTGTGGGTGCAGATGCCCCGTGGGGCCGTGCCAGGAGGGTGAAGCCAGGCGGGGGTTGGTCTCTCCTTGCCAGGTGACATGACTGAGGAAACAGCCTCAAGTTGCACCAGGAGAGGTTTAGGTTGGATTTTGGGAAAAATTTCTTCACCGAAAGGGTGGTCAGGCATGGGAACAGGCTGCCCAGGGAAGTGGTGGAGTGCCCACCCCTGGAGGGATTTAAAGGACATGTCGATGTGGCACCTGGGAACATGGGTCAGTGGTGGCCTTGGCAGCGTTGGGGGAATGGTTGGACGTGACAATCTTAGAGGGCTTTTCCAACTTAAACAATTCCACGATTCTATGTCCATGAAGTTCTCCAGGAAGTGCTGGAGAAGCCTGGTTAGCTTCAGCCCAGACAAGGCACCAGATCAGCGGGGTGGGGGGCTGGGACAACCATACGTTGCCTGTGGCCATGGAAGTCCCCAAAAACATGGTAGTGCAACACGTGCTGGATACGATGATGGGAGCAGGGCTGAGCAGGTTCTTCCCTGGATGTGTGGGAGCTGGGTGTGCCTCACCTGCCCCTGCCACCAGCCCTCATGGCTCACCTGTGGCTTCTCTCCTAGGCTGCCCCAGGATACCACATGGCCAAAATGATCATCAAGCTCATTAACGCCGTGGCTCAGGTGGTGAACAACGACCCCACGGTGGGGAGCAAGCTGAAGGTCATCTTCCTGGAGAACTACAGGGTCTCCCTGGCAGAGAAAGGTACCCTGGGCACACTGTGGGGAGGGGATGACCCTCCAGCAGCCCATGGCTCTGTCACAGCCAGATGTCACAGCAGATCCAGCGTCCCTTGGCGTGATGCAAACCCGAAGCCGGTCCCCACGAGCCCCTCGTGTCCCTGTGCTCTGTTGGCAGTGATCCCTGCGACCGACCTGTCGGAGCAGATCTCCACGGCGGGCACCGAGGCGTCGGGCACGGGCAACATGAAGTTCATGCTGAACGGGGCCCTGACCATCGGCACCATGGACGGAGCCAACGTGGAAATGGCCGAGGAGGCCGGGGAGGAAAACCTGTTCATCTTCGGCATGAGGGTGGAGGACGTCACGGAGCTGGACAGGAAAGGGTGAGGGGCTGGGGACGCCACAAGGGTGTCACCACGGGCAGCTGGGGCTGCCCCACCTTCATGTCACCCCTTCCCTCCAGGTACAACGCCCAGCTCTACTACGACCGGCTCCCCGAGCTGAAACAAGCCGTGGACCAGATCAAGAGCGGCTTCTTCTCCCCCAAAGAGCCCAACCTCTTCAACGACGTCATCAACATGCTCTTCCACCACGACAGGTGAGGCCTGGGGTGCCACCCACCCCCCTGGGTTGGGTATCTCCCCTGCAGAGCAGCCCCTGGCCCCAACCATCCCCCCTTTTCTGCCCCGATGACCACATCAGCGTGGTGGGGCCACACTGCACGTGGACGGTGCTCCCCAGGTACAGGCCCTTCATGCCTGCTGCTACGACACCTTTGGGTGTGCAGCCCTCCCAGATAATTTTGGGTATTTCAGGGGCTTTCCTGGCCAAAGCACTGAGCAGCCATGGGCATTGGGATCAGAGAAATCTTTTCCCTGGGTGCCCTCCCGGAACATCCAGGGTTCTGTACCAACAGCGCTTGGGGAGGGGGAATTTGGCTGGAGGATTTGTGTCAGAGGAAGCCCCAGATGAGGCACCACACCGTGCTCCCACCTTCCCATTCCTCGTGCCCCTGACTCCCCTTTTCTTCCCTGCTCCAGGTTTAAAGTGTTTGCAGACTACGAGGCTTATGTGAAGTGCCAGGAGAAGGTCAGCGAGCTGTACCTGGTGAGTGCCAGGGAAGTGTGCTGGGACACAGCATCCCATCCCAGAGGAGGGGTCTGGTGGGGCTGTGCGTGCAGATGGGATCCTGTGCTGCTGCTTGAAAGCCACTCTTGGCCAACAAGCCACAACCGTCCCCCGGCCTCGAGGCCAACCAGCCAACTCTGTCCCCCCCCGCTCTCCTTGCAGAACTCCAAGGCCTGGACCAAGATGGTCATCAGGAACATCGCGGCGGCCGGCAAGTTCTCCAGTGACCGCACCATCAAGGAGTACGCCCGGGACATCTGGCACGTGGAGCCCTCCGACCTGAAGATCCCACCGCCCAACGAGCCCCGGGACGCGGCCCAGGACAAGACCCCCAACGGCACAGCGGCGTAGGGACCCGGAGCGGGGCCGGAGCCAGGGGGACCGGAGCACACGCGCTGTAAAATTCTCTGCTGTCTTAGTCTGTGTGTCGCTGCTGCTGCTGCTGCTGCTGCTGCTGGTGGCTTTTCCTACGGAGCGGGAACTGGGAAGGGGCGGGGTTTTTATAAACGCCAAGTGTCGTGCGCGCGTGTGGAAAGCGAACCCACGTCGCCCCTGTTTGCTTGCATTAGGTGCTAAAAATAAAAAGTGCCATTGGAGTCCAAGGGGCTGTTTGCTGAAGCCTGAAATCAGGGACTGGGCTTGCTTCCACCAGCGCTAAAACGGCCAGGGATGGGGTGGGAAGCACAGCTGGACACAGCTGGCTGGGCCCTTGCGGGCGCTGCTGGAGCAGGATATGGGGGTGCAGCCTTTGCCAGCCCTGAGGCACCAGTGCCAGGGGGGTGAGGGGTGTTTGAAGTCAGGCCTGTGTACCCCCACCACTGATCCAGGGGATGCTCCCACTCACGGCTCTGGTGATCCAGACCACACCAGTGTCTCCATCCCTCGAGTCACCTGCAGCGTCCTCCAGGCAGGGGGCGAATTAAAAGGTTTCTCAGTAGTTTTTATTACTTACAGCAGTAAGTTCAGTGCCATGTGGGGGTCCTGGGGGGGGGATGGAGGGAGCGCGTGGTCGCTGCACGCAGCAGTTGGTGTCACTTTATGTTCAAAAAGTCTCTGCAACAAGATGTAATAAATCTTACACTGTGTCACTGACCCTCCTGTGCTGCGTCAGAGCCTGATTTGTGATCCCTGGATGTGGGGCTGAGCTGGGCTTGGAGCATCTCTGCACCCAAGGCAAGGAGGAGCTGGTGTCCCCAGGGCCACCTCCCCACGACACCCAGGCTGAGGGCAGTGAGGAGTGAGTGAAGCTTGAAAAGTGATGCCAGCAAACACCGTGGGGAGGGGAAGGAGCAGGGGGAAGACACCTGTGTGGTTGCAGCAGGAGAGAAGGCACCAGTGGAAGAAGAGACCAGGACTCATCCTGTGCCCCCCCCATTTTTGTGGAGCAGCACTTACTTCACCAGGGCTGGCAGCTCCGGGTTGAACGAGATGTAGTCGTGGCCCAAGCCCAACTTTTCGGGAAAGGTAATGAATTTCACCTTGGTTTTGTCCTTGTAGGCGCTGAGAGCTGTCTCATAGAGCTGGGGTGGGGTGGGATTGTGGTCAGTGGGACCCCAAACCTTCCTCCCCGGCACCCTGGGCGTGGCCACCCCCTCTCTGGCCACTTCATCCCTCCAGAGCCAGGCTGGAACGGTGCCCACCCCTGTGACAGCCCGGGTGGCAGGTCCCCACCTTGCGTCCCAGGTGTGGAGGCAGGACAGTGTCATCTTCTGCGTGCAGGATGAGGAGGGGACAGGCCAGCACCTTCACGCTGCAGGCAGCAAGCACAGCACTGAGCACTCACCCCACAGCCAACAGACAGACCCACAGGAGCCTCCCCAGCCCCTGCTTAAACTCCCACAGCACCCTGACACCCCCCTGGCAGTGCCCCTCAGAGCCATCCCAACCCATCAGTGGCACCCACACCGGGTGCCCTGGCATGTGCACGTGGGTGATGCCCACTCTGCTTGCCCTGGCATGGCAGCACCAAGCACCCTAATCACCTTAAACCCCAATTAGCAGGTCACTGGTTTCAAAAGCACCCATAAATCTCTCTGTGTGTGCCACAGGGCGGGTGGGACGCGAGCGGGTAGCGCCCAAAAAAACGGATGGTGGTTTGTGGACTTTGCTTAATAATTACACTGATATCTGAAGTTATGCAAATAAAAAGGCACTTTTGAGGCCTGAGTAAGCTGGGTAAACACAGAGGAGTGCAGGGATTTTGTGGGGTGACATGACACCTCTCCTCAGCCAGGTGGTCCCGGAATTATCCCTGCAGCGCCCCGGAAACGGCTGCGCCCCTTCCCACCAGGAACTCACTTCTCATCGCTGCGGAAGAACATGTCAGCCCGAGCCAGCGAGTCCAGGATGAGGTACCCAAATCCTGGGAACTGGTGGTAGATCTGCCAGGGAGAGAATTTGGGGGGTGCTAATCCCATGGCTGGGATTCAAGTGTGAAGGGGGGGGAAGACCCAGGTAGCTGGGGCTGACATTGCTGGGGGAGCCCACAGGCAGAGCCTGTCACCAAGTGGGGACCCAACAGGCAGAACCCACCCCCCCCTCACTGCTGGGTGACCCCCCAGCCTCACCTTGGTGAGGGGGACGTGGGCAGCAGCATCTCGGATGCTGGTGTAGGGAGACTCCAGGACAACGGCATCAACCTCGACCCCTGAGGGCAAAAACAGGGTGGGAGCACTGTGGGGGGCCATCCCAGGAAGCAGCTGTGGGGCCAAGATGTCCCCATCCCACTAAAGAGGACAGGGATGGCCACTTGTCCCCACTGCAGGGGCCAAGCTTGATGCTAAAGCAGAGAGTGACAGGGCTCCCCACCTCCTCTGTGGCCCCCAAAATCTGGCCAAGGCTGTGCAGAGCCCCAAGGGGGACAGCATGTGGGGACAACCCAACCCAGCCATGCTGGCCCTTACCTCGCTCCTCCTGCAGTTTCCTTGCTGCATTTGTGGCAATCCTGTGACAGGGGAGGTGACAGTGAGGGGGAGCAGCCACGACACCCTGGCAGGGTGCACAGCACCCTCAGGCTTCCCCCTTCCTGGCTGGGTTTGGCTTTGCAGGTGCCTCCACCGAGGAGCTGCTCCAACCTTTTGATCCATCCCCGGGCGCCACCAGTTTGGCAGCAGCGCCACAGGGTGCAGGGTGGGCTCTGTGTCCCTCCATGCCCCATCCTGCACCTACCCTGTCCCCAGGGAGTGTCCCCAGAAGAGGATGCTGCTGTTCCCACTCCGTGCTTTCGCCCAGTCGTAGAGTGCCAGGACGTCCGTGGTGAAGCCGCTCTCCGTGGGGTATCCAGTGGAGTCCCCATAGCCTGTGGGGGACATGGCTCGGTGTCACCACCCTGGGGGGGGACACCAGCCCCAAGAGGGGGTCGCCCAGTGAGGGGCAGGGGGATGACTCTACCTCTGTAGTCCAGAGCCAGGATGTGGAAGTCAGCAGCCCCCATCGTCTGTCAGAGCAGCAGGGTGTTACGACCTGGGGGATGGGGGATGCACCCCAGGACCCCCAGCATGGCCAGTTCACTCTGCCCAGGCTCCCTCTCAGGTCCCCAGAGCCAGCAGGAGCCTCACTCCCAGCAGGTCCCAGTGTCCCCACATGGCAACACTTACCTTCAGGAACTGGACACGGTGACGCGCAGCCCTGACGGGGACAACGAGGTTAGAGCTTGTGGGGACACCAAGGGACCCTCCCCTCCAGCACCAGTGCAGGTGAGGGACCAGGGTGACCTTCTCCCAGGAGTGCAGAGCTGGATGCTCTGGGGTGGCTGAGTTTTATCCCCTTTATCTTTTAGGGATCTTTTTATGACTGACAGTTCAGAACCCACCGCAGCAGCCCCGGCCCCGCAGCACTGCCGGCTGCTGCACCGACTCTGCTGGTTCTCACCTCAGAGCAGCCACTGCACCCATCCTCCCCTGGTCCTGGCCCTGCAGCAGCACTCATGGGCACTCACCTGGTGCCCCCATTGCCGTGCAGGTAGATAATCACGGGGTGAGCATCAGCCAGTGCCTCCTCGTACCACCGCTGGTCCCGGCCCCGCGCCTCGGCCGCTCTGCTGCCCGGCACCGTGTGCCTGGGGGGCACAGCGGGGTCACCCCGGGGCAATTCCACCCGGCTTAGCCACCCGTGCCCACCCAGGATGCCGAGGGAGTCCCACTCACCAGATGCCAACGGTGACACCCGGCTCGGTGGTGAGGTGCAGGCTGATGGTGTTGTTCACCAGCAGCTCCGGCCGCTGAAAGTCCACGAAGTAGGGGAAGGCCACTGATGGAGAAATCACAGCCATCACACCTCCTACCCAGCTGCTTTTACACATTTATTTATTTTTTTTTTACAAAGTCACCATCGTTACGGTTTTTAAACTATTTAGGGCCATGCTCAGGTAGTTGAGCCCGGCCCTGTGCCACGTCCTCCTGCCCAGATTCCCAGCCCTGCTGATGTTTGTGCGTGCCCAGGCGTGTTGTAACTGCAGGCAGTAAACAGGGTCGGCAGCACCACGTTATTAGAGCTTGCAAAACACAGGGAAAGGTCTCTCCGTGCCTCCTCTGCAAGCCCACGGCTCAGGGGGAGCTGGGTGGGCGCTGTCCTGGATCCACCCAGGCAGCAGGTGTGGTCCCCCACGTGTTTTGGGGGCTCCCCACCCCCCAGCTGAATCCCTGTGAGGGTCCTCCCGGCTGGGACAGCCCCGGGGTACTCACGGAAGTTCAGGTAGACACATTTGGTGAGCAAGCTGGGGAAGATGCGGATGAGGAAGGGCACGGAGATGTAGATGAGGAGCATTCCCAGGAGGAGGGTCCGCAGGTGGGAGAGCCAGGAACGCCGGCCCCTGCAAGGGAGGCACCTTCTGAGCACGTTCCCCTCCCATCCCAAGGGATTTGGGGTGCAGCAGAGGAGGCTCCCCATTCCCAATCCCAGTCGTGATGGTTGGGTACAGCAGCAGCTTTTCCCCACGAGGGTCTGAGGATGCTGTTTGTGTCCCCCTGGGACTGGGAACTGGATCCCCACACCAGCACTGTGTTTGGCTTTTGGGGATGGAGCCGAGCTGTTGGAGCAGCCCCGCCGTGACACAGTGTGATAAAGCCATGATTCCATCCCCCACCCCCTCCCACAGGACGCCGGGAGGCAGGAAAAGCAGCTTCCCACGGGACGCTGGAAGGGCAGGGAATGTGCCAGGGCTGGGAACTGCAAACCAAACCGGTAATAAGGAGCGACCGATACTCTGTGGCAACACCCCAAGTCCTGGCTGGTGACACACAGTCACAAAGGTGTCCCCAAACCCAACACAAAGAGCTTCTGCAATACTCCAGGGACACAGAAGAAAGGTGGGAAAGAGCTTGGAGAGCCCACAGCCCACAGGGCGATGTCCCCAAGTGCCACCAGCACAGGGAGGGGAGTGTGTCCCCCTCGACAGTGTCCTGCTCTGAAGGGGCTGGGGACACATCTAGCTGCCCTCTGCAGCAGGAAGACACAGCCCCAGCCTCCAAGAGGGAAAGCAAAGCCAAGAGCTGCAGCTTTCCCAGCATCAACCTCCCTCGTGGGCTCACGGTGCCAGGTGATGGGGAAACCAGTCTGTGCACTGGGGCATTTAGGGCAGAGGTTTCTGGGGCAGGATTTAGGGCAGGGTAGCAAGGCACAGCTCAGTCCCAGGATCACCATCCCTCCTGCACAAGAGCTTCTAGTCCATTCCCTGCCTCGGGGGGTGCTGCAAGATCCTGAGGAGAGGTTGCAAAAGGGGTGCCAGAGCAGCGTGGCACTGGTCCCCGGGGCACAGGGAGCTCCTTGGATCCCAGTCATCCCCCAGGTCTTTGGTCCGAGCAGTCCCGGCAGCAACGGGCCAGGAATGCCCTGGAGAGGCTGCAGGGAATTGTCAGGTGCTGCTGTTGGTTTACACCCACTGCTCAAGCACGGGGGAGAGCCCTCACACAGCCCTTGCACAGCACCTGCCGCAGGTGAGCACTGACCTGCCCAGCCCGGGGGGATTTGCCCACCAAGGGGCACCTCTGCCAGCTGCCACGGCAACCACGTGGGACAGCAAGGTGACACGGCACTGCATGGCATCGGGATGGGGTGGGGCACGGCCACAGTGTAGGGCCATGGCAGGGTGACATAGGGACACGGCCACTGCACGGGGTCACGGCGGCGGCAGGGTGACACGGGGACACAGTCACGGTATAGGGTCACAGCTATGGCAGGGTGACACGGGGACAGGGCCAGAGGGTGCGATCACCCCTGTGACAGGCAGGGCGGCACGGCCACGGCACGGGGGGGGGCAGACACAGGGTCACGGCCCCAGCCAGGCGACAAGGCCACGGCGTGGGGACACGGGAGCACGGCCCCAGCCGGGCAGCACGGCCAGGGCACGGAGCCAGACCCGCGACACGGGGGACATCGCGGCGCACGTGGTCACAGGAGGCGCGACAGGGGACGCGGCCGAGGGACGGCGACAGCGGCTCCGGGGAGCGCGGCGGCGCGCCCAGGCCGGCCGGGTACTCACCGCTGCTGCCGGGCCGCGCCGGCCCTGCCCTCCGCCCGGCCGCTGTCGCCGCTGTCGCCGTCCCTGTCGCAGCCGCGCCGCCGCATCGCTCCGCGCCCGCCCGCGACAGCGCCGCGACAGCGCCGACAGGCCCCGCCCACGGCCCGGGACACGCCCACTCCACTGGGACACGCCCACCCCGGCAACAGGCCACGCCCACCTCCGGTACACGCCCCGTTCGCCCATGACGTCAGGCCACACCCTCCATCGTAAGCCACGCCCACTCGAGCTCAGGGGGCGGGGCCAGAACCGCCCCCCCCGATCCGGGGACGGGCGGGTCCAGGAAGGATCCCGAAATATCGGCCGTTCCCTGTCCCGCAGGGGGTTAGGGAGGATCCCGGCGGGGTTACAGCCCCCTGTCCCCCATGGACGCGCAGGCCTGGCGGGGACCCCAGAAAATGTGCAGCCCCTTGTCCCCCCCGAGGACAGGCGGGTCTAGGCAGGACCCCGGTCCAGGCTGCAGCCCCATGGACTGCAGGGATTGATGGATCTAGGAGGGAGCACGGCGGGGATACAGCCCCATGTCCCCCATGGCTGGGTGGGTCTATGGGGGGATCCCGGCGAGGTTGCAGTCCCCTGTCCCCCAGGGATGAGTGGGTCCAGGGGGGATCCTGTCAATGCTGCAGCCCCTGGTCCCCCAGATTCGGGCAGGTCTAGGGGGGACCCCAGTCTGGGTTACAGCCCACTGTCCCCCAAGGATGGATGAGTTTAAGCTGCATCCCCTTGTCTCCCATGGCTAGGGGGTCTAGGGGGGACCCCAGAAGATTTCCAGCCCCCTCTTCCCCAGGGATGGGTGTGTCCAGGGGGAACCCCATCAAGGCTGCACCCCCTGTCCCCCAGGGACAGGCAGGTCTAGAGGGGGACCCAGAAGATCTGCAGCCCCCTCTCCCCCAGGGCTGGGTGGGTCAAGGGGGATCATGGCTGAGCTGCAGCCCCCTGACTCCAAGACAGGCCAGGGAGAGCATGGGGCCAGCAGCAAGGTGACACACTGGGAAAATCAGCCTTGCCATCAGCAAGCAGTGCACAGGGAAAGCTTCCAGGTTAAAAAAAAAAAATTAAGGAAAAGGGTTTAAACCCAAAGCTGGTGTCCCTTGTCTTGGGCAGGAAGGGTGGAAACCTGCTGCTGGTTCCCCTTTCGGCTGAGCCTCCCACCTGCAGCTCTGTCAGGGTGAGTCAGCTGGAACTTTGCAGGCTGAAACTTCCCACCAGGAAAGAAATATCCCCGTTTCACTGGTATTCCCTGTGAAACTCTGCCAGGTGGAGGAGGAAAGCACACACAGCTCGGCCATCACCTGCAGCACCACACTGGAAATGGGGCCCACAGCAGAGAGGGTCCCTTTAATACAATCCAGGAGGAATGGGGATAAACTTTTTCCCAGAGGAGCAGCCACCTATGCTGGCATTTTGAGCTGCTCTTGTTCCACCTGCCATCCAAAGCAAGGCCTGTGCTGGTTTTCCTGAGCTGGAATCATGGAATCCCAGAATGTTTTGGTTGGAAGGGAACTTAAAGCTCATCTTTTTCCACCCCCTGCCACAGGCAGGGACACATCCCACTAGACCAGGCTGTTCCAAGCCCCGTCCAACCTGTCCTTGAACACTTCCAGGGATGCCATAGCTTCTCTGGGCAACCTGTGCCAGGGCCTCACCGCCCTCACAGGGCAGAGCTTCTTCCCAATATCTGATCTAAACCTCCCTCACCAGCCCTGAATGCAAATCTGAACAGGTCTGGTCAAACCAGGACTGTGAGCAGGCAGGTGCACGTTCCCCATCAGCAGGTGTTGTAATAATGTGTCAC
>JAWWLV010000179.1:62318494-62347546 GCA_035041135.1 Platyrinchus mystaceus
TCCCCAGGGCAGTGGGCACAGCCCCAAGGCTGCCAGAGCTCCAGGAGGGTTTGGACAACGCTCTGAGGGACAGGGGGTGATTGTTGGGGTGTCTGTGCAGGGCCAGGAGTTGGACTGGATGATCCTTGTGGGTCCCTCCAACTCGGGTCATTCTGTGATTCATCAGAGCTGCTTCGCTGCAGCTGCGATGGATGAAATGGCTCATTAGGGGAAGGAGATAATGAGTTTGAGACAATCTCAGCTCTGGTTTTCCAACAGGGGCTCAGGGGTCTGGTTTTGGTGGCTGCTGGGCATCCTGTATAAACCCCACCATGACAGACTGGGGTCCTGGTGGCTTTTCCCAGCTGTGTTTGCACCATCCCTGTTGTCACAAGCACAGCAGGAAGGGAAAGTTGCTTTAAACTGCTGTGCTCTCCAGCACAGGGTTGACACTACAGAGCAGTGACATCCCAGGGAGCAGGTGCTTGTGTTTTGGAGGTGGCCACACGGTGCTGCTGGGTAATTACTGCTAATTACCAGGCCCTGCTTGAGTCCAGGTGATCAAGAGTAGCAGCAAAATCGTCGTTCTCCTTGCTGTCCCTTGAAAGCAGTGACCTGTTTGAGGCCACTGCCCCTTCACAGAGAGCTGGCTGGGGTGAGGGCAGGCTACCCATAGCCCTAATTGGTGGTGTAGCCCGTGGGGGCATCTGGGCAAATCACCCCCAAAATCTCCATCTTGTGCTGTTGTACAGCAGCAAACATGGTTTTGCACCAGTCTGGTGAAAAGTGTCCCTGCCCATGGCAGGGGGGTTGGAATGAGATGGTCTTTAAGGTCCCTTCCAACCCAAACAGTTCTGGGATTGATAGTGGTTTTCACCCCTAAAAAGGTAATTGTGCTAATTATAGTGTTTTTACTTGCTGATGCCGTTGATTGACCAGGTAATTTGTGTCTTTATTAGCTCCAGGCTAAAGCTTGGGGGTTGGTATTGATTCCAGGCACTTAATATGGGAAGCAGTAATTACTGTTTAAGCCTATATTGTTTGAGTTAAATTTAGCTGAGAGTTTAGTCCTATCAGGCCTCTACATTGTGTGCTCTGAAGGTTATCTGGCTCTCAGGAGGAGGTGGATTTAGGGGAAGGAAAGAAATGCCGGTGAAAACTTCCTCTTCTCATCATCCCCCAGCGCTTTGCTTCCCTGGACTTGTTGTTAGGGAGAACAGAAATAAGGAACAATGTGGCTGTGACTCTCCTAAACCTGCACCTTTCAGCACTGCCCGCTCAAGCTGGTCATTCTGGGGGGTTTGAAACGACACAGAAGGCCAGCAATAAATCTGAACCAAGTGATGCCCTGTGTGGGGACCCCTCTCCTCCTCGCAGGGGACCGGGGAGCCCCCGCTCAGCTGCTGCCCGCCCGCCCCTATTATCCCGCCGGCTCCGGCCGCCCCTCCTGCATCTCAGCTGCCGGCCCATCTGGAGCAGAGATGAAAGGCTGGGCTTTAATTCGGGCTTTGTGTGCCTCTCCTGTGTGTCCCCCCCCTCCTTCCCCTGTCAGCCCTTTCTCCGCTGGGGTGCGGAAGGTGCCGGGGCTCTGATGCCGCTGACCTCATTATTGTGACTGCCGGGCGATGCCAGGGCAGCCTGGCCGGCTCTGTCAGGTAGGAGAGCTGGGTGATGGTGGTTTTTTTATTTTTTTTTTCCCCCTCCACCCCCTCTGGAAGCACTGCTGAATAATTCAGCCGGGAGCAGTAGGCATCTTGGGTCACCTTGCGCAGCCGGCTGCGTGCCGGAGCCGGCTTCCTAAGATGGAGGTTGTGCAGGATGCGTGCGGGATCGCCCGGCTGCTGGCAGCTCCCCGCCGTTGACTGACTGCAGGTAGGCAAGGAGCCTTGTCCTTTGCTGTTGATTCCCGATGCTTTTTGTGCTGGAAAGCAGGAAACCCCTTTCCCAGGCTGTGCCAAGGGTGTTTGGGTGAGCTCTGACCGTGGGGTCGGGTGAGGCTGCCAGGGCCACCGTGCCAAAAACTCACCTGGGCTTGTAGGGCAGGTCTGGCCCCTGGCAGGGACCAGGCACCCACCTTTCCTTTTCCTCTGGGAATTGAATTTTTCTTCCTGGTTTCATGGGCTCCCTTAATGCCTCCTCCACCTGGAGCCCATCTGGACTTGCCCGGGGTAAGATTTTGGGGCTTCCTTGCTGGTGTGGCACCAAGAGGGGTGACCCCAGTGCTCCAGCAGCGTGGATGCTCAGGGACATGCTGGGAGATGGCATTTAGCTCTCTGTGCTGTCTAACTGGGGGAACTGGTTCTGGCAGTGGAGGGGTAGGGTCGGGTGCTGGAGACATCTCCGGGGGGCAGGAGGTGGCTGACCCTGAAGATAAGAGGCTGGAAAATGCCTGGGAAGCTCTGTGGGTCGGAGTTACCTTTGCTGGAATGTGCAGGCAGGGCTCCCTGACACACCAGTATCAGCAGCAGCCACTGTGGAGCCCTGTGGGTGCAGGTGGGAAATGGGGATACCAGTATGAGAGTGGAAACAAGTTTGTTGCCTTCCTCCTGCTTGCAGGCACCTGAGTTTTTGGGTGCTGCCTCCTCCTCTGTGCCCTGAGTGCAATGTGTCTGCACCCTCCCCTCTCCCTGCAGCGCTTGGGTGCTGTGATAAATCAGCTCAGGAGGGATCTGAAGGGGGGGGAGAACAGGGGGGATTGTAGGGTGTGAGGCTCAGGTACAGGGATATAGGGATGGGGAGTGTCCATGGTCATCCTTGTCCATGTTAGTGCAGGAGGAAGGGCAGCCAGGCTGGGCTGTTCCTGTCCCATGGACCCTGCGTGTGCCGCCTGGCACCAGCCCTGCATCCCTCAGCAGATGTGGGATCTGAGGATGCTCTGCCTTGGCATCTGCTCCTGCAGCCACTGGAATCAAGGACATGGCTGCTGCAGTGCCTGCCCTGGAGATTTCCCAGGGGTTGGGCTGTGCTGGTGGGCAGGGGGGGGTGAAATTGGGCTGCAGTTGGAGCAGCTTTGCTTGTTCTGGGGTGTCCGTGAGCGCTCCTGGTGACACGGGCAGCCACAAGAACCCCGTGAGGCTGAGAGGGGGCTTCTCCACAGCAGGGCTGGATGGTGAGGGGGTTTGGATAGAACCCCTGTGGCTGAGACAACCTGCAGCAGTGTCACCAAAATAAAATCCTCGTGGCTGAGGCTGGACGAGCATCCCGGGATTCCCAGCTGTGTCTTTGGGATACCAGGTCCCTCCTGTGCCCATTGTCACTCACAGCACTCTGGTGATGGTGATGGTGGTGGTGGCACGTCCACCCCAAGGCTGTGTGGTGGCACTGGGTGACACTGCTGCCACCCCAAGCCGGGGGGGAGCCCCAGGCCAGGCTGGTAAATGGATCGAGCCAAATGCTTCGTTTCAGACAGGAAATTTCCCTCTGCTCCCCTGCCAGAACAGTTCCTGGGGCTGTGATCCTCTGTTAGCAGTGGATGAGAGGAATGAAAAATTGTCTTGGAGGGGCCCTGAGGCAAGCTGGGGGAGAAGCACCTGGGCTTTGTGTGCCCAGTGCAGGATGCCAGGCACATTTTGGCTGTTTCCATGCTGGGGTCTGCTCTGCTCTGGGTTTGCTGTGTGTTCTCTGCCTTCAACCAGGGTTTGACCTGACAGTGGAGGAGAGCAGTGCAGTGAGTGCTTGGCAGTGCCAGGGGAATGACTGGACTTGATCTTGGAGGTCTTTTCCAATCTGAATGATTGTCTTTGGCGCAGGGATGTGTGTTGTGTTGTTGGAGGGGGGTGTACATGATGCCTGTCTGGCCTGAAGGGTTTGGGTTGGGGTCTCCTGCCCTCCCCTCTTCAGGCACAGCCCCACCCTCTGTTCCCTGCAGCTGCTGGGCTGTTGCTGCCGGGATGGTTGTTTATCTTCTCACCAAAGCACCACCTGCAACAGCTGGGGATCAGTGGAGCTCAAGGGAACAATTTTCCCCTGCAGCACCTCAGCTGCTCCAGCTGAGCCGAGCGAGCTGCTCGTGGAGTCGGCGTGAGGTGGCACTTAGGGACGTGCCACGTGGGGCTGTCCCAGCCACCTGGGCTGTGCCCACTGGAGGGTTTGGCCCTGCAGGTTTTTTCCCTTTAGTCTTTCTGTTGTGTGACTTCTGCCTTCCCCCGGTGGGGTGGGAGAGGCTGGAGCAGCGGTGGAGCACCGGCTTCGCTTAACGCGAACGCACGCGCGGCCACCGGCGGCCTCGTGGGCAGCTCCTGCCCCAGCCCGGGGGGTTCTTCACCATTCCACGCCATGGGCACCGTGGGCAACGTTCACCTGCCCCATCTCTTCCCACAGGTGAGCGTGGCAGGCTATGGGATGGATGAAGCTGAGCAGGACCAGTATGAAGCTCGGCTCAAGGAGCTCTTCGACAGCTTTGACAGCACGGGCACGGGGTCCCTGGGGCAGGAGGAGCTCACTGACCTCTGCCACATGCTGCACCTGGAGGAGGTGGCCCCAGCACTGCAGCAGACCCTCCTCCAAGGAAACCTCCTAGGCAGGGTAAGGCTGGGGACGTGGGGGGGCTGGGGAGACAGACACACCGGTGTGTGGAATTGTCTTGGAAGGAGACTGGATGTCTATAATTCGAATATTCAACATCCCTGAGGTTCTGGGGCTGCAGGACTTGTGGGGTCTGTTGGTCTGTTCAGCAGGGTGGGCACAGGGTGACTTCTGAGAGGGGAACTGGTGATAATGGGTAAGGGAACTGCTCTGCCCTGGCTGGAGGTGGTCTGAAACTCAGAAGCCATCACTTTAGGCTGTGTTTTCCCAGTGTCCAAGGCCAGACCAAGTGCTGGGTCCTGGCTGCTCGGCTCACACAGTGCCCATCACGCCCCTGGCACCCGTTTGTGCTGCTGCTGGCCTGGGTCAGCTCCCTGAACCAGCTCACCAGGTGCTTGCACAAACTCTGCAGCCCTTGGGATGAGACAGGGACCTAAATCCAGGGCTTGAGCCTGTGATTTACGTTGGCTTAAGCTGTAGTTAGGCTGGCAGGGCTGTGTGCAGTCGTGCACGTTTCTCTAAGGTAGAGAATGTTGTCCAACTCAGGCAGTCGCTGGCTTGGCCACCTTTTTCCATTTACCTGGTGTTGGTGGCTTTCCAGAGCCATTTTTTGGTTGTGGTTGTACCTTTAGGGAGTTAAATGCCAGGGCACTGAGCAGGAGCTGCTTGCCCTTGGGGGGATCTCCACATGTCCTTGTGCCTTCTGCATTACGTCTTTCCCGGCACGCTGTGCTCCGAGTGCATGGGATTCTTCCCTTAAAATCACCCTGAAATCCCATCACTGCTCATTAAAATCAGAAAATGTGGAGCAGGGCAGCCAGGGCTCTCGATAGACATGAGCTAAGTGGCTATTCCAACTCTGATTTCCAATCAAACTGCAGCTTTCAGGAACAAAATTCCTTTAATGAACAAAGCCGCCTCTTCCCTGCCTGCCCTGGGGCCAGAGCGTAGAGTGGTGCTGGAGCCTGGAACAGGGATGAATCCAGGTGGAGGTTTCTGACCTTTGGAGTTGCAGTGTGGTATTTGCTGGAGGACCAGAGACTTTGTTATGCTCCGTTGTCTTGAGCTTATGCTGCTTGGATGCTGTTATAGAATCATGGAATGGTTTGGGTTGGAAGGGACTTTAAAGATCATCCGGTTCCACCTCCCCTGCCATGGGCAGGGACACCTTCCACTATCCCAGGTTGCTCCAAACCCCGTCCAACCTGCCCTTTGACACTTCCAGGCATGGGGCAGCCACAGCTTCTCTGGGCAACCTGTGCTGGGGCCTCCCCACCCTCACAGGGAAAAATTCCTTCCTAACATCTCGTCCAAACCTGCCTTCCCTCAACTTAAAGCACTTTCCCATTGTCCTGTCATGTGGATTTGCCACCTGTGGCATAGAGGGAAAGGAAGGGCACTGCTAAAGATGTGGCTGTCACAGGGCACCGAAAAGCCCCTGTTAAAGCATCCCGAGTGCCGGGTCACACTCACCCCATCCTGACCGAGCTGTCCCAGGGCAACGAGGCGTCCCGTTTTATTTCATTCCTTTTTGTCTCTGGGGAGGGTTCCCCCTTTTAACCTGCCACTTGGAAGTCAGGATAATCTGTGTCTGCTGCTCTCCCTCCCGTCTCCCTGGTGCCGGAGCTCGTTAGCAGCAGCAATGGCCCATGTCTGAGCGCGAGCCGGGTTTAACAGCCCTCGGATCCTTGGGGTTTCCTAGGGAATCCCATCGGGAGAATAGCAGCAAACATGTTGCTCCCCGAGCACAGACTTCTTGCACCTGCCCCGCCAGCTCCTCGCCGCAGATGGTCCCAGCTTTTGTCTTCCTGCACTTCCAGGGGCCGGGATTTATGGGAGGGCACCGGGGAAGGGGGGGGGTGGCAGGGGGGGATGGTTTTGTCTGCTGAGGGGCAACTCAGCGGGGCCACGTGCTTGCTTTTGTGTGGGGGCTCTGCTCCAGGGATGAATGCTCCGGGATCATAGAATCATGGGATGGTTTGGGTTGGAAGGGGCTTTAAAGCTCCATCTTGTTCCAAACCCCTGCCGTGGGCAGGGAGTGCTCGGGTGGAGCAGGAGCTGAGCTGGCAGCCGGTGAGGGGCTGGATACCTGCAGTGCTCTGGGGATTAATGGGCTCTGGGAGGGGGTGTAAACCCTGCCCTGACTCGGCAGAGCCAAACCACCCCTGAACTGTTTTCCTCGTGGTGATGCTCACAGCAATTCCTGGGATTCCTCAGGAATCAGCCGTTTCCTCAGGCCCCTCGCACTTGGTGGTGGGAGCGAGAGGACGGGTGCAGATGTGTCTGTCTGTCTGTCTGCCCTCTCTGTGCCCTTTAATTAGCAGCAAACTCATGTTGTCTCGGGGACAGTGCATGTGGGCTGTGGTTGGGTGATGTGCAGGGATGGGGGTAAGTCCCTGGAAATCATGTCCCATCCCTGGAAGTGTCCAAGGCCAGGTTGGATGGGGTTTGGAGCAACCAGGTCTGGTGGAAGGTGTCCCTGCCCACAGCAGGGAGTGGGAAGGAGATGAGCTTTAAGGTCCCTTCCAACCCAAACTATTCTGGGATTCTGTGAAGTCAGGCACCTCCAAACCCTGCACAGGGACTGTCCTTGGCACCGTCCTGGAGCAGGGATGGGGAGTTCAGGTTTCAGCTGCACTATTGCACTGACAGCCTGCAGCAAGGGCACCACAGTGTGGGGTTTCACTCCTCAGCTCCCTTCAATGCTGTGGGTGGTGACCTCTTGCAAAATATCCTCCCTCTGTGCCCGCAGTGATGCTGTTCCCCTTAATGTGCAGTGTGGTCCCCTTAATTTTGCATGCCAGGCAGGAGGCTTAGGTGCAAGGTTGCAAGACAGCCCCGTTCTGATGTTGTTGCAAGATTGCCTTGTTAGGACCAGAGGGAATGGCTGAAGCTGTGTCAGGAGAGGTTTAGGTTGGATATCAGGGAAAGGTTCTTCCCCCAGAGGGTGGTTGGCACTGCCCAGGCTCCCCAGGGCAGTGGGCACAGCCCCAAGGCTGCCAGAGCTCCAGGAGGGTTTGGACAATGCTCTGAGGGACAGGGTGGGATTGTTGGGGTGTCTGTGCAGGGCCAGGAGTTGGACCAGATGATCCTTGTGGGTCTCTTCCAGCTCAGGATATTCCATGATTCTACATCTTCCCCACTAGACACTTCCCTCTGCAACCTTCTGGCTGCCTCTGCTAGCAGGAATTTGCAAACAGGGGGCAGAGCTTTGGGAACAGGGCTGTGCTGGAAGATCAAGGAGAGGGAACTGGAAGGAGCCACCGGTGCCGGTTTGCCCCGGCGAGACCGGGTGTGCAAAGCGCTTTGCATTGCAGGGACAGACAGTGGGGAGCAGCAGGTACCTTGGCACATGCACACCCTCTTTCTAGTGCTAATAAGTCACAGCTTCAGAGGGAAGTGGCTGCAAAGCAGGCTTGGGATTCCTCTGAGGAGCTGGGGTTGCTCAGCAGCCGCGGCTTGGTCAGTCCCTGATTCCCGTGGGGAGGTTGGGCTGGGCTGGCGGGGCCTCTGTTGGTGTTCAGCCTTGTTTGCCTCTGATTTACTTGTCCTGGAAAAGTTCTCCTCACCCAGGGGGTTGATGTGCCCTCAGAGGGCTCTGCTGGAGGAGTTTGCAGGGACCTGTGGTCCACATGTCTGGGTGGGCACAAACGTTGTGCCATCGCATCCCAAATTCCGCTGCGTTCGGACTGGTTTGGATCAGCCTCGAGTTGCTGTTTGAGACCCCCCCCCCCCCATGAGCAGATGCACAAGTTGGCAGTTCCAAAATAGAATCCCAGAATGTTGTGGGTTTGAAGGGACCTTGAGGATCATTCAATTCCACCCTGCTGCCATGGGCAGGGGCATCTTGCACTAGACCTGTCCAACCTGGCCTGGAACACTTCCAGGGATCCAGAGGCAGCCACAGCTTCTCTGGGCAGCCTGTGCCAGGGCCCCTCCACCCTCACTCAAGGATTTCTGCAGCTTTTGTGGCTTTGCTGTCCCATGGCTGCCTGGCACTCTAGCTCAGCTCCTAATTTTATCAGCTGTATAACTCTCTAAGCGCTCTCTGTGTGCAAACGTGCAACATCCAAGGTCAGACGTGCACCACAGTGGCTGATTTTCCTGGTTATCTGGGGTTAGAAAAACCTCTGGCCCATCCTGAAGAAAAAAATCTCCCCCTCTGCCAGCTGGGACTCCCAACTCCAGAGTTGCCACTGGGAAGGCATGAGGGGGGAAACTCCTGTGAGGTCCCATCCAAACCCAGCCCCAGCACCCATCTGAGGGACCAGCTCTGCTGTCATTGTTCCCTTCCTGAGAAGATCCCAGGGGGAGAGAACCTGTTACTCGAACACCTTCATCTTTTATTCATCCTCATTTAGTCTAAATGTCAAGTTTGGGTTTTTTTTTTTAATCGAGGGAATTCTCCTCTCCCTGTAGACTGTCCTTTGGAAGTACACCAGCCTTTGGAAATGGATGGCAGCAATTAGTATTCAGATGAAGGCACCCCTGACGAGTTTCTTCGCTGAATGTATTTTTAACTGTGTTTAAAAAAAAAAAAAGGTGTTTTAAAATGTTTAGAACCACAGGGGTGATTGGCATTGCCTGAGTGAGGTGCTCACCTGTCTCCCCTCCCTGCCATGGAGCTTATTGGCCTTTTTTTTTTTGGGGGGGGGGGGCTTGCTTGACCCCAAAAACAAGCTGGAGAACTTCAAACCTGAACTCTGTTGCTTGTGCAGCGTTAAAATCCCCTCTGTTGGCTCTGGATTCGCAGCAACCGACTCCAGCCAGGGCAGCCTCAGTGGCTTCTTCAGATACAAAACCTCTTGTTCAATGCTAAAAATTCTTCCAAGATTTATTTAGCCAAAAGGAATCGTAGCAGCCAGCTCTGCCTCCCCACTGACCCATGTCAAATAGCTTCTCCAGCTGTCCCTGGCTTTCCCTGGCTTCGTGTCCCCCACGGCTGGAATCGCTGACATTCCCCGGCGTGGCTGCGAAGAAGCTGGAGCCCCTTTGTGACTGTTTGTGGCCGTGAGGCTTTCCAGGAAGGCACAGATGGAAAAGGGAGAGGGGGGAGGGAGGGGAAAAAACCCCTCAGTGGCAGGATCATCCCTTCTGTGTTTTTCCCAGCTCCAGACCTGGTATTCCCAGCCCAGCTCTCGTGGAACGACGGGACCTGGGGCAGGACTGCCCTGGAAAGGGTGTGATTTTTTTTTTTTTTTTTCTGCCATCCAGTGGTTTTTGAAGCTTAATTAGGGCAGTTGGAGCATTTCCACAATCAAATCTCTCATCCCTGATCAGGAATGGTATCTCCCTGACTCTGGCCAGGTCACCTCAAGCAATGGAGATGTTCCCTGCTCCTTTGGACACGTTGATTCGGCTTCTTGCTTGCTGGAAAAACCCAACCAACGCATGGGAACAGTGGCTCTGGGTCATTCTGTGATAGCCACAGTTTTTTCCACGTGCCCAAAGGCTCTGGTTGTGTCTTCTTGTCCCTTGCTGTTGATTCTCCAGGCTCCAAGACTGCATGAGCCGTCATTCCTTTGTTGTCAGCAGACACAGGCACTGGTGTTTCAGCGTGATCTGAGTGATATGCATTGCTGCCCATCTCCCTGCTGGATTATTGCCCTCATATTTAACCACCTGCACCAGCTGATTTCCTCTTCTCTTCCCTTTTTTTTCTTTCCCCCCACAGGTCCACTTTGATCAGTTTAAAGAAGCACTTATCCTCATCTTATCCAGAACCCTGTCAAATGAAGAGCACTTCCAAGAACCAGGTAAATACTAAAATTATCCAAAATATTACATTGTCTTTCACAGAGGAACTTGGAGAAAGTGCTTTTTAGGTGCTGAGCTTGGCCACCCAAGCAGAAGAGCCTGACCTGGGGGGAAGGAGAGTTGAGGTCTGTTGTGGAGCCTTGTGAAAAGGCATTTTCAGAGCTCTCAGATATTTATATCCTGTTACCATGATCTAAATGCCCGGAGAGGCACGTGATGTCTGCGTGTAGAGAGCTGTAACAGCACTTCAGATGCTGTTATGGGGTGTCTCAGGGCTGCAAAATGGGCTGAGGTCTCTCCATCCCACAGCACTTCTGGTGGCCAGGGATGCTTTAGGAGTGGATGGCTGTGGGCAGGCAATCAATTGGCTGCTTTAATGCTGCTGCTGGGAGTAATGTTGATTTTTATATTTTTCTAAGTCCATTCTGTTTCCTTGTGTCTGGGATGAGCAGGGTGACTGTGGTCCCATAGGAAGCTGCTCTCTGTTTCTCCCAGGAAACAGTCAGTCTGGTCCAAAGTGTTTCTGAACAAGGTGAACTCCCTGACAAACCAGGTTGGGGCCAGTTGGAGAATTCTAGAACGGTTTGGGTTAAAAGAGACCTTAGACCATCCTGTTCCACCCCCCTGCCATGGACAGGGACACCTTTCACTAGCCCAGATTGCTCCAAGCCCTGTCCAGCCTGGCCTTGGACACTTGCAGGGATGGGACAGTGCTGTGAGTTTTCACTGTCCTGTTTTTATCTTGCTTTGTCTCAGTGTGCCTTGAAAATGTAGCTTTTTAGGCTTCCCTTGGCAGGAAATATGGTTAAGTTTCATCTGCCCCCCACACACACCTCCCAGTGCACAAGGAACTGGTGGTGCTGGGAGCACTGGGAGGTGTGGGCTGGGCCCCTGCAGCTCCAGCTGGTATCACACCTGTATGTAAATCCCTAATCCTGTCTTTGGAGCAGCAGGGGAGCAAAATCCCCCAAGGAGAAAACAGCTTAGCGAGGGCGGAGAGGGATTCTCCAGGTTTCCTCTCCTGGAGCATCAATCCCAGCTGGAACATCCCACTCTGGAGAGAGCAGCCTGCCAGCAAAATTACCACCTTTCCCCCTTAGATAGGCTGCAAAAACCACAGGGTTTGAAGAGATGTGATTGATGGGTTATCTTTATTTTTCCACCTCTCATTTCCAAAGCTCTTAATGCTTAGAGGGAAATGGGTGATGACAGCTCTTGCACCAGGCATTCCTTAATGGAATTTCCCAGCACAGGTCAGTGGGTGCTGGGGAGAGAGGGGGGGGGAAGCATTGTGGTGTGTGGTGAGGGGTAGGATCTGCTCTGATCCCTTCCAGCCCCTTGGAGAGGGGCTGGCACGGAACAGGAGGCAACCCCAGCACCCCAGTGAAGCAGAACTAATCCAGCATTCTGCATTTATTGGGGAATCATATGGCTGAGAAGCTCCAGCTTGATTGAAATGTAAATAAATCTTCTAGAAACGGCTGAATTTGGGGTTGTCGCCGGGGAAATTACGAGTGAAGCCGGAGAGCCCTCCTTGGGGACACGTTTGTCAGCTGGGTTTGGAGTGGCAGGAAATCAAAGGGCACGGGGAAATCAGGGGCAGGTAGGGAGCCAGCACCAGGCAGGCCTGGGAGGCATTTTATTTTTAATGCATTTTGACAGGTTGGTTAACGCCAAAGTCTTTGCTTCTTTTAATTTAGATCAAACTGGAGATTTGGAGAACAAGCTGCTTTGTGCTGCTGGTGTCAAACTGTCAGGGAGTGGGGAAATGCTGGTGTTCCAGCCCGCCCCAGGCTCGGGGAAAAATTGAGTTAAGAGCTCTAAATCGTATCATTTAAATGAAAATTTAATTTGGGAGGGGGAGAAAAAAAAAGGCAGAGATTTTAAAGCTGTTTGCTTGTGTCTGTGGAGTTTGATCTGGAAGGAAGCGACTATGTGCTGTGATGCTGTGGTTTTATCCAGGGATTTGGGTGATGGGAAGGTCACTTGGGTCTGGGAGCACTGGAGAGCTCGTGGCTTTGGTCTGTCCTGCATGTGCAACACGGCCAAGGGACCTGGCTGGGGACATCATCCTTGTCCCTGTGGATGCTCCTGGCTCAGGGGGGATGGCTCAGCACAAGGAGCCCAGGGGTGACAGGAAGGACGTGGAGCTGTTGGAGCGAGTCCAGAGGAGGACACCGAGATGATTAGAGGGATGGAGCAGCTCTCCCATAAGGAAAGGCTCTGAAAATTGGGATTGTTCAGCCTGGAGAAGAGGAGGCTCTGGGGTGACCTGATTGTGGCCTTCCAGGACCTGAAGGGATCTGACAGGAAAGATGGAGAGGGACTATTTACAAGGAGCTGGAGAGACAGGACAAGGGAATGGCTTCAAACTGACAGAGAAAAGGTTTAGGTGGGATATTGGGAAGAAATTTGTGGCTGTGAGGGTGATGAGGCCCTGGCACGGAGAAGCTGTGGCTGCTCCTGGATCCCTGGAAGTGTCCAAGGCCAGGTTGGAGTAACCTGGGCTAGTGGAAGATGTCCCTGCCCATGGCAGGGGGTGAAATGAGATGGTCTTCAAGGTCCCTTCCAACCCAAACCATTCTGAGATCTATGACAGGGCAGCCCTGGGGTCACTTCAGGATCCCTGGGCTGGGCACAAGGAACCAAAACTCCTGTGGTTCCTGCAGAAGCAACCGATGGGGTTTCCTCATTTTGGGAGGAAGCAGCAGGTGGGAGAAGCACTCAGGCTTGCAGAGAGCAGCTGATATATTTATTTATATGATTTTTCTTTTCTTGGCAAAGAGGCAAAATTCCCTTTGCGAAGGGAAGACTGGCAGGGAAGATGGTCCTGGCATGCTGTGGGCGCTTTGCCTGGGAAGCAACCCTGGAAACCAAGGCAGGCAGAATTCCCAGTGCTGCTGTCATCAGCTCTGTCCCCTTGAGGATGGTGGTGTGGGGACACAGACCCAGCTGTGAACCAGAGCATCAGCTGGCTGGGCAAACCCCCTGGCTCTGCTGGGAAGAGGGATGGGGAGATTCCAGGAAAAGCAGAAAAAAGGCCTGGATGTGGTTTAAAATAGTGATTATTTTAGCTCCTGAGACCCGTGGGACTGGGTTGGCTGCTGCTGCCACCACTGCTCTTTGTCCACGGGTCACTGTTGGGACAGTAAAATAGATTTAAGGGTGGGGAAAGGAAGAAAAAAAAAAACAAACAAAAAAAAAATCATTTCTGTGGGTGATTAGGGGAAAGAAAAAAAAAATCAGGCTTTTTTTTTTTTTTTCCTTCCCATTATAGCAAATAAAAAGTGCGTGGAAGCTCAGATAGGCAGGGATTACCGGGGTGGAGTGCAGGATTACAGGAACACCCAGGAGAAATTAAAGAGCAGTTTGACGCCATCGGCCCTGCGGTCACGAGGGGTTGTTGGGGTTTTTTTTTTCCTTTCCCAGCACGTGGAGACAACAGAATTCCCCTCCCAAAAAGGAGCTGGTGGGAGTGATGCCCTTGGAGGGGCATCTGTGGCTGGGGGAGGGTTGTTTAGGTGGCTGCAACACAGGTATAAAACCAGTGGCTCTGTCCAGACAGGGATGGTTTATGCCCAGACAAAATCTTTGGGTGGAAACACGTTGGATTTTTGGGTCGTGGTGCCCCAGCCATCGCTCCTCTCCACCTCCACTGGAACAGGGACTTGGAGGAGTTCAGACATACCTGGTGCCTCAGGGGATTAGGATTTAGCAGATCCCAGCTGCCCCTGTGCTTTGCCCAGCAGTTGGAGCGTCCCTGCCTTCCAAATCTTAAGCAGCAAAGGAATTAATTTCACCTCTCTAAACGCTGGGACTGTGGGATGAGGGTCTTCCTGCTCTAAACCCCCTTTTGTCTGCGCTCCAGGGCTTTGATGCTGGGCCCAGGAAGAGGAGACACCCCCCCTCCTCGCCTCCTCCATCCTCCCCGAGCATCTGAGGGCAGAGCAGGATTTTGAAATTACTTATCTGGCTCAGAAAGGCAGAAAATCAAGTGGAAATCTCCAGCCATGGAGACGTTTCAGTGCCGAGATGGACGAGGGGGGAGCAAGAAAGGGAATTGATGGTTTCTGTCTGCGGTGCTTAAATCAGGGAGGTCTTGTGAAATGGAGACTTAAAGTGGGTTGTTTGTTGTTGGGTTTTTTTTTTATTCAGGGGGCACTTTGGAGGCCACAAACCCTCTGGGCAACGGGCAGGAGGGTGAGAGGCTTGTTCTCTCAGCCTCCTGCTCTTGTTCCCAGCCTGGGGGCAGTTCAGGGAGGGCAGATCAGACCTCAGTATTTAATTAGGCACCGGCTCTAGAGCCTGTGTTTGGCTAAGCCTGAGTGTTGCTGTGAGAGGCAGGGAGGGCTCAACCTATTTCATTTTTCTCTTTTTTTTCTCCCCTTTCTTGGTGCCTTGTCAGCCACACAGTAATGGGAGTCTGTGAGCTGCAGCATCTTGCCTTGTTGCTGGTGGGAGAAGTGGGTACCTGGACACAAACATCCTCCCCTCTGCTCAGTACAGGGGGATATCTTATACTTTTGGGGATAAATAGCACACAGGGCTGTCTCATGGGCACCTGCCCTCACTGAAAGCCTTGATTTTGGCATCTCCCTCCTGTTCCTCCTTTGCCTTTGAAAGCATACGTGGATTGAGCAGCTCTTTCCATCTAAGGCTGGACTTGATGACCTGGGACACCTTTTCCAACTTTAATCGTTCTATAATCCTTCCTCATCAGTTTTGGCTGGGAATGAGAGATTGTTCAGCTCATCCCTGAACTTCCTGCATTCAGGGAGCACGGGTGGCTGCTTTCTGCTGGTGTGTGCACTTGGCATTCCCTAAATATTGGGAGCAGTGGGAGCATTAAGGGCATGGCTGCTGTGCTGGGGGTTTGGGTTGGGAAAGCAGGAGATGGAGGGGCTTAAAGGATGCTGCAAGTGTGGAAGGTATCCATGACTGAGAGATGGTGGTGCATGAAGCTTTCTGGAAAGGAGATGGATTCATGCTTCCAGGGATGGGGCTGCAGGATGTGGTCCCTTATGCCAGTGTGGCACAGGGCAGGGGAAAGAGCTGCAACCCAGTGTTAACAAAAACACCCTGGCTCTGGAAACAGGATTTCAGGATGCCCGAGCTGGGAGCTCCTCAGGCACAGCCAGTTTGAAAGTCAGAGCAAAGCAGGAACAAACTTTCTGCTCTCAAGCTGTGAAGGGTCACCTTTCCCTCCTGGGGATGTTCTCAGGCTTCACAGCTTTTTAATTACAAAGGGAAAACAAGCTCACCCAGGGTGCTCAGACCAAACAGCAGAGAGAAATCAGCTGTCAGCCTCCAAATGCTTAAAAAAGAAGGGGGGAGATGCTCCCATTGTTCCCATCCCTGTGCTTGCAGGGAGCTCAGTGTGAAGGCACTTGTGTTTCATGGAATCATGGAATGGCTTGGGTTGGAAGGGACCTTGAAGACCGTCTTGTTCCAACCCCTTCCATGAACAGGGACACCTTCCACTAGACCACATACAGCTGGATTTCCAGCTGCAGCAGTGCTTAAACACACTGTCAGTGTGGCAGGGTTGGAAACAGGATTCTTTGGGAAATCCAGAAGGAAATTTAGCTTTAGCTAAATAATTTTGCTAAATTACAGCTTCTTCCTCCCTCTTCCCCCCCACCCCCTCATCTTTCTGAAGACAGATGGGCATGGAGGTACATCCCTGTCTTAGGAATAAAAAAATGATTCCTGAAGAAAAACAAAGCCCCCAGCCCTCTTGTGAGGGAGGGAGAAAAATAACAGGGTGAACGAGTCGCCACAAATATTAGCATTTCAGAGAGAGCTGCTGGATGGAGATTGTTCACCACCAGGCAGGCTTTAATAGGAGTGATAAGGTTTGCTTTTGTTCTGGGGCTCTTGCTCAATCAGCCTGTCTCCTCGAGATTTTTTCTATCGGCTCCCTCCATCTCCCAACTTTCATGTGCTGAGTCCCAGCTGCAGCAAATCTTGTTAAGATGGCCTTGTTCAAACACAGGCGCCGGGTTTGTTCCCTAGAGCTGCACCACGGCTGGATGGAGTGCAAGGCTTCAGGAATCAAAGCACTCCTCGTCCTGTGTATTTTATAATTCATTGCATAGCTAAGTTGTGGAATATTTTTTTTTTCCCCTCTCTAACAAGCTTGAAGCCTTTTCTTCCATATCTGAAGGAATATTATCCGAGGAGGCATTTGGGTAGGGGGGTTTTAGAGACCCACTGCTTCCCCTGTATCCTTTGTCAACGATGGACCAGCTTCCCTGTGCCTTATTAGTATTGCAGCCTTGCATTTATTTTATATCAGAGCCCTCTGCAAATAAAATTTTCAAAAGCTGCTGCTCTTGCCACCGCGAGTGGCGGAAAATAAAAGATGATGGAGTCCTGGGGGGGTTTCGACAGTCAGGTTAGCAAACACTGAAACAAAGCGTGGCACAGAGCCTTCCCCTAATTGAATCCCTGGTTAATTTGGTCCTCTGTTTAATTCACCCCCTGCGTCGGGTGATTCTCACCGAAATAAGCGCGTTTTTTGGGGCTGTTTTATTTTTTTGTTTTGATCCTCGTCTGCGAGTGCTCCCGGATAATTCGGTCCCCGAAGGCAGGAGCTTGCTGTGGGAAGCTGGAGCAGGGGGAATGTTGGAGCCCCTGTAATTAGAGGAGGACTCCAAAAGGTTATTTAGATCCCGCAGTTGGCGCGAGCTGGGACCTGCCCCGCTGTCGCCGGGATCGGCTGCTGGTGTCGGCCCCCGAGAGACGTGGGCCTCCAAACTTGCCTGGTTTTGTTTTATTTTCCACTTGCCAGGTTGTTCTTGCACTTTTAATGGAGCTGAAATTTAAATCCACGGGTAGCAGCGCCCAGGTGTCTGAGGGATCTGGAGACCTGAGCTGCCTAAGTGCATCTCTGTCCCTAATTAAACCTGCCCGGCACTGCTAATGGAGATTAGCGCGAGGAGCAGAGGCCTAATGGACTTTCCGTCCGAGGCTCTTGGCAAGGTTGAGGGAGTGTTTCCCCATCCTGTTAACTTGATCTGGGAATTGGGGAAGGGTGAGGAAGAGGAAGATTCCACTTAGTGACAGCTTTTTTTGTTTTAGGGGGAAGCAGAACCACTCCTAACCCATCAGGCCCAAGGCCACACTGAGGGCAGCGATCCTGGGAATGTGCAGCCCGTTGGTGCTTGTCCAGTGGGAATGGTGGTGGCAGTTCTGACCAAACCAGCCCTGGGAGCTTGATCTGAAAAAAAAAATCATGTTATCTGTGTGTGTGTTGTTCTTAAATTTCACAGATTGCTCCCCAGAAGCACAGCCCAAGTACATCAAAGGTGGGAAACGCTACGGCCGGCGTTCCCTGCCGGAATTCCAGGAGTCTGTGGAGGACTTTGCCGAGGTGACCGTCATCGAGCCCCTGAGCGAGGAGGCACATCCCACACACATCCCCTCCAGCGAGCAGGTGAGCAGGGAAGCGGGATGAGCATTGGGATAGCCCTGTCTGGGCTTGTCACCCCCAGCCATCGCTGCTCCCCACATCCAAAGGGGGGGGTTCGGATGTCCTTGGAGCCTTCCCAGCAAAAGGCATCGATCGGCCATGCCAGGCAGCACCTCCCTTGCTCCAGCCCCACATTCCCATCCGCATGGCTGCCGTGGGAAGTGGGGAAGGAGCCAGGGGTGATGTGCTGCGGGTGCTGGTGGTGACGTGCTCCGTGTGCCGGCACCGCTGGCCTCGCCGCTCTCCTGGCTCCAGAGCGGGCCAGCAATTAGGGAAGGGCTGTCCTGCTGCCTCCGTGGCTAACGAAGTGTGGGCTGGGAGCACACGGAGCACGTCCGCATCCATTAGCTCAGCTGCCAAAACCCACCCGTGGCTCCGGAGCTCTCTGGCAGAGGGAATGGGGGGAAAGGGGTGGTGGGTGGCAGAGCTCTGCAGCCAGCGGATGCTTTGGGATGGTGACTTGGACTTGCTCAAAAATCCAGATTTTTTTTATTTTTTTATTTTTTTTATTATTCCTGGTTTTGTGACTAAAACTCGTGGCTCTCTCTGTGCCAGTGCTTTCGATCCCAAAATCTCTTGCTTCCCCAGACAGAAAAGCTAAAAGGAGCCGAGTGGTTGGGATTGGTGTGTGTTAGAGTACGGCCACAGCAGCATTTCCCGGGAGCTGGGCCGCTTCCAGCCTGCCCTGGGTTGCCAAGTATTGTTGATTCAGGAGCACAGGGTGGGAGTTTTCCAGTGGGAAGGAGAAGCGCTGCTGCTTTCTCCCCTCCTCTGTCTCTTGGCTTCGTTTGCAGCCACCAGCCCTTCATGGGAAAGCAAGGGAGAAATTTCCAGGTTTTCAGTGCTATTCCTATGCAGCTGAGCTTAAAAATTTAAAAAAAAATACCTCAAAGAAAAGCTTTTCCACCAGACCCAGCTTCTTTTCCCTGCTCTCGGTGACCTTTGCTCAGCGCCGCAGGGATGCTCATCCATCTCCTGGTGCTGCCCACATGGGCTGCCCTGACCTTGGAATCGGTGTTAATCCTCCCATACCCCCTAGGGAAGCCATGCCCTTGATGGAAGAGGCTACTCTAATCTTACTCCTCGGTTTTAGCTGTCACAGAGGTGTAAAAGGGTAGTTTATTAACAAGGTCAGTTAATTAACCCAGCTGGTACTGTAACCACGGGGCTGGATCAGTCTCCTGCTGAGAACGCTTGTTGCACCTTTTAGGGTGACAGGACGGTTAATTCTCTTGCAAATTAAGCAAAAAACTGGCTAAACTTGTAAAATCCCTACTCCATCAGCATCGCTATCTCACCTCTAAAGCAGATCCTCTTGGTATGCATGGAAATGAGTTGCTGGGAGGTGTTGAGGGGTCCTAGGGAAATGCTTGGAGGCTCCTGATGCGTTGACTCCCTGGGACTTGGCACAGCTACCAGCCTTTTCCCAGTTTTCTGCTGTTGTGTGTACACACACCGCCGGCGTTCCGCAAGCCTGGCTCCGGCCCGGGCTGTTTGCGGCCTGAGAACTGGGACAGGGTGGCTTAATTGGCGCTCGCTCTCAAGCGGTGCCAATTAAAAGGGCTCAGGCTCTGTCTGAGAGGATTCCTTCCTTCCTTCCCTTCTCTTCCCTTCCCTCCCTCCCCTCCTCGTGGCTGTAAACACGAGGGGAGAGGCTGGAGGGCTGGTCTGTGCGTGGGATCAGCTGCCCAGGGGAGGCTCTGTGACCTCCATCCCCGGTGGTTTTTCAGGTGCTGTTGGATAAAGTAACGACCAGCTGGGTTTGGGTTTGGTGTTGATCCTGCTGTGAGTCGGGAGTGGTGGTGGGATCCTGAAGGTCCCTCTGACCTGCAGGAGCTTGTCCCCATGGATGCTGGCTGTGCTGACTTCCAAACCTCACTGTAGAGCATCTGTCACCTCCCCTTCCCCAGCTGTTGGCTCTGCTCTGGGAAAGGTCCCTCCTACTTGCAGGTTCGTGGGATCCCAAAATGGTTTGGGTTGGAAGGGACCTTAGAGTCCATCTTGTTCCACCCCCTGGCATATGCAGGGACACTTTCCACTAGGTTACTCCACAGGTTACTCCAAGCCCTGTCCAACATCCCAGCTCTGTCCTTCCAGTGCCTTCCAGAGCCGCTCTCTCCCATTATCTGTGTGTTTGCTTCTACAAGAGTTGCTTCTAGCACGGCACATGGCCTTGGAGCAAAACCTGGAAGGCTCAGGTTGAAAATCCTTGTCTTTGGGTCCTTGATGTGAGGCTGCCAAAGTGGGATCGTCCTGTAAAGCCAGGATTTGTGGATAACAGCTCAGGGCAGTGCCCGCTCCCTGCAAAAGCGTGTTATTGATGTGGCTCTGATGCTTTGGAGCTGGGGGCGCTTGGCAAAGTGGGGTGTGGAGATCTGACAGGTTCTTGGGGTCTCTGCTGCGGCTGCTCAGCCCAGGGAGCTGATCCCTGGATCCGGGTTTTGCCAACACTGGGGCTCCGGCTCACCTTGCGCCGCGCGAAGCGCAGCGGGCTCGGCGTGCGCTCCTGATCGTCATTTTAATTAGCCATATATATTCTGGGGGGGAGAACAAAGGTCTGTCTGGCTGGAGCAGATGGCAGCGGGGGAAGAGGTGGCTGCTGCCTTATTCTGGGGAGAGGCCACGGCGAGCGAACGGCACAGGCTGCAGATGCATTGAAAGCCGCGGCCATCTGCTCCTCGGCCCGGCCGAGCACGCGCCTCCCAAATAATAACGCGTTCCTGGGATCCCGGCGGCTGCTGGGTGTGACCCGTGGCCAGCTGTAGCCCTGCTGGGGCTGGGGGAACAATGCCAGGCCTGACATCGGGATGTTCCGACCCCCCCCTCGTGCCCGACCCGGCCCCTCTCTTTGTGCTCCCGCCGGCGGTGGCCGACCCCGAGCCCCCCTCACACAAAGGGGACCCCCCGGCACGGGCAGGGAGGTCACACGAGCGCCCCGGGGTCGCTGTCGGGGTGAGGGGGGGTGTTTCCAGCCCGCAGCCTCCTCGGGTTGTTGGTGTTTTTGGAGTTGTTGCGTGTTGTGGTTTCGTAGAATCCCAGGACGGTTTGGGTTGGAAGAGATCTTAAAGGCCCATCTCGTTCCCAAACCCCTGCTGTGGGCAGGGACACCTTCCACTAGACCAGGTTGCTCCGAGCCCCGTCCATTATGTCCATAAACGCTTCCAGGGATGGAAGTGCCACAGCTTCTCTGGTTTGGGGGTCTTGGTTTTGAGGCGTCCTTGATGTGAGAGGGTCTGGTGCTATGAAATATATATATATATACATAAATATGTTGCTTATGCGGAAAGACTTGGACACAGTGGATCTGCCTTCTGAGCATCACTACCAGATTCCCCTCAGTGTCCCCCCCAGCACAGGGACAAGGATGAGTGGCTGCAGGGTGGCACTCAGAGACCCTCTCCCCACCCAGTGTTGGCTGTTGCACACGTGGGCTGGGATGGTGTCAGCTCATGCAGTTTTTAGGCTGTTTTCTGTCTTTGCAGATGGTAATTACATAAAATAATAGAAAGGCTTGGGTTGGAAGGGACCTTAAAGCTCATCCAGTTCCACCCCCCTGCCATGGGCAGGGACACCTTCCACTATCCCAGGTTCCTCCAAACCCCATCCAACCTGGCCTGGAACACTTCCAGGGATGGGATTTGACGGTACCTGCTGCCTCAGCTCCTGGTGGGACATTGTGATGCTGTGGCAGCGAACGGCCCTCGCCTGGTCCGGCAGCTGAAACGGGAACGAGCAGCAGAGCTAAAAAAAGTCCAGTGACCTAATCCAGTTTCCATGGTAACGTTGTAGATTAATGGCTTTTAGCTGTAATCTGAATGAGACGTATTGAACTTTTCTGTGACGATTTAGAGCCTCTTTATGTCCTGGGTGACTTTGCCTCCAAATCCATCGGTCACGTGCAGGCAGGAGTGTCCACTCGCAGCGCCGGGGAAGCAACATCTGCCGAGGCCGCTGCTAAACCACAAGTTCGTGTGGCGTGGGAGTAAATACCCTTGGCCTGGTACAAGGGTGGTAGGGATGAGACAACGTGTAGTACATGAGGGAATCATCTTAAATCCTGGGCTTCTGCCCTGCTGCTGGTGCTGCCTGAGCTGATGGGGTGTTTCCAGAGGGAACGGGATGGCTTGAGGCCACCGAAGAGCAGGGTTGTTTTTTTTCTTTCCTCGAGCCTGTTGGCAGCACAGGTCTGTCTCCTGACCTAGAGCTGCAGTTAGTGTGGAGGGGTTTTGGAGTGGGCTTGGCTAAACACGGGCCAAAATAGGGAAAAACAGGATGCTTGAAGGAGAGGATAAACCCAGGTATCAGCTCTATCACCTTTCCACCCATTACCTCGACTATCAACACCTCTATGAAGAGCAACACAATTTTCTTGGAAGGCAAACCCCTCCCTCTCTCCCATCACCCTGCCAGGCTCCGATCTGCCACCTCTCCTGGGTCATTCTGTGGGGCTTTGGGTGTCTCTTGCTGCAGCTGTGGTTTCTCCCCACGGGAGAGCAAGGCAGGATCAAAGAGCCATGGATTGCCAGCCCAGCCCGCAGGGAGCTGGGAGATGAAAGCCCAGCGGCGTTGCTGGAGCCCTGCAGCTCCTTCAGTGCTGATCTCAGAGTCTCTTTGCTAGGGGTGATGATGTCTTGCAATAGTAATAACTGAGGAACCTTTTGTTTTCTCCCCAGCGCTGGAAGACGCGAGACAGCGAGGAGTACGAGGCCGAGGGTAAGAGCAAAGAGCAGCACTTGGGTGTGCTTGTTCTCCTGACAGCTTGGAAGATGAATCAGAGGAGCACATGGAGAGGGTCTGGGGCCAGCTTGGGTGTGTGGAGCATCCCTGCCTGGCTGGTGCAGAGCTCAGGGAGGTGCACGTGGGGATGGAAGCTAAAGCAGGAGGCCTCAGAGGGCACATCGTGTGCCTTCGCCTCTCTGCCTTCTTCACCCTCGTGTCCCTGAGCTCAGCACCCCTGTCCTGGTCCCCACTCCTGCCCTGGGGGGTGCTGGCTGTAGTGGAGCTCGGTGGGCACTAGATGTCAGCAGGAACCAGTTGTTAAAGGTTCCCTGGTTGTCATAGAATCATAAAATCATATAGTTTGGTTCGGAAGGGATCTTAGAGATGTCCAGTTCCACCCCCTGCCATGGGCAGGGACACCTCCTACTTCACCAGGTTGTTCAGAACCCTGTCCAGCCTGGCCTTGAACACTTCCAGGGAAGAGCTACTACCTCTGTGTGCCAGTCTTTTACCATCCTCATCCTGTAAAAATCTTCTTCCTTTTAATTGCTTCAACACCTCTTCTGCATTTCAGCTGCTCTCTGACTCTTACCCTACCCAAAGGGGTCATGTTTTTCCTCCTAAAGCAGCTTTTCCAGCCCCAGGAGGTGGCCTTGCAGCTCCCTTGATCCCCTAAGTGCCCAGGGGAGGAGGGGGTCCCTTCTCCATCTATGCCTGGATGGAGAGCTGCCCTTCCCCTGGCTGGCAGCCCGTGTTGACCATTGGACTCAGCCACATTCCCAAAGATCCTCCTGGCCACCGTCCTGCCTGTAGGTCACCCTGAAGCTGGTCAGGCACTGGCACAGCTGCCCAGGGCAGTGGTGGAATCCCCATCCCTTGGGGGGGAATTAAAATGTGTGGATGTGGCACTTGGGGACAATGGGTTAAGGGTGGCCTTGGCAGTGCTGGGGGAACAGTTGGACTTGATGATCTGAGAGATCTTTTCCAACCTCAACAATTCCATGATTCCACGGACATGGGGTTCCCTCCCCTGTGGTGGCTCACGTGAGTTGAACGCTGAGCAGAACCTTCTGGTGGATTCAGATACTTGTGGGACCAGTATCCGTACCCCGAAATCCCCCATGTGCTCTGAGCAGGATGAGCTTAGGCAAATGATGCCATGGGATCTGATGAGCCAGAAAGGAGCTCTGCCCACCAGAGCAGCAGGTGCCCTGTGACGTGCAGAAACCCCAGGTCTTCTGGTGGCCGCTCCAAAAACCAGAGCGATTTCCCATTTCCAGGACAGCTGCGCTTCTGGAACCCGGATGACCTGAACGCCTCCCCAGGCACCTCACCCAGCCCAGACTGGATAGAGGAGAAGCTGCAGGAGGTCTGTGAGCACCTGGGGATCACCAGGGATGGCCACCTGAACAGGAAGAAGCTGGTTTCCATCTGTGAGCGGTACGGGTTGCACACGGTGGCTGGGGAGGTGAGTGACCACGTACAGACCTTCACACCCCTGCCTGTGCCTGGGATTTACTGTGGCTCCCCAAAATCTGTCCTGGCAAACAGGTTGCTACTTAGAAAGGAGTTTCCAGCTCTAGCTCCTGATTTCCCAGCAATGTTTTTGGTGTTGTACCATCAGATGTGGGTGGCTGCTCTAGGAGGAGGCAGCTGCCAGCCTTACACTGTCATGTGCGTCTTCTCACGCAACTGCAGAGGAAACTGCAATTTAAAAACATTTCTTGAATTCCAAGCATGTCTCCTTAATCCCAGGAATCTTCTAGCTAGGCTGTAAAATGGGTTAAATATTCATAGGTGGTTGCTTTTGACTTTGTGAAGGCCTCTAGGCTGTTTCTGTCCTGCATCAAGAGTCCACAAGAAAATGAATTCTTTAGCAAAGAAAGTCTCTTGTCAACTTAGGATTTGGTTTTATTAAAAAAGTCAGGCTTTTTGCATCTTAAAACAACATGGCTTGTAATAATTCCCTCCATAAAACATGTTTCTGGGCAGGTATTCCTTTGCAGTATCTGCAATGAAATGTTTTCAGGGTATTAAGGCAGAAAATGGAAAAGATAAACTGGAGACAAAGAAATAGCGAGGGACTAATCTGAACGTCTCTGGTCCTGCTCTTCAGAAAGCAGCACGCCCTGAAGCATAAAACAAATTCATTATAACCTTGCAGTGTCTTACTGTGGGGTTTTTTGCCTGGTCACTTCAAGCTGCTGAGGGTTTGGCATCTCTCAGTGCATTGTGCTGAATTCCTGCGGTCACCCTGTCTAGGGAGCAGAATGAAATGAGGCTTTTTTTCATGCTGCCTCATTAAATAGAGGCTCCAAGATGGTCATGGAGCTTTTTTCGTGGTGTCTGTGTCTGCAGTTTTCCATATGGAGGTTGCTGTACCAGCATTAGGCTGGTGTGGTACCAGATAACTCTTGCTTTGCTCTTTTTAGAGCCTGGGGAATAGAATGTTTCCTCTGTGCCAGATTGTCACCGTGCTGGTTTGGTGATAGATGTGATCTCTGTCTCCTTGCAGGTGCTTGAAGAGGTGCTCCACAACCTGGAGCAAGATGGGACCATGAGTGTAGAGGATTTCTTCTATGGCTTGATTAAAAATGGGAAGTCACTGACACCCTCGGCGTCTACTCCGTACCGGCAGCTGAAACGGCACCTCTCCATGCAGGTGAGAAACTGATGTGGATCCTGGGAGAAAAGGAGGGGGAAAAGTCCTGAGCAAATCCCACTTAGCTTGTCTCCTCCTCTTCCTCACCTTTTCTCCCTGGAGTGGCAGCTGTGAGGGGCCCCCTGCCCAGTGGAGGCAGGAGGTGGTGACAGGGAGCTGCTCCAAAAGCAGATTTCAAGTCCTCTCTCAGAAAAAGCTTCTTTGGGAGGTCTGGGGGGAGATGAAGCAGAAAACACCCTTGTGGTGAAGGAGCAGATGGCTCTGACAACCTGTGAAGTGCAGTAAGTAAATGGTTGTAGAGTTATAGAATCTCAGAACGGTTTGGGTTGGAAGGGACCTTAAAAACCATCTCGTTCCACCCCCTGCCATGGGCAGCGACACCTTCCACTGTCCCAGGTTGCTCCCAGCCCCATCCAGCCTGGCCTTGGACACTTCCAGGCATGGGGCATCCAGTATAAACTGGGTGCAGGGGGAAGTGATACCTGGGGTAGACTGGGGGCCATGGACATGCAGGTCCCACACCTCTTCTCCAATTATTACTTATTTTCTGAGAGAGAGTTTGAAATCTCCTCCCTGCCTTTGCCTGGAAGCTGAGGGCTATACCCAAAGCACCTCTGCATGTGCTCCCTGTGACCTTTTTAGGGGAGGTGACACTTAAAACTGAAAAGGAGCAGTGGAAAACACTTCTGGAGCCACTGGGGACAGCTCTGAAACTGCTCCTCCTTGGATTGAGCTCAAATCCCAAGTGCCTGGTTGCGCCGCGGTGCCGTGAGGTCAGCGGGAGTGCTCCCGCTGGTGTTTGCTTGGCAGTGAGGAAAAGCAGGCCTTTAATCCTTAATCTCTTGGAGTAGGGAAATTACATTTATAAGCCTGTGTGGGCACGGGGTTGCCAGATGCCTGGCACTGCCCGTGCCCTGTCACACCCTCACCCTCTCCCGGCAGTCCTTCGACGAGAGCGGACGGCGCACGACCACCCCCTCGGCCATGCCCAGCACCATCGGCTTCTCCCTCTTCTCCAGCCTGGATGACGGGATGGGATACGGCTGTGTGGAGGGTGTCCTCGACTGCTGGCACCAGGAGGGCATAGAGAACAGCCAGGAGATCCTGAAGGTAACCACCAGCTCCATCTCATCCCTTGGATGTGGGTTTTTTTCCCCCGGCGGTGGATGCTGGATTGTAACTGAGTTATTTTTTTCCCTGCTGAAATCCCTGGGTTTTTTCCTGTTTAAAACTTCCCAGAGAAGCTGCCCTATCCCTGGGAGTGTTCCAGGCCAGGTTGGACAGGGCTTGGAGCAGCCTGGTCTAGGTGAAGGTGTCCTTGCCCATGGCAGGGTTGCAAGAGGATGGTCATTATGGCTCCTTCCAACCCAAACCATTCTATGATCCTATAAAAATTCCCAGTGCTAGTGATGACAGTTCTGTGAAACTTCCAATAATTTCCTTTATGGTGCATCCCACAGAGATGGAAGCTAATGATAAAAATACAATGTGATTTCTAGCCTAGCTCAAAGAGGTCACCTATATTTGTTAGAAAGCAATTTAATTCCTTCCCCTCCCTGAATAGCTGCAGCTCTCAGCACTGGGGTGACCTGAATCACGGCTGGTGCTGAGGTGGAGGACAGCATTTGAAACTCTGCCCAGTCCTTAGTGTTCTGTCAGAGAGTAAAAGGGTGATAGGGGTGCAAATCAGATGCCTGGCTAAACCCCATCCCTGTCCATCTGACTAGAAGCTGCGGATGGGAGAAGATAACTTCACATGGTGGTCTCTGCTTTGAGACCCTTGCTGGGTTCCCAGCAATGCTGACCCTGTGATTCCCATGACTTTGAATGTCCATGTGGGTATTGAACACCCAGGTTGTAGTAACCCCTATCATTGCTCAGGCTTTAAAACTCACTTGTAGCCTGGGTTTGCACAGGACAGTTTGAGAACGTGGGACTATCTTCACCAGGCTCATGTGTCCACCTTTACCTTCCCTTCTGATGTTGTTTTCCACTGGCAGCTCCCTTTGTTCCTGGTGCCACTGGGGTGGTTTCTCCAGTGTCTGCAGTGTTTCAGCCCCACCAAGTACTTTGCTTTGTGCTCCTGCAGAGTTAGATTGAATTAGGAAATCATTTAAGTTGCAAAAGACTTCTAAGATTGAGTCCAACCGTCAACTGCCTGTTCACCACTAAAATATGTCCCCAAGTGCCGTGTCCATGTGAGTTTTGAATACAAAGGGAAAAGCCTTTCTTCAAGGCCAGGTTGGACAGGGCTTGGAGCAACCTGGTCCAGTGGAAGGTGTTCCTGCCCATGGCAGAGGGGTTGAAATGAGACCATCTTTAAGGTGGTCCCTTCCAACCAAACAGCTCTGGGATTCTATAAAATTCCGAGCAGTTGCTGATAACTCGCTTTCTGAGAGGTGAGATCCTCACCATCAAATCCTTCCTGCTTTTGTGTTGCCTCTGTTGCAAGAGCTGGTTCAGTTTAATATCAGCATCTCCAACCACTTGGCTGCAGCAGTTGCTGTTTGGGAAGGCCGGTGTCGTTAGATCCTCTGGAGAATTAGTGCATTTCATCAGGCCTGGCCTTAATTTCCTGCCGGCCTTGCGGCTCAGCCGGGACACTTCCCATCTCCACAGCTGGCAGCGGCTCCGGAACGCAGGGAGGTGGCAGAGATGTCTGGTTTATTGCCCCGGGGGCATCTGTGACAGATTAATTAGCCAGCCAAGATCTCTTCTGAGCCTCCTCGTCTCATCCTGTCACTCCATGTCCAAACGTCTCCCGGCTCCCGCGGGGCAGGGAAGCTCGTTCCGCTCTGACGGCGCGTTGCTCTTGCAGGCTTTGGACTTCAGCTTGGATGGGAAGGTGAACTTGACGGAGCTGACGCTGGCGCTGGAGAACGAGCTCCTAATCACCAAGAATGGGGTCCACCAGGCAGCCCTGGCGAGCTTCAAAACGGAGATCAGGCACCTCGTGTAAGTCTCTGGGGTCGCTGGATGTGCCGCTCCGTCGGGCCAAGCAGGAGCTGGAGGGGCAGCTGAGGAATGGTGGTGTGGGACGTGGCACTGGAAGGCTCAGTTCTCTCTTAGGTTGCTCCCAAACTTCCAGCTGTCTCCTTTTTTTTTTTTAAGCACTCACCCCCAAGGATTGCAGAAAAATTGAGTTGAAAAATAAAAAAGTGAAAGCAGGATGTTGTTCCCAGTCTGGGAACAGTCTGGAAGTGGTCACTGCTATCCCCAGTGGTCATGGATGGCTAAAGAATGCACAGCATAGGACAGAGGCTGGTGCAGTTTATCAGTAACTTTAATCCAAACTGATTTCTTGCATCCCAGAGCTTTTGCCATGTGAGAGGCGTGAGGGGGAGCTACAAAATCACTGTGCAACCCCCCATTTTTCATTTGAAAGTCAACACAGTTTGACTTTGCACTGGACCTGCCGTGCAGGTTTCTCTGTTGAGGGAGTGTGGGAGATGGGAAACATTTCCCTGTATGTATATTTATTAATTTATAAGTTATATATATGTATTACTGGAGCTTAAATCTTCTCACACACCAACTGATCATCTTGTCCACCCCACTTTGGACACCCTGACTTTAAGCACTGCACCCTCAGCTTTGTGTGGATTCAGTCCCGTTGTGATTGTTGCATCCGTCTGCCACATACCCGAGCTCCAGTTGTTTGTGGTGTTTTGTTTGTACTGCAAATTTTTGAATAGTTTAGATATTCAGGATATTCATATGACAGGCTGAAGGAGCTGGGGGTGTTCAGCCTGGAGAAGAGAAGGATCCAGGGGGACCTTTGAGCCCCTTCCAGTGTCTAAAGGGGCTCCAAGAGAGCTGGAGAGGGACTGGGGACAAGGGCCTGGAGGGACAGGACATGGGGGAATGGCTTCCCACTGCCAGAGGGCAGGGAGAGATGGGATATTGGGAAGGAATTCTTCCCTGTGAGGGTGGGGAG
>JAWWLV010000179.1:62364362-62379657 GCA_035041135.1 Platyrinchus mystaceus
AAAATCCTGTTAATTTTGGTCTAACTTCCAGTTAAAACCCTTTCATTTTATCTTTTAAGAAAAGATTCTTAATATTCCCAGCATTCTTCTTGTGCGGTCTCTTGGCTCACAGTAACAGGCAGATTATGAGGAGGAGGAGGAAGGGAAAGAAGGAAAGAGAAAGGGAAAGGAGGACAAGATGCTCAAAACTAAAATGTCAGAAGTACCCCAGATTTGTCCAGAGAAGCTGTGGCTGCCCCTGGATCCCTGGAAGTGTTGCAGGCCAGGTTGGACAGGGCTTGGAGCAACCTGGGCTAGTGGAAGGTGTCCCTGACCATGGCAGGGGATGAAATAAGATGGTCTTTAAGGTCCCTTCCAACCCAAACCACTCTGTGATTGAGTCCAAAATCAACTGGTAATCAGTATTTTGGATTAAGTAGATGCAATTAGATTTTTGGATCATCTGGAACACCTTTCCACATTTGCTCTTCTCTTTAGATCCGACAGCTGGAATCCACAATCCTTTCCCTAAAGCACCAGAAGCATCAAAGCCAGTCAGGCATCGTCAAAGCCATAGAGCAGGAGAAACTGAGCCTGAAGAGGGAGTGTGAACAGCTGCAGAAGGAGTTGTCATCTGCAAACAGGAAGGTTAGTTTTGGGTGGGGGAAGTGAACAAGCTGTAACTTTGTTCTTTTCCTCTGAGTTTTGTGCTTTTTCTCTCTAAAAAAAACAACACCCTGATTGTGCCCTGTGCATCTGCAGGGTGGATTCACTCGTGGCAAAGCATGACATTTGTCCAAGTACTCCTGGGGTTTTTTTTAAGTCTTGAATTGTCTTTATATTTAATGGTTCATGAGTTGAGTATTGGGGAGAAAAAAAATAAAAAAAAACAGATAAAATAAGGCACTGCTGTTTTTTTCTAAGGAAACTTCTCTTGTCTCTGATAGATCAGTCAGATGAATTCTCTTGAACGTGAACTGGAGACCAGCTCAGAAAATGAAGGGCTAAGGAAAAAGCAAGTCAAGCTGGATGATCAGTTAATGGAGGTACTTCTCAATCAGTGTTGACTGTGGGGCTTCATTCCTGTCTCACTCTGTCTGTGGGTTTGTTTTAAAACAACTTCTGGATGGGTAGGAACAGAGAAAACTCATTGAAACTGGAAGAACTAATCTCTCCTAATATTTAACTTCATCTTTCATGACCAAGATGTGAGTGTGACAAATGTTGTGGTTCATCATAATTCAACATAAGGCTTCAGATGTAAAATCAAACAGCAAAGAAACTTCTTTCTTTGAGGCAGGGCAGACACTTCCCTCTTCCTTCCTAAAACATGTCACCTCAAATTTCCTGCCTGATATTTGTGTGATGCTGCTCTTAATGGAGAAACCTGTTCTTATTTACTGTGGGAGTGGTTTGCTGAATTTAGGCCTTGTGATCTTATCCAGATCGTGATAAATTACCAATTTATACATTTTACTGTCGTTTTCACTCATGCCTTGAAATTTTCAGCTGAGATTCTTCCAGAGGCTCCAAATTATGCTGGATGTTAAAACTGTATAAAGTCTGAGGGGTCCTTGGAATGGGCAGAGCTTAACAACGTTTAGTGTGAACCTTAAGGTCAGCCCAGACCCCTGAGTTGTCTCTCAGTTGATGTCCTGGCTTTGAGTTTAAAACATAACATTAAAAAAAACCCAAAAAACAACCCACAATTTTGGCTTTTGCTGTAAATCAGAGCATCTTCCAGATGAGGCTTTTACACCACTTTATTAGAGGACTTCATGTTTTCCATCAAGGCAGCAAATAGGAAACATGACGCTGAATATACGATGTAATTGGTTATAAAACTGTGAAAACTTGATTAGCAAATATGAGATTTTGGCAAGTTAATGAAAAGGCTGTTTATATTCCCCCTGCTTTTATTTATATAGTCCTAATTAAGCTTTGGGAAAATGCCAAGCACTGTTAAACCCTTCAGTGTAACCAGCAAGCAGGGAATTGCGTTTTCTGCTGAAATGTGCATTTCAGACACACAGGGTTCTGTTCCTCCTGTTAACATTTCCCAGGCAGGTGTGTATAACATTTTGTGCCTTCTAACTCTTCTCTTTTGTGCCTGTTCTCCTTTTGTTCATGGCTAACCTGGCTAGAGCTCAGTGGTTGGAAGTAGCAGAGAAGGGTGCAGTTCTCTCTCTGAAATAGTGTGCGAAGGTACAGCAATGGTTTTTGATGTACCACCCACCATAGCATGGAGAAAACATTTCTTCTTTTTTTTTTTAAATTTTTAATGGGTTTTTCTTTTTATTCCATGCATCTTTTTAAGTAAAGGAGCCACTATTCATTTCAATGTCGATTTTTCACCTTGACTGCCGTGCAGTGTTGATCCTGTGCCCCAAGAAGCTGAAAATTCCTAAGGCACTGCCTGAAAAATGGAGAGAAATAACCCAACTGAGGTCAAAAATAATGAAAATCCAAAGTGAGAAAATGAAAAGTGGCTTCCTACTAACCCCTTGACTGTGAGGTTTGAAGGTGTTTGCATACTTACCTCTGGTACTTGCATGCTTTTCCACCAGACTGTCCCATGTTCCCTTAAATTAACTGCTCTCTGATCCCCCTTGGCATCATCCCAATAGTTTAGCAAGTTCATTATTGCTCCTATTTTTTTTTTCCCCATAGATAAACACAGCAGGACTAGATTGTTTTCATTATTGTTTCACTGCTATTTGTCTTTAAGATGCTGTTAACACTGATTGACTGTTTGTTCATTAGACACTTCACAGCAGGACAGGAACCCCTAAAGAAATTCCACAAAAAGCTCATTATTTTCACTGTTTATATTGTCAGGATAAGAACAGCTCCTTTCCAGACAAGTTGATTCAAGAGAAACTCCCCCCCAGATAACTTAATATAAATAGTTTTATTTTGAAGTACCTGTAAACCTCTTTTCTGTTTACCTGGGCCAAAAGAGATCTAGAGGTGGTAACAGAAGAGCTGCACCACTGTAAAATATAGTTAGAGATGAACTCAATAATTGAAATATGACTCCACACTGAGGCTTAATTTTACCATGAGTGAGAGGAAATTAAAACCACTTGTGAAGGGGAAATTAAAACTACTCAGATAATCTTATACACCATTTCCTAAGGGAACAGAGTAGCAGTTTTGGGATAACAAGTGAGAATTTATGGGATCAGCTGGGGAAGAAATTTATTGATGTTCTACAAATTCAAGCTGCAAATCAGCTTGTGTGAAACATCAGGGATTTTTACTGTGCAGGTCTGGAATTTTTTAGTATTATAAACTATTACAACTGTGAGTTATTTTACCTGGGTTTTACTTTAGTCTAAAAAAAAAATCTAAATTATTTCCTGTGACTGTCATAGCTCTCAATATTTCTACAGTTAGTAGTGAGCATAAGGAAAGATCCACAGGGGTTTAAATATTGAATTTTGAATTTAATGTAGCAGCTGGCATCAAATTGCTGATGTCATCATAGATGGCACTGAAAATTTGTTGTGCTTTGAGATTGTTCTCTCCCCATCCTAAATGAAAGACTAGAAATAACCAGCACAACATCAGTGCTTTTATTTGTTAGCAGGTGCTGTTTTTAGAAGAGCTGCTGAGATGGAGGCTAAAATAAAAGTTGAAAATTTAAAAAGGACTAAGTTAAAGCTCACCTAAACTAAACTTGGACAGGTTTCACCAGAAATTCGCTCAATTTATGTATAATTCAGGTCTGAAATGCTGGATCAAAGCTCACATTCCCTCAGAACTGCATGTAGCTGCATCTTTTCCCCTTGGAAAAATCTGTCTGTGTAGCTTCTCTTGCTGAGTTCTGTTGCACACAAGAACTCTGAGGGCAGCCTGATGTCTCGGAGCATCACTGGAAGGTCCGGCCGTGCTGACGGGTGATTTTAATTTCCCCCTCCCTCCTCTCCAGATGCTCCACTCCAGCTCCAGCGGGATGAGTAGCCAGAGCCCGCATTCCTGGGAGCTCCAGCAGCTCCAGCAGCAAAGCTGTGCCCTGGTGCCCAAGGAACAGTTCCTGCAGCTCCAACAGCAGCTCCTCCAGGCAGAGAGGAGGAGCCAACGCCTTCAGGAAGAGCTCGAGAATCGGCCCTCGGACACGAACGTGCAGCAGGTAAAGCAAAGCTCCCGTTGATCCGCAGGTTTTCAGCTTTAAAAGGATATTTGGGTCAGTTGTCTCGTGGTTTTGGGGTTTTTTCCCCAATTCTGATGAGATCCCTTCTCTGTTTATGCCAGTTCAGAAGTGAAAATGAGAATTGGTTCCATCAGGAACGTGTATGAAGTGATGGTGTTCAGCATCTTTAGCCTGAGCCACAGCTTAATTCTGAAGTGCTCCTCGTCTTTGTGGAATCCAAACCACTCCCACCCACACTCAACTGGCTTTTTCTCCTTCTGATCCTTCTGTGTTTGTAGGTTTTTTTTGTTTCTTTAAAAATGTCCATGTCTGGAACTGTTATTTTTAACAATACACCGCGCCGGATCCATCCCGTACAATCCCAGTTTGGGCTGCTTTTGTCACCTGGAATTCTGGCAGCTGTAGTAGAGCAGAATACAAACAAATTAATCCTTTTTTTTTTTTTAATAAGGTCAAATCTTCATGATTTGGCCATAAAACCAGACATTTGTTTGGAGAATGTTGTTAAATGTTACAGAGAAACTTCAACGTTGGCATTTCTGAGGAAAAACCAATTCCAAGGAACATTAATTCCATCCACTGCCCTCAGTGGGCAGAGTCACTTTTAGTGGTGTTTTGATTTTTTTTTTAGCTTGTAAAATTTATAGTTTTTATTGTTGAATTATTTATTAGAATGGAATTATAGGCAATAGATAGAAAAGTTTGCATCTCCCACATAACAATTAAGCTTTTGGACTGAGCTTGCCAAATGATGCTTTTTCTTTTTTTTTTTTTAAGAGTTAATGAATCTCTAAATCTCTAAAGCTTTGGCTCAGGCCATAGGTCTTAAAATAATATTATAACTTCATCTTAAAATAATATTATTACTTCATCTTAAAATAATATTACAGCTTTATCCCCTTGGAAAAGATAAAGCTCTAAATAACTAAGATAAAATACTAAATATCTGTATTAGATTGGATGTATTTAGGTTAGATATTTATCTAGATTAGATTTATATTTAGATTAGATAAATAGATTAATTGGATAAAATACTATTAACTATTTATTAACCTGTTAGAAAAAAAAAAAAACTCTTACATTTTAAACTTAGATTGTTGTTACAGTTTAAAAAATTATAATAAGACCAGGAGTTTGAAGGCTGGAAAGAAAACGTATTTTGTAGACAATAAATGCACTAAAGAGTTTTTAAAGTTTCCAAAAGGTGGAGTAAAAGTTCTTTTTAAAGAAAAGCCTAAAATCAAAATGTCCCTTCAATAAAAGAACATAAAAGGAAATAACATGAGGATAAATGGGAAAAGCTTTAATTTTCTGGAAAGCTCCATGAATTTCAAAAACGCTTGCAGAGAGGCTTTTGCAAATATTTGCTGTCAATACTAATGCACTTAATTCTTCAATATTTTTTTTCTTATAGTAAATGGATATTCTGGTTTCTAACATTACCTATGGTTTTTTTTATTTTTCATGGGCTTTGCTAGAAAAGTTTCTAAATTACTCTTAAAAACATTCATTTTACAGTTATAAACAAGGCCAAAATCGTTTCTGTTTGTGTGAACTTTGCCTTTTCTGTGAGCACATCCTGCTTTAATTCTCACTGTTGCCTTCTCTTCTCCATCCTCATTCCCAGGCTTAATGTTCAGTTGAGTTTATGTCCATTTTAATGTCCCCTTTAGCACCTTAAAAACTTGCATCCTAATCCCTCTCCATCATCTTCCCACCAGTGAGTACGAGGTCAGGTTACCCCTCCCTGCTTTCTGTGTAAAATTGCTTTGCATTTTGCAGCTTTCTGAGATCCTGAGGTATCCAAAGTTTATCCCCCTCCTTTTTTTTTTTCTTTTTTTAATGGGATTATTTTGTGTTTATCCTGCCTTGCAGTTCTCATTGCTTTTTCATCGTGCTGGTCTGTGTTCTCGTTCATTTTACAGTCGCTCTCGAGCTGTTTTCCTCCCAAAGCTGCTGTCACATGTTGAAATTTCACTTAATTAAATCAGATTATAACTCCTGAGCTGTTTCTCCTGTGTTGGCCTGTCTGGACTCTTCTGAATTCCCAGTGACTGTTCCTGCTGTGTCTGGTGCTGGGATATTTTTACCTCACATTCCTTGCTCAAAAACTACATTTGGGAGCCCGTTAATGAGCCAAAATTTCCCAAAGTTCTCTTAGGACCAACCAGTATTTTTGTTCAGGGTGCTCAGAGCTGCTCAACTTCCCCCTTTTCCAGGTCTTTATTTCAAATTTCATGGGATCACAGAATCACAGTTGGAAGGGACCCACAAGGCCCCTGAGCAGCTGCTTGTTCACTCTGAGGGCCAGACTTTATTTTAAACCTAAAAATTAGGTTTAAAATAGAAATGCAAGGTTTTTAAAGGTCAGTTGGGCTATATTTTTTCACAAATGCTGTTTGGCAACCTGTGAGATTATATATATATATAATCCCATAAATGTATATGTATATATGTGTGTGTGTATATATATATAATATTAGATTGTTAGATAATATATATATTATATTCATTATATTATTTAGGTATGTTATTTAGATATATTATTCAGATATATATTAGGTATTATTATTAATATTAGATTATATTATCTCACATATATGTATATATACACATATAATGTATGATGAGATTTTATCTCTATATATGTATATATATGTATACATGTATATATATAAATGTATGATATGGATTTTATATATAAGAAATGTATGATATTTTTATAGATATAAAACTTTTTACATGGGTTTTGCAGACATAAAATGCATTTTGGGTTTTGTGGATATAAAATGCATTTTGGGTTTTGTAGATATAAAATGTACTCTATATTTTATATATATATAAAATGTATGAGATGTATATAAGGTATGATATATATATATATATATAGGGTGTATGTATGGTGTGATATAGAGATAAAATGTAGGGTATATTACATGGAGATAAAAATGTGGGGTATATCACACAAAATTTATATATGAGTTTACACACATAGTGGCAGGTGATTTCCTGTGAGGAACTTTGCTCCTTGCAATTAATCCCTGACCTTTTAAAAACCCTGGATGAGCCATTTCAAGAGCCCTTAAATCCAGAAAATGCCCCCCTGACTCTTCCAGCCGTGTCTGTGCAGTGCCAACACTCACATTTAGAGCAACAAAAACCCCTGATATTCTGCATGTTTTCCTCTGCCTGTGTGTTTTTTATCCATCCTACGTTGCCTGTGTCAGTGATTTTGATTTTTTTTTTTTTTTTGCTTGAAATATACTTATTTATTGTGCAGAAAAATGTGGATATCAGGGTGAAGTATCCATCCCACTTCCCTTCTTTCTCTAGGCCTTGCTACCGGAGCAGCGAGCAGTGCATGCAGATTCCTACCGGAGGATCGGGCACCTCTGACAGCTTTTGGCTGCTTTAGGATTCCCTTTTCCATGATAAACACACACAAACATGAACTGGCATAAGCTGAGAAATTTTGAGGATCGAATTATTATTATTATTTTGTGCTTTTTTTTTTTTCTCTTAAAAAAAAAAAGCTATTTAAAAAAAAAAAAAGCCTCCACGGTGTTATTTTTTTTTCCTCTTATTTATTTTTGTCTAGAAGTTATTTTGTGAAAGCTCAGAAAAGCAGCTTTTCTTTTTTTTAATTTGTCACACAGATGCTTTTTATTTATGTTATTTAAAAATGTGCAGTTGTGTTCAGCGAGGAAAGAGCCTATTTTTCTCAAATGCTACTAATTTTATATGAGATTTGAAGAAAATCTGGGGTATTTATACTGCATTTTTGTATAAGATGTATAAACTTTTTAACAGGGAAAGATGACTCTTTTTTTTTTTGGATGTAAATGAAAAATAAAATCTTTTTTAAACATGACGTCTCTTGTCTTTGTAGCATCAATAATTTCAGCTTCATGAACAAGAATTAACACATTTTAGGTGGAATATTTATCTTTGAGGATTGTCATACCAGGATTTCTGGGGGAGATCTGTAGTGGGAATGTTTTAAAGTACAGATACTCAGCTTTCCTTTAGCAGATGTACCTATAAATTTTATTGACATATTCTGTGTGGCCTTAAGGTAAAAGGGCAGTGCCAGAAAAGGGAAAACTATTAACACACTTGTTTCTTGGATAACATTCCTCAGTAGTCTTGATTTTTGTCTCAAGTTACTTGATTAAATTAGAATTTTAATTCTTTAATAGGTCAGCAAAACACCTCTTCAAGGTCTATGATTTTCTAGTTGAGAGCCATCAACAATTTTGTGGCTGACAAGGTCTTTTTGCTCCTGTTTTTAATGACCTTAAAGCTACTGCTTGAGCTGTTGTTTTTCTTTTTTCCCCTGTTAAACATGGAAGAATAGAAAGTGAGAACATTCTCAAATCCACTTTGAGCCAAAAAATAGGGATCACAGGTAGTGAGACCACTCTAATTCTTCATTTCCACGTAACTCCTCACTCGAGGCTCCTGCAACCATTAAGAAGTGGAATAATGAGCCAGGGTTTTGAATTCCAATCCAATTACAAAGGATAACTCATGATAACTTGGCTAGAAAGTCCTTTAAGGTTCTGCTTATTTTTTAATCTAGAAAAATATCCCCTCCTGCCACACTGTAAAACCGTTTTCTCTATGACTCTAAAGTAACTTTTTTCATAAAAAATGAATTATCATATCACCCCATACACAGATTTAAAGGGTTTTGGGTGTCACAGCAAATCAGATTTTGAGGGGGCTTCAGTCAACCCCCCCCCCCACCAAAGGGGATCTTTTTATGGTGGTTTAGATGAGGAATTACCCACCTGAAACATTCCTCCCTCAGCTTCTCATTTATCCTCCCCCACAGATGTGATGGTTTGGGGTTTGAGGCTGTTTGGGTTTTGGGGAGGTTGGTGCTTTCTCCAAGTTGATCCTCACAGATGAACTCCTGGAATTACTCCTGGAATTATTACTCCTAGAGTAAAAAACTGGCATTAAAATAGAGACTCCATTTCCCTGCACTCAATGTCTAAAGTTCCCAAATACAAGACAGCTTGTTTGTAATTCCTGCTGTTTCTTAATTATTTGGGAACACCTCACTCAAGTGTTGCTGTAACTCTCATGGCACAATTACTGTGCTTTTAATTAGACTGTTACCTCACTGAAGAAAAAGAGGAAAACCAGTTCAGGGCTAATATATAGAAAGATTATTTATCAACAATTAATCTAAAAAGACATAAAAAATCAAGTTTAGTAGAGATCAAGTTTAGAGCATCCTACTTTTTTAGCATATTACTCAGTTTCAAGGAGCCTTTGGAGTGGGAGAGTTACACTGTCAAACGTGCCCTTGTGACTTAAATCTTAGTAGTTTTAGGAAATAATTAAGGTCTGCTTGGCATTTGGTTTCCCACATTCAACAGAACTTGGGCAGCACCAAAGAGGAAGAAAAGTAAATGATCCAGATCCGACTCTCGTGGTTAAGACTGAATTTTGTATCAGTTTTTCTTGGATCTGGTAATTTCAAGTGTAACTTTGACTTGGAAAAAAACAAGTGCAATGCTGCAACTGTTCCTTAAGTGTTGCCATGACCCTCTTCTTCCATGAAGGGGTTTATTGATTTTTTTTTTATTTATTTATTAATTTTGACTCCCAAACAGTTCAGAAGGGTGGAGTGCCAGGTATTTTCTTAGATATAAACTGGGGGGAAAAAAAACTGGTCTGATGAACATGAACTGACTTTTAGCTGATTGTCACGTAAATGTTGCTTTCCAGGGGGGTCATGAGCAGCTCCTGAAAATGATGGAAGAGCGTATGATGGATGTGGAACAGAAACTAAGGCTTGTGAAGAGGCTTCTCCAAGATAAAGTAAATCAGCTAAAAGAACAAGTGAGTATCCCTTGTCTTCCTCAAATCATCCCCATTCCTTCTGGGAACAGCCAAGTGGGCAAAAGCTGCCAAGTCATTGCTTAGAATGAAGTTTAGGGTGATTTTTGGTTTAATGCTTTGGAGCTCAAGTGGAGCATATTTGCCCCAAAAATTCCTGAAACTCCGAATTGGAGTCCACCCCTCACTCATTTCCCAACTCGGGAAACAAACATCACATTCCAGCCAGGGATCCCTAACTGGAAAAGTTTGCTTAGAAAAGGAGGAAAAAGAACTTGATGAAGAGTTCAGAGAGGATTATTGTACAATTACTGACTTCTTTGACGCCTCCTGCTCCGAACACACCTTGTTTGACCTGGTTTGGGGGTTTTTGGAAGTGTCTCTGTGGGATCACCGGCCTTCTGGATCCTCTTGCGACCAGGATTTATCCGTAGAGGACGGATGTCATGAAGCACTTGAAGCCCTTTATCATCTCCTTGAATAGCTTTTCCAACCTCAAAGTATTCAGAATATTCAGTCTGAAGACTTCAGGTTTTTAACCAGGGTGGTTGAAGAATAAAATGGTTTAAAAAATAAGACAAAGGGGTGGGTTTTCCCTTTGATGTTCGAGTTATAACTAACACGTTCACCTACTATTTCTGTTATAAATTTCAATCTAAATGTGAGCTTAAAAATTTAAATTTTTTTAATTTATTTTTAGTCTGGTGAGTAACTGTGTCCTGTTCCCCCCACCCCAGCTTTCCAAGAACACCAAAGCGGACGCGATGGTCAAGGATCTCTACGTGGAGAACGCGCAGCTCCTCAAGGCTCTGGAGGCGACGGAGCAGCGGCAGAAATCCGCGGAAAGGAAGAACTACCTGCTGGAAGAGAAGATTGCCAACCTCAACAGGATAGTGAGGAACTTGGCATCCCCTTCCTTCAGCCCAGCGGCCGAGATCAGGTCGTAGCGAAGCCACTCCGGGTGTCCCAGCCCCGAGCACTTTACTGGAACGCTGATATTTCAGCTTCTCACTGCGTTGCCTTTTCCTGTGAGTTTTGGTTAACAAGGCGAGCACAGAGCTAATTCCCAAACTGGGCACTGCCAAAGGAGAGTTTTGTTTCCTCCCAAATCTTCTTTCTGCTAAGTTTTGCCCAAAAGTAACGTTCGCTACGTAAAAAAACCAGGCCCGTGTGTGTTGTCTGGGTTAAATTATTTTCATGCCTTGGGTTTCGTGTAAAATCTAAATTCTGAATTTCCTGTACTGGCTCAGTTAGTTGAAGAATGACCTGTCAGTATTTCTAGGTTTTGGAGCGTGAGTTATCGTTCCCAGAATCCACATTGAAGCCGAGGCCTAAAAGCAAATTTACGTCGCTGAATTCAAAGCTTTAAAATACTTTTGGCTTTCTGAAATACTTGTGAAATGCTGATATATTTCAGTCAGCTGAAATATAAATGTCAGTATAAGTGTTATGGAAAGCAAGGCTCTCCTGGGATGGTCTGTGTCCTACAAGCTGATTCTGGTCTTTCAAAAGCAATTATGCATTAGGCTTCTGGGTTATTCTTCGTGGCTTTTTCTCTGCAGAGCTCAGAAAAACAAAAAAAAAAGGTTTATTTAAAATATATAACTAGACTGCTGCCTCCAACTGAGTGTAACAGTATTCCATGTGAAGAAATTTCCCAGCTGGCAAATAAAGACCTATTTCTATTTTTGATTTTTTTTTTTTTTTTAAAGCTGTGCTGCCAGACAACTTATAAATTGTAGAGGCCTTAATTTTTTTTGTATGGGGAAGTAAGTTATATTAAACACGGGAAGAGTCACTTAACGGAAGGGAAGGTGGGAGTTTTGTTTGTATAATTTGTAAATTATTATCTATAATTTGTAAACTCAGTGGAGCAGTGCAGTGTGTTTATTAAACAGCTGGCAGAAGAATGAAAAGGGGCACTTGGATGATTTTGTCAGGGGAATCCTGGCGTTGGAATCCTCACAAACACGGAGCTTTTGCCGTGAATGCGGCGTTTGTTTCGACCTGAGGGATGATTTGTGGTAGGTCCTGGTCCAGAATTTAAGTCTGTGATTAATTGCAATTAATTGTGTGAAGGGACATGTTCGATGTGAATACGAAGAACTCAGGGAATAACAGCCTAAATTAACTTCCTTCAGCGTTGTAAATGTGGATATAAATGTCAGTAGAGGAAGATAAATACGTGTTAGGAAAAGCAGGATAAACCAGGTTGTATTTGGGTGAGTGTTACCTTAGTCCTCCTTAACCAACAGAGGAGCATCAAGGCTTGGAATGAGAGGGGATCCCTCCTGTTGGATCAGTGGGGGAGGCTGGGAGAACACAGGATTTTTGGGAACACCTTCAAGCCAGACCAGTAAGACGCCACTAAACACTGTAAATCAAACTGGTGACTGGGGCCACACTGGCAATACTGGGAGCACGGAGGGTGAGGTGTTTCATCTCAGAGACCACTAACAAGGTGATAATTCTGCCATGAGCCAGAAGTCCCCCAGAAACTGGGATAATAACACTGCCTACAAGCTGTGGAGGAACCTCTGGAAAAGGGGTTTTACTTGTTACTGGTTACCATGTGGCTGTAGAGGATGCTCTCTGTGTCTGTGGGGTTAATAATTTTGGAGGGTTGATGGACCTTCTCCTCCTCCTCCTCCATTGCAGGCAACACAGTGGAAATGGGAATATAATCATGGAAGAACATCATGCTGGAGCATCACACAGTCCTTATAAATTATTTCACTGCTGTGCTTTTCTAGATGCCTGGAGTGGGGATTTCTCCAAGTCATCTCAAAATCAAGGATTTACAGGTTTTTCTGAGGCTGCAAAAATATTTTCCCGAATTGGAAACGTGGCAAATTGATGTAAATCTGAGGTTTAAAAAGGTTGAAGTGGTGAGATCTTGTTTCTTTTGATATTAATCACCAAGTGGTCTCAGTCACGATAAATCTCTGTGTATTTGTGAAGTGGGAACTGAGCACACCCTAAAACTATGCTGTAGAAATTAGCAAAGCTCCAAAAGGTTCCCAGGAAACAAAGAAAATGAGGTTCAGAACTGTATTTGGGAAAATATTATTAGCTAGCACTAATTTAGTACTAATTATTTTAACCCTACTTCATACCTTGACCTTGGTTTACTTCTGTCTGTGACCAAGGTCTGAAGAGAGGGAATATTTCACTTAAGTTGTTGTGCAGTTCATTTCCCATGACTCAGTTTTAAAAGGCTCCACTGCTTAACTAGTTCTTTTCATCTCCTGGTGGTTACCAGGCTTTTACAAACCAAACACACAGGCATTGCAAGAGCACAGCACCAAAAAGGGAGCCCAGGTGTTGGAATGGAAGGGAGAAACAGAGAAAAAGGGGCTTTTTGGCTTCTCCCTTTCTCCCCTATCCTACCTTGCTCTGCTTTTATTTAATTCAGATTCGAAAAAAAAAACCCCAAACCAACCTAAGCAGAGGAGAGAGGAGGAGGAAAACGTCCTGTTGGTAAATATTTTTGAGGCAAAACTCCACTTCCGCTGGTGTATTTGTGTGAATTGAATTCTCAGAAGTGCCTTTTGCCATTACATGTTTTAGAGCCTTTCTCTGCTCTGCTGGGTTTGTTGCTCCAGGACAACTCAGGACAATCCCTTCCCAAATGGAGGGATCCCAGAGAAAGGCAGTGCTGCTTACGGGTGTCGTGTTGCTTCTTGGTTCGTTGTGTCAGCTCAGAAGAGAAGCAACTCTCTTTTACAAAGTCCAGGCTACTGTAAATAACCACATAAAGGTGTAAATTATTAAAGCATTAATGGTGTCCTGTGCATGAATGTGTCTCCTATGCAGTATAGGCAAAAACCAAAGTATTTAATGTTGTAGCAGTCGAAAGCCACTGATTTTTTTTAGGCCTCGTTCATACAACAGGTCTTGCCATGTCACATATGAACTACTTTATTATCAGAAGGTGTTTTAAGTGTTTTCAACTGTTGCTTTATGAATCACTGTGAAAATAAAGGCACATGGACATTTCAGGTTGGGGGGTCCCCAAGTTAAATTTATATGTACTAAATCCACACAGTTGAAGTGCTGCTTGTCAGTTTAGAATGATTTAAAAGTCTACATTGTGGCATATTCTCCAAGGAGTACTTAAATACAAGGAAAATAGAATTATTTGAATTCTGGTTGAGGAAAAAAAAAAAAGGGGTTGTAACATATTTGATATTAGCCAGATTATGTGTTAGGTAGAGCAGGGGACAGTCTGGATCTATCAAATAAAACCCTTTTGTTTACTTTCAGCAAATGCCATCCCTGTCTCTCAGGTTTTCCATTATTTACCTGTTCGGTCTCTTGTTTGGTGTCATTTCATGATGAATGACTTCTGTACAAATGAAAACAAATGTATATATATTTTTTTTCTATGGAGTTTGTTTTGTTCTGGTGTAATATATTGTCCTTAGAACATCATGTAAAACTGAGAGATGAACCAACTTACACATTATTTATAATGGATGCAAAAAAATACATTAATGTATGATCCATGCTTGTGTCTTTTGTTCTTTATCCAACATGAAAATCATAGAATCATGGAATAATTTGGGTTGGAAGGGACCTCTAAAGGCCATCTAGTCCCAAACCCGTGCCGTGGGCAGGGACATCTTCTGCTGGACCAGGTTGCTCCAAGCCCCGTCCATCCTGGCCTTGAACACCTCCAGGGATGGGGCATCTACCACTTCTCTTCCCATGGAATTTGCAGGTATTTCAAGTGGTATCTGCAAATTTATCAGACAGAGCTTTCATAGGAACAGAATCCCAGGATGGGTCAGGTTGGAAGGTACCACAGTGGATCACCTTGTCCCACTTTCCTGTTCCAGCAGGGTCATCCCAGAGCACATGGAACAGGATTGTGCCCAGGTGCCTCTGGAATAATCCCAAGTGAGGAGATTCCACCCCCTCTCCGGGCGATCTGTTCAGTGCTCAGTCGCTGCACAGGAAAGTTCTTCCTCATGTCCAGGTGGAACTTACTGGGCATCACTTTCTGACAGTGCCCCTCGTCCTAGAGAAGGACAAGATAAGCCAGTGTGTGCCCAGGTGACCAAGAAGGCCGATGGCACCTGGCCTGTATCAGGAATAGTGTTGCCAGCAGGACCAGGGCAGGGATTGTCCCCCTGTGCTGGGCGCTGGTGAGGCCACACCTCGAGTGCTGTGTCCAGTTCTGGGTCCCTCAATTAAAGAAGGACATTTAGGGGCTGGAATGTGTCCTGGGAAGGGAATGGAGCTGGGAAGGGGCTGGAGCAGCAGGAGCAGCTGAGGGAGCTGGGGGGGCTCAGCCTGGAGAAA
>JAWWLV010000179.1:62380091-62390192 GCA_035041135.1 Platyrinchus mystaceus
CCCGCTCCGCCGGGGGCGGCCGCACCCGCCCCCACCCCCCCCCCCCCCCCCCCCGCCCCCGGGGAGCGGCGCCGGGCATGCGGGCGGCGGTGGCGGCGGGCCGGGAGGTGGGATGCTGTCGCGGAAGAAGACGCGGACGGAGCTCTCCAAGCCGGGCGAGGTGCAGGGGAAGTACGTGAAGAAGGAGACGAGCCCGCTCCTGAGGAGTGAGTGTCGGGGTTAGGGGGACACCAGCCCGGCGTCCCCCGGGAACTGGGGGGGGGGGGGGACGAGCCCGAGGCCTTTGTGTGCGGCCGGAGCGGGGCCTGGAGCGGCGCGGCCTGGGGGGTCCCCGAGGAGGATGGGGGGCCATCCCTGTGTGTGTGTGTATATATGTGTGTATATTTCTCTCTTTCTGTGTGTTTAATTCCTTTGTGAGCCCTGGGAGGTGACGGAGGGAAGATAAAGGGAGCCCGTCGTACCCCGGCGTGTGGTGGGGGTTTGTGATTTCCTCGGCTCCTCGGTTTCAGCGGGTCGGGCTTCACGGAGTCTCCACACATATCGGTTTTTTTGCGTAAATTAAGAGAGCACAAGGCCGGGTTGGACGCGCTTGGAGCGATCTGGGCTGGTGGAAGGTGTCCCTGCCCGTGGCAGGGGGTGGAGAAGGCGATGGATGGTCTTTAGTGTCCCCCTTCCAGCCCAAACCGGCCTGCGATTCCAGGATTCTGTGACCTTTCTTCCCGGAACGGAGCGGTTGTTTTCCCGATGTGCTTTGGGAACGAGATAACTGTCCCGCCGGGCAGTTGCACAAAACTCCCTGCGGCAGCAAACGCTGCAGGTCCTTCCATGACTCATCCCGGTGAGCTCACCTGGAATGCTCGGAGCTTCCCGTGCCTCACCTGGCTCTGATGCCGCAGCCCCGTTTTCCTGGGACTGGACAGAACGCCGGCAAATACCTACTGAAAACTTACTACGTTTACTTTTTTTTTTGTCGGTCTTCGAAGGCAGCCCGAGACTGAAACGTGTTTATTTACTCTGTAACTGTGGGATTAGGCTGGAGTTCCCAGCTGGCAAAAACTGATTTGCTGGCAGGAGCAAGCACTCAGCTTTTCTGGGAGTGTTTGCTGCACGAGCAACTGGTTCCTCAGTCAACAGGCAAAATAATTTAGCAGTTTTATTGTGTTGGCTTAGTCCTTAAACACAGAAACACACTAATAATGTTCTGTTAAGCTGTGGGTGTGTCTGAGGTGTTCATAAATTTACACATTTATGCTCTTGCATGCTGTGGAGTGATCATGATAAATTTACTGCTGACAGCACCTCCTGGGTTGCACCAGATTTTTACCCTAAGACTTACATTTTAACTGTAAGAGTTTATTAATACAAAGTAATTAATAACGGGCATAACCTCATTCTAAATGAAAGCTGTCATTTGTGCTGACTTAGCTGGAGGGAAAACTGCTTAATTTATGTCATGTTGAAAGTAAAAGCAGGGAGAGGAGGAATGTTTCGCTTGCTGGAGGGAGGCAGTGAAACTGTAAAGGAGAAAGTGAAATATCTCTGTGAGAATTTGAGGATTCAGCATGTGCAGAGTGACAGCATTTTTCTGACTCAGCTCGGTGATTTTGGGATGAGTGGACCTGGTGTGGATTCTGTTCCTGTTTCCATCCTGGATTCCTGCAGCCCACAGGCATTAACATCTTGTTATTCCCAATGAAGTAGAAGCCGGGATATTGGGGATTTTCTTGACCCTTCTAATAGATGCAAACTCTGACTGATGCAGCCACAGCACAGAGTGGGTGGTTTGTGGGTTTTTTTGTTTGTTTGTTTGTGTGTTTTTTGATGGGTTTGGGGTTGGTTTGAACTGGCAGAACTGCATCATCCCGGCAGCGGTTTGTTGCAGGTGGAGGGTGTTGCACCGGGACACCCTGCAGCATTCCCAGTCTGGGAAGTGGGTTTTGCACAGGAATTCCCTCCGTTTTAGAGTGGTGGTCGGATGCTTTATGTGGAAGCACAGGCAGAGTTCTGACTCCTCTTCCCTGCTCTTTCCCAGACCTGATGCCTTCCTTTATCCGTCACGGTCCGACCATTCCGAGGCGAACCGACATCTGCCCTCCTGACTCGGCGTCTTCCGCCTACGGCCCCGGAGGAGATGGAATCGTTTCCAGGAACCAGAGTTTCCTCCGAACCCCGGTGCCGAGGCCGCCTCACGAAATCCTGAGGCGGGAGAGCAACAGACTGTCTGCACCCTCCTACCTGGCCAGGAGTCTGGCTGATGTCCCCAGGGAATACGGCTCCTCCTCCCAGTCCTTCCTGCCGGAGGCCAATCCCGGGCTGGAGAACGGGGAGCCGGGAGCGAGGTGTTATTACTACGATCACTTCTACGAGGCCCAGCGGAGGCGGCAGGTGAGCGACAGAGCCCACGAGGACTACAGGTATTACGAGCACAACAGTGAGCTTTTCCAGAGGATGTCCCACAATCATGGCAGGCACACTTCAGGTAAGGGCTTTTTTAGGGTGCTCCTAAGGGGTTTAGGTGCACCTGGAGGGGGTTTTTAGGATTTGGGCTCCGTAGGACAGAGCTGCTTTTCCGCGGCGTGATTGGAGTTGAGAATTGGATCACAGAAAGGGAAAACCCTCTTTACACGCTCTTTGTTTGTTAAATAAATGAGATAAGTTTAAGCAAATTTGTGTTTCCTTAATGCTAAGCATATATGCAGCTCCTCTGCACAAAAGTTGCATCAGCTCCTGGCTGAGAAGGTGTTTTATTTTTATTATTTATTCGGGCACATCTGGTTTCACAACACAAGGAATAACCGACAGCTCCAGATTATAACGTTGCAGCATCACTGTTGTTGTTATCGTCATTATATTTTGACTCTCATTGTCTTATTATTTAACGTCACTGTTTTATTTTGACCTCAATAATTAAAATAATTTCTTATGAATAGTCAAAGGGAGGAATGATGGCTTTGTGTAATTAGCAAATTGGCCTCTAGTCCCAGTCCTTGACTCCTTTCTTTTAGCTTTTAGTATTGTTTGTAAATATATGTTTTCCCCCCTCAGTTTTTCCCTGGAACTTGTCTTTGTTTTCTAAAGAACAGCATAAGGAAGAAGAAGCCATTAAATACTAAACATTTTTGATTCTGTATTTGATGCTACAAAAACTATGTCCGAGGAGGAGTTTGAAACAAACATTTCAAACCTGTAAATAACGTACCTTCAACACGAAATACATTGTCACTTGCAGTCTGCAAACAAAATAGTAATTAGTCTCTGATAAAATAGATCTCCTGTCTAGAAAAATAAACCTGGCAGGAGGAACATCCAACATTTAATGCTGTTGAGCTCCTGTGTGGAATTTGTGTTTCCTTTGCCACAGAAACATTCCCATGAGAAGTGACAGAAGGGGGATGTGGGACCTGTCAGGTGGGAAATTCTGAAACACTGAGCTTTTAAGTCTTGCTGCTTTAATCCTCCTTTATTTTGCTAAATGCATCTGATTTACCTCCATCTCTGCTGGTTGTTGCCCATCCAACAGTCATTAAACACTCACCTGGTGCAGGTTTTGGGCATCTGGTAGGGCTGTGCTGGGATATTTTTGGGAAGAGAGGCAGGAGGGGAGGATTTCACAAACCACTCCATCAGTTTAAGTTCCAAATTACTGCAGTTGCTGTGTCTGCTCAGGGGACTTCAAAAATTAAAGCTCTGGCCCGAAAGTGGAGTTTAATCTATCAGGTCTTTAAAAGGAGCTCTAAGTGGGGCTCCACAGCCGTATTTTTCTCAAGTGTAGCAATTTCTTCCTTCTCAATAAACCTCTTTTTCCCTGCTGTTTGTTTACCTGGGTCCCCTTAGCCCTGGAAATCATAAAGGAGCTGCTGCTGTTTGTTTGGCCTCTGTCATTCAGCCTCATGTTTAACATTTAATAGTTTGAGCAAATTCTGCACAGATATTTTAATGGGTGAGGATTTAATCTCGTGCATTTGGAGGGAGAGACAAGGGTGAGCCTTTTGTCTGCCAGAGCATTTCCCTTTCCTCTATTTTTATTTTTAAATTCATCTCAGCTTGGAATATGAACTCTGAAATCCCTCTCTCAGTTTCACCACAGTAAGAATGTCACTTGTGTCCTTCATTTTTTACGTCTTTTCAATAATTGCTGTTACTTTTTCTCAGTCAGAGAATTATGTGGCCCAGTATAAGAAAACCTTAGATTTTCTTACTTCCATCTCACCATGAAGCTTCTTTTTTTTTTTTTGAGCCATCCTTCAAACCTTGAGTGTTTTCCTTGAACTACTGCAGTCATTTCTCTTTAATTTCTTGTTCCTTTTTTTCCTGCATTTCCACAGTCCTGAGGCTTTCACTGTCTTTGTCTAAATTCCTTTTTGTCCTCTGCCTCTGCATTGTTGCTTCTAAATGTTTGACCTGACTGATATTATTCATTGAGATAATAGTTGGCAAAATTGCCTCACACCTACAGTTTCCACTTAAAAATCTCTTTATTGGGTGGAGCTGTAAATGCTGCTTTTTCCCCTTTCCCTCCTCTCCCACCCCCCCCTCTGAAGGTCAGTTCTGGTCCATTTTGGGTGGATTCCCAAGGAAATGATGAATGTTCCATTTAGTGGTGGTTCCACCAGGAGGTTTTTGGGAAGTGAGGAGGTGCCTGAGAATTTCAGCTTTCACTCCAAATAAAGATTCTCCTCCTCATAATCTGGAGAGAAGCTGCAAATGTGCTCATAGTGAGATCTTGAGGGTGCTGAGCAAAGCAAACCCCGTGGTTTTTCAGCAGTTTATTGACAGCATTGCGTGTCCTTCCACAGCCATTTCCCCTTGAAGTCACGTTTTCTCTGTCATCATTCAATTCTCCCATGTCCTCCTTTCCTTATTTTCATTAAATTTGCTTTTAATTACCAACCCAGTGTTGCTGATGTCTCCGAACAAAGTTTTCATTTCTCGAACTTTCTTTTATTTCTTCCTTTATTTTATTTTTATTTTTTAGTGTCCTTTTCAAACTTATTTCTCAAGAGCCTTTACCTGTCTTTCCTGGCCATGTCTTTCCTCTCTTCTAGGTTAAAGTTTTGGGGAGGTCTGTGGTTGAAGTTATACCTACAGTGTAGCTTGGAAGTAACTTGTAACCAAGACCTCAGAGTTATTTGTCCCTGTGTGAGCGGTAAGAACATTCTTCTGTGTCTATGAAAAATTGCTGAGATTGAAATCACAGTGTGGAGGGACTTTGCTGCTTCTGCTGCTGCATTGGAATTAGTTCACTGGGATGGCAGAGGAGAGAAACAATTAACAGAGTGAAAGTAGCTTAAAAATTGCAAACCGGTGTTTCTGTTTCGTAAAAGAGCAAAATAAACACAGATCGTTACATGAAACCTGTTCAGAGCTAAAACAGCCCCACTTTTTAGGTGTTTACACAGCTCTCATTTCCCAACAAGTGGCAGTTCCTGCCCTTTTCTCCCTCTGTGCTGATTTTGCAGCAGTTTTGCAGCATAATTCTTGCAGCTTTCACAGGCCTTCCTGTCGTTCCCTACTCCTGGAGTTGTGCTTGCTTGGAACGCGCCGTTCCCTCTGGCAAAAGAGGTGCTTGTGGCTCAGGAAGTTCCTCTGGATGCCTTGGAATGGGTTGGGAAGGCCTGGGGCCTGCAGGCCTGTCTGGACAGAAGTGACTGGTGCTGCTTTCTGCTGTTTTGTTGTTCCTTATTCCCTGAAAATTAAACAGTCGGTTCGTCTTTCTCTTCCTGTTCTTCATCCCGGTTTGAGGAGGGGAAGGGAGAGGATTTTGGCATCCTGGAAAAAGGCTCTCAAGACAATTGAGCTGATTAAAGACAAACAGTGGTTTGTGAGATTGGCTCTTCAGCACTTTGAAACGTGGTTGGAGGCAGCTGTGGGGATTTCTTGGGCTCTGGAACCTCCCTGCCAACATCAGTCCCTACCAAAGGGACACTTTCTCCTCAGAGGTTTTTCCTCTTTTCCCTTGGTGCTGGTCCTGGGATTTCTCTCCTGTCCTTCCTGCCCAACAGACTGAAGAACTGACCTGGAAATCTTTCCTCCAAAGGATTCTGGACTTGTTTCCAGGCAGGGAATGAACCCCCTTCACTGGGCTGGGAAAGCACTGACACATCCATTCCACTTCCCTTCGTTCCACCCTGAGGGAACAAACCCAGCACACTCCAGATTTTTCCCATCTGTGACTTTTATTACCCTTAAGATGCATTTTTAAGAGCAGGAACTCTTGCAGTGCCCTGGAATGTGGTGCTCAAAGTTAAAAGGTGGGAATTCAAGACCTTTAAAACTGAAGATTCCGTGTTTTAGAAATGGGGAGGAAAAAGCAAAACCTCAAAATAATTTCAGTATTGATGTTCCTTAAAAGCAACAGCAACCCCATTATATATTATATTATAATCACTGTAAGCAGAATTACCAAATGAGGCTGGAAAAGCTCTGAAAAGACATTCTGAAAAGGATTTACAAACTGCACAAATTCAAATTAATTGTTGAGATTTGATAGTGCCACTCGGGGGGGGTTGTAAAGACCATCCTCTCAGAGCAGAGGAAAGGAGACATTTGGAGAAAAAACAGATAATTTGAGCTACTCTGTCCCTTAGGAAAGCAGGAATAATGGGAATTTCTGTCTTGTTTAGGTCTAAGGCTCAGACCTTACCTGGAATTTATTAGGGACATTCCTGGCAACGTGCCATGGAAAAGGCAGTGGCCACAGTCCATGGGTTTAGGCTGGAGCTTGGAACTGTCTTCTTTGGTTTATATTTTGGGAAAGATCACACAGGAATTTACTCTTGGTGTTGTTCAGTCTTGTTATTGATACTTACAGGTGTATTTATCTTAAAAAAAGTCAATTTTCCTCTTCTCTTCCCGTTCAGAATCACTTACCTGTGTACCCACTCTCCCTCAAAGGAGCATCTGCTGAGGTTTACCAGGAACACCAATATATAATTTCTTTTGATCTCTCTAATTAAACTCCATTTATAGAAAAAAAAAAAGTCTGAATTGTACTAATTGTTGATTTTAATGCCACAGTGGGTTGGTGGCTTTAAAGCAGCTTGAATATCAACATCATAAAACTTCCCCCCACAGAGAATATCCCACCATGATCTGTGATTTTAAGGGGAAAAATAATAATAATAATAATAATAATAATAATTACAAACCTGAAGCATTTGCAACCATCCGTTTCTAAACCTGGCCTGGAGGTCTGGGTTGCTTAATCCCAATTAAAAGGTGGACAACAGCTTCCCTTTATAGGCTGGCAAATAGGTAAGTGCTGAAACCAGAGGGAATCCTGGAAGGCCACACAGTTCAGGACATGAAAAAGCTGGAAAAAGATTTGTGGATGAGCTCAAACTTTTAAGGAACAATGTGAGAGAGGTTTAAATTTATTTCATATCCTCCAGTTGCTTTGGAGCTTTCCTGTAACTTCACTGCTGGTGAATAACATGTTTTATTGGGAAATTACCCACCCAGTTTTCAATCTGGCTTTTTGGGTGAGAGAGACTCTGCCTTTCCTTTCCCTCCAAAAACAATCACACAAAAATGCTGTTCCTGAAAAACAGGAGGAAAGGGGGTTGTTCCCATCATGGGATGTGTGATGGAGGCACTTCCTGACTTCTTTAAAAAAAAAGTGGGAAAAGTGGCTCCCAAATCCCTTCTGCTGGCTGTGGGAAATGGTGACACACAAAGTGATGATCCTGGGGTGGATTGGATGCATTTGGCCACGGGATGAGAAGATAATTGGGAATTTCTTTACAGCCAGAGGCTGTTTGACTGCAGAACTTGGGGGGACTGAGGGGAACTGCTGCAAGGATTTCAAAAATGGGAGTTGAATTCGGGCTGACACACCCAGGAGGTTGGAGATTCCCAGGAATGGAAAGAGACCTGCAGAATTCCTGGTTATGTCACTGTGGTTTTGTGGTTGGGTTTTTTCTTGGAGTGTGGGGTTTTTAATTGGCAATTATATCCTTAATTTCAGCTTCCTAATTACCCCTAGGAAAGGAACTGTGTTTCTTTAGTCCATCTCTCACCATCCAGCATTTTGAAGTGCCAGTGGGCAGTCTCTCAGATTTAGTGGTAGATAAATCCCAGGTGTGTTGTGTTTCCAGGGGAGAGGTGGGAATTTAATCACCTACTGATTCCTGTCAGCCCTTCACGTCTCTCCTCTCTCGTTTTCCTCGCTCCTGTTGCTGTTCTTCACTGGTTCCCCTAAAAAACATTGTTGGGGTTTGGTGATTTTCCTGGTTTAGTGGTAATTTCTGACTGTAGCTAGAAAAGGAGTTGTTTTTGTAGATGAATGGTGCAGCTGTAACAGTGTGTTGACAGAAATGATCATTTCTCTGAAGCTTTAACTAAACCCTCATCTCCCTTTTTTCTTTTTCTTTCCAGGCATCGGGAGAGTTGCTGCTACATCTCTAGGGAACTTAACAAATCATAGTTCTGAAGATTTACCTCTTCCTCCTGGCTGGTCAGTGGACTGGACTATCAGAGGAAGGAAATACTACATAGATCACAACACCAACACCACTCACTGGAGCCACCCTTTGGAGCGGGAGGGGCTCCCGCCGGGCTGGGAGCGCGTGGAGTCCGCCGAGTTCGGGGTCTACTACGTGGATCACATCAACAAAAGAGCTCAGTACAAACACCCCTGTGCTCCCAGGTAAGGCACACACCTCCTCTGGGCTCCTCTTTCCCTTCAGCCACTTCAGGTGGAACCGGTTTGGTCTCAACGTGCCAAAACCTTGGTTTTAGAGCTGAGCTCTGCTGGTTCTCGACCCCGATCTGTAGGAGGGGGTGTAATTGTCTCCTGTTTCTGTCACAAGTTTGGAAACAGGATATTGCTCCTCAGTCACTCCAACAAAGCAGCTCTTCAGCTGTCAGTAAAAGAGCAAAGCTGCTGAGAGCAGAATTGGACTGTTCAGACTGGAGAGAAACTCGATCTGATGCTCCCAGAGAGGGCTGAACATCTGAAACATGAATTAACTCTTGTCTAGAATGTTATTTTAGCTACTTGTGTTTTCCAGGTAAAATAAAGGTAATATAAACCAAATCTAACAGTGAATTCCTGCCACTCAGTCTATTTTGGTGGCACCCAGGAAGAGAAAGTTTCCTAACATGTGGCACAGAAGATAAATACGTGATATGTGCTGTATACGAATATACAGGAAATACACGAGGGTGTCTTTATATGGAATAACTCACCAGCTCTGCCTGAATACGTTTGTTCTGACAGATCAAATGGTGGATTGTTTGGCTGAATCAGTAGTTCTTTAATGTTTTATGTGCTGCTCTGGTGAGGGGGTGTGAGGGGACTGTCACCGTGTGGTTGCAGCGAACACCGACGCGGCCACCGCGACCGCTCGGCGCGGACCTGCCGAGGGCAGTGACCTCAGCAGGCTCTTCACACCTGAACCCCTGTGTGTGAAAGCAGCAGTTCATGCTGTCAGTGTGCCAGGTGTCCCCTCTGAGCTCACAGCTTTCCCTGTGTCCTCTCCCAGCGTTCCCCGTTACGACCAGCCGCCCCCCGTGTCCTACCAGCCGCAGCCGGCGGAGCGGAGCCAACCCCTGCTGGTCCCTGCCAACCCCTACCACACTGCTGAGATCCCAGACTGGCTCCAGGTCTATGCCAGGGCTCCTGTCAAGTGAGATTTCGCCTTTTTTGTGGTTTTTTTTCCTTCTGCAGTTCACACTTGAGAAGGGGGAACTAAAGAATTTCCATGGAAATCCATAGAAGTTGTGCTCGTGTCTGATTTGCGGGTGCGTCGGGGCTGTCGCTCTCAGCACGTGAGGGAGTTGTACCAAACCTTTCTCTCATTTGCTTTGCTTCAAGAAGTTTTACTTGAAATCATCACAGCACTCCTTGCAGCTCCCAGAGAGCTCTGTCAGACAGTGGAGGGTGGGATTTACTGTCAGGTGATTGGTGAGAGCAGCACCACGTGCTTAGAAAATATGTGAAACATCTTCGGGGTGTCACTTCCTCCTGTCTGTCTTGCTCCTTTTTAAAAAACACTGCTTTTCTTTCACCTTCTTTAACCTCCCACTAGCCCAGGTTGCTCCAAGCCCCATCCAGCCTGGCCTTGGACACTTGCAGGGATCCAGGGGCAGCCACAGCTT
>JAWWLV010000179.1:62441958-62456213 GCA_035041135.1 Platyrinchus mystaceus
CTTCCCTGGGAGGGTGGGGAGGCCCTGGCACAGGTTTCCCAGAGAAGCTGTGGCTGCCCCTGGATCCCTGGAAGTGTTGAAGGCCAGGTTGGACGGGGCTTGGAGCAACCTGGGCTAGTGGAAGGTGTTCCTGCCTATGGCAGGGGGGGGAATGACATGATCCTTAAAGTCCCTTCCAACCCAAACCATTCTGGGCCTCTGTGACTTCCTCACACTTTGTCATGTGTTAGAATTTTGCATTTTAAAATTTTTAAACAAGTTACAGTAGTCCTTTCCCAATTTTTTTTTTTAAATTGGATGGATGGATGGAAAACACTACTGAGAAGCTGCAGCTTGACTCTGTCTCTGGAGCTTTTTGGTCAAAGAGACACATGGGAGGGTAAGCAGAGGAATTGCTTTCAGGCTTCTCCTTCATTTGGGATTGGAGCTCGGGGGTCAGTCTGCTTTGTGGGTGGTGTTTCCATCCTGCCCCTGTCAAATCCCAAGGAAAGGCATTCCAGAGGGTGTTTGCTTATACAGAATCATAAAATGGTTTGGGTTGGAAAGGACTTGGAAGATCATCCAGTTCCACCCCCTGCCATGGGCAGGGCCACCTTCCACTAGCACAGGTTGCTCCAAATCCCATCCAACCTGGCCTTGGACACTTCTAGGGATGAGGCAGCCACAGCTTATCTGGGCAGGAACATCAGGAAAGTGGAGGAGTTTCAGGGAAAGGTTCAGCATCTTATCTCTGTGTCAGGGAACAGGAGACAGGATGGCACATTCCTCTCTGCTGTGTCAAGAGTCAGTTGAATTGTGGATCTGGTGGATTTAACATCACAGATCTCTCAAAATTGCTCACCTTTGAGACTGAATAACACTAAGGTACACTTTGAGCAGACACTGCTCAGTATGTTGGGAACAGGCAGGAAAAAATCTGACATTTTGTGCAACAGAGGGAGAGTAACAGGAGCTGAGTCTTTTGCTCCAAAGCCTTTGCCTCTTCCAGCATTTTCCCCTGGTGTGTTGTCCTGTGTGTTGCTCTGTGTTTTCTGCTGACCTCTCTGCTCCTGAAGACAGTAAAAAGGTTGTGCAAGATGCAGTCAGGGCCACCCTCAAAGCACCCCAGTCCTGGTGTCTGGAACTGCTGCCTGTACTGATCCTTCAAAGTGGCATATTTAATGCCAGATTTGATATCTGGGCATGTTGGAATTAACTCTCCTCCCAAGTCTGTTTTCCTGTCTTCTGCACGAATGTGGTGTCTACGAGGTTCATGTTTTCATAGAGATGAGGAAGGTTTGGGTGGAGAAAGAGTGACTGAAAAAAGCTGAATGAACTGTGTTTTCAGCTCAGTGGGAAGAGCTGGATTTGCAGCCTGTTGAAATGGGAATTTTGAGACCCCTCCAGAAAGGCAGATGCTGTTTCTCTTCAGAGTGAAGAGATCATTGCAGGGGGACATTGTTGTCTTATTGATAAGAAGTCATCCCTGAGGTACTTTTTTGAGTGGCTTTGTCCTGTGCAGCATTAAAGGCATCATTCCTTATATTTGAGGAGATGGTCCACCCCAAAAAGCTGTATTTGTGTTCTGTTTTCAGCTGTGTGGATGATTCTTTGCTGACCATTGTTATTCCAGCACTATAGAATTGTGTTATATTTGCCTTAACTCGCTGTTTAATGTGCAGACTTGCAGGATCACAGCTGAATTACAACCCTTAGACTCCCAAAGATGTTTGGGGGATTTAGTCATTATTCCCAAGGGAAGATAAGTGGCAAAGTCTTGCACAGGCATAGAGATGTAAAACATGGTAAAAAGAATAAAAGTGGGGCCGAGCCACCTTTTATAGATGTATTTTGTCCTTATCAAACTGAAGTGATTAAAATTTGACAGGAAGCATTGCCTGGTGAGTGCTCCTTCCTCTCCAGTGATGAACAGCTTCAGCTCTTTGTGTTTTATTTATGAGGGGTTGGAAAACAGCAGCAGCTGAAAGTTTGAGACATTTGCTCTGCAGCAGGGAGAGTGTTTGATGCATCCCTTGCAGGTATTCCCAGCCCAGACCTCAGACAGTCCCCAGGATAAGCAGTTTCTGATAAAACCATTTTGTTTTGTCAGGCATGTCTGGGATTAAATTTAAAGCACTGCTTGAGCTCTGCTCCTTGATTAATTGGGAAGAGGCAGGACCAACTTTTGGATTAACACAATGCCTTTTAAACTTTGCCAAACACTTCCTGTCCAGAGCCTGTTCTGAAGTTTGGCTCACCGTATCCAGCGGGACAGAGGGATTTCTGAGGGTGGGTAGGGAGATCTTGGGAATGTTTTATGATCTGCCATCTCTTCAGCCTCCAACCCAGCGCCTGCTCAGGGCACATGAACATCAGTTTTCCCTTTTTCTCATCCCGTGGGTGTTGAGCTTTGTGTAAATCCTGCAGTGGGAAGTCTGGAGTAGGGACTGACTGTGCTGGCTGGAGCTCCTGATGGGATGGAGGAGGAGGACAGGCAGGCTGTGGCTTTGCTCCAGGAAGGCCTGATGTGCAGTTCCTCATCCCTGGAAGTGTTCCAGGCAAGGTTGGATGGGGCTTGGAGCAACCTGGGCTGGTGGAAGGTGATAGGGACTGGAATGAGATGGGCTTTAAGATCCCTTCCAACCCAAACCATTCCATGATTCTCTGAGTAACTTTCCCTTCTGTGCTTTGTTGTGCTTCCTAGAGCAGAGCTGAGGGATAGTTTTGGGAACAGGGAAGCAGCCACGATTTCCTCTGGCTTTCTCAAACACATTCCTTAGTGGTGTCTGGCTCAGGAAGGCTGGTCCATGGAAAATGCACACAGCTGCTGCAGGGAGAGGGTTGCATTTGCTGGAGGTGGGATCTGTGCAGGCTGAGCAGCTTCCTGGGATGGAGGGACATGCCTTGAAAATTCCCCAGGGATCAAGCAAAGGCGAGTTTAAAACCATTTAGGGACAAATAGGAATAAGGCAAGGTGAAAAATGCTCCCAAGTGTATTAAAATTTAAAAATACTTCTTTAAACTTCCAGTTAAATCACCAGGCCTAATTTATCATTGCAATATTTTCATTATGTAATGATGCACAATATTTGAGCAGTGTGGTTTTGGTCCATTTTTGAAAGAAAACTGAACCAGTAAAGTGAGGAAGCCCCTGGCCAAGTGCTTGAAATCAGGTGGTGGCTGAAGTGAAACTGGTGCTTGGTAACTGGAGGTTAAAGTTTAGGAAAAGATTCTCATTTTTAAGTGAGTCTTGTTTTCAAGTGAGGTCATTTCAATGAGTTAAGCAGTCCGAAATTGAGAAAAACATTTTAAAAAACTGAAAAGGAAAAAAAATCAAAACGTTGTGTCCCCCCCCTCCATTCTGGCTAAAAATAAAGTGGGAGCTGAAAATCGTGCAGGTTATCATCTGTAGTGAAATGGCAGCATATTTCCTCTTCACTTAATCAGCATAAGTGCAGCACATATTTTATCTCTAACCTTTCTGGTGTACCAGCACATTGAGAACTTCTATTTTTCCTCATTAAAAAAAAAAAAAAAACCCTCCTGAAATGTCATTTCTGTTTGTTCCAACAGAATTCCGGGCTGGGATTTTGAATTTTCCACTGCATTAGAAATATTACTGATCACTATTTCATCACCTTAAAATTCAGGTTGTAAGTAAATGCTGGGGTTTATTCCAGCAGAAACAGCTGTCCCAGTGTGAGAAAGGAGCATCATCTCTTAACCCATTTCCCACCCCCAAGGAGGTGACAATTGATCCAGGACAGATGCAAACCCAAAGCTTAATTGTAGAACAGGAAAAGAATCTCCCAGCTCCTATTTTTAATTAATTTTCCTTTAACTTCTTTGATTACTCAGCAGCTTTTATTTTGTTTTGTTTTGTTTTTAATTCATTCTTTCAGTTCTGGTTGCTGTTTTATTTAAGAATAACGAAAACAAAGAGCAAAACCACACAGCCCTGTTTTCATCAAGACAACTGTAGGGCTTGTTCCTTTGAATTTTGAAACTGTGTGCTCATCTCTGAGGAACTGAAATTTTTAGGAGTTGAACAACTTGGTTGGAGGGAGATTTTTCTGCTTAAATCTACATTTTTTTACCTGCACCTCTCTAGGTTTTATCAGATAAATCAGGATAAGGAAAAGGAGCCAATATGGATTTGTACCTTGGGTTTGAAAGGCTTGATATCAGAGGTCCAACCTGAGAATTCCAGTTTTTTGCTCTTTTAAAATGCCAGTGGTGGTTCCTCAGTTTTGCCTTTCTGAAGAGTCACATTTACTATGTGTTATCTAATGATCACAAAGTAGTTAAAATTTTCCTTTTCTTTAGTGAAGGTGGCCTTAAATTCTTTAGCTTTTAATTAAAAAAACCCCAAACCAACCCTTTTCCCTCAGAAACTTGTTTTCTCCCTGCCTGGAAAGCCAGATTATTTTATCTTGTCAGTGAAAAGAAGAGACACAGATATTTTCTTTCAAATGTTTTGGTTGTCACATCTCTTAGTTCTTTCATCTCTAAGGAATAAATAAATTCCCCTGCAGCTGATAACATACATAATCTTTTAATGTTACTTCAATGTGTTCTCCATAATACTGGGGTTTTTTTCCCCCTGTGTTATGGTCTATGCATTTCATACAATAAAATTGTTTTATACTTATTCTCCCTATCTTCTGGCGAATAAACCCTTTCAAAATCCATCTTGGTTTGTAGCTTAATGTATTTGAAGGTATATTTTCTTTTCTTCCTGTTTTGTTTCCCCTGTTTTATACCCTGGCCAGTAAAGCTGTTGGGCATCTGCTCAAATTTAAGTATATCAACCACTTCATGGACCTGCTTTGATTTTCATGATCTTATGTTCAAAATGCCTATTATACCCCAGGAAAATGAGCTATTTCCAGGAGCTTTTCAAGCCCATCTAATGCACATGGTTGTAACTCGAAAAGGTTCTTTTCTGGTTCGGTTTTTGCTGCAGCTGAGTCAAAATCGGGGCTTTTTTAGATTCTTTTTCCCCCCCTCATGTGGTATTTGTTTGTATCTTTTGTGCAGCGTTAGTTGCTAAATAGTTCTTTTGTGGTCAGGGGGCTGTTTCTAAGCTTTAGCTTTTCAGTTCTACAAGAATGGTGCCAAATATTTTTCAAAGGATTATCTGCCAAGAAAATTTCGTAGGAGAAAACCAACCTCTGCTTGGAAGCACAGAGCTGACTTCTTTTGTTCTTTTTTTCTCCCCCCCTCCTAAGTAAATGTTAAGATATGCATTTAAATTTGCTTTATTATCATTATCCTCACTGCCATAGGTCTTTGTCTTAATAATTGTGGCTAGGAATGAGAATTAAGTGTTTTAGTGGCTGCTGAGACCTGCAAAGCCACTTTGCTGATACAAATCCTTCCCTTGGTTTTCTGGAGAATAAAAGGAGTTGGCCCGACGTCATTAATGAGCTGTTAATCCCTTATTGCTTGAGTTAATTGGCCTTGAGTAAGAAAGTGTTTGAAGTCTGTGAGTGAAAGGTGGGTTCCCCTCCTCCCGATTTTGCCCTGCAAGAGGTAAATTATCTAAATTTCACCGACTGCCAGCAAAAGTAAATAACATTTAAACCTTATTTGCGTTATAGCCGTGGTCAGGAGTGCCAGTCATGGATCTGGGATTCAGCTTTTAATGTGGAATTTATTTAAATCCTGGTGCTTCTGTGCGTTCTTCCTTCTGTTCCTTCAAGGAGGGAAACTGGAAGTGCTGGAAATGTGGAAATAGGGAGTGACAGCTGGGAATTCTGCCTCCTGCTTTGTCCTGATGTGTGTTCTGGAGGTCGAGGAGTGGCATTGCCCATGTGGAAAGCACCCACAAAGTCAATATTTGTCCTCAATGTTCAGCTGGGAGATCCAGAGTGATGGCTCTCATGTGATGCCACTGCAGGATAAACTGGACAGTGAAATTAGCATGCAAATTTATCTTTTAAAATTTCTTTTTGGTTTACAGATGCTTCTGTTTTAGTAGCTTGAATCTGAAGTCTGAAATGGTTTCTGAAAGCCTCTGTGCCCTCCACTGTAAAGGAGCCTGGTACTGCTCTCCATCTCCAAAAGTCCAGCTGGGAGATGGTGGGGTGAACAGTTGCCTCTGGATTATTCTGCTTCCTAAAAGAGACTGAAAATCAGAAATGGTATTTAGGTCTCTTTTTCCAGCAGCAAAGAGTAACCAGACATCTAATTCATAGGTGAGCTGGTGATTCCTTTGGAGAGGAATGGCTGGGATAGATGGAGCAACTCTCCCATGAGGAAAGGCTTGGGGGGATTGGGATTGTTCAGCCTGGAAAAGAGAAGGTTCAGTATGACCTGATTGTGGCCTTCCAGGACCTGATGGGAGCTACAAGAAAGATGGAGAGAGACTATTTCCAAGGGGTGGAGGGACAGGACACAGGGAATGGCTTTCCACTGCCAGAGAGCAGGGAGAGATGGGATATTGGGAAGAAATTGTTGGCTGTGAGGGTGGGGAGGCCCTGGCACAGATTGCCCAGAGAAGCTGTGGCTGCCCCTGGATCCCTGGAAGTGTCCAAGGCCAGGTTGGACGGGGCTTGGAGCAACCTGGGCTAGTGGAAGGTGTCCCTGCCCATGGCAGGGGGTGGAATGAGATGAGCTTTGAGGTCTCTTCCCACCCAAACCATTCTGGGATTCTGTGACAGGTCTGGCACAAACCTCAGCCTATCCAGTAAGATTTGCATTAACATTTGCCAGAGTTGTCCCAATTTTTTTTTAAGCTTTCTTCTTTTGTTCCATCTTCTTAATCCATCCATAGACCATCACAGGTAAAGGAGAAGAATATGTTCAGCATATGTTACAGAGAAGCTCCCAGCACTGAGCAGGAAGGGCTTTTTCCAGTCCTGTAGGTTTTCTTGGGATGGGGCTGTGGGGAATTTTGGCTTGGTTTTGCTGGTTTTACCTTACATAAAAGAGGAGGTAACCCCACAAACCTAGAACTGCACCTGTGTGGGTTTGGCCCCATGCAGGAGGTGGAATCCATGGATTGTTTGCCATTCCCATGAGTCTTCTGAGGGTGATCTTAGGATTTGCTGCCTGTAGCAGGAGAGGAACCAGCACAGTCTCTGCTCAGTCCAAAACTTGAAAGCAGTAGTGGGAACTACTATTTTTGGCTGGAGCAAGGCAGAGGAGCTCCACAGTCACACTGGGGATGGTACAGGTTATTCCCCTACTTGAACACCAAGGTTTGGCTCTGACCTCTCTGCTTGGGTTCACCTTTACCTGCAAATTTTCATGGAATTTTTTTCTCACAGCTCTCAGAGAATTTGGTTTCTTTTACCAAAATACTTTCCAAATGTCCAGGACCTCAAAAGGCTGCGGTGTCCTTGTGTGAAGGATGGCAATTTTAGGCTCACACAGTGCAGATTAACTCTTGTTGCTGTTAATTTGAGTTTTCTGAGTAGTTTTCTGGCTACATATTGACTTCTTAAAACTCAACTGGTATTTGAGAGGAACAAGAATCTCCTTTCCAGACCGTGTTGCTGATGTTTGTTTTAGCTGCCTGATAGTTTTCCCGCTCTATTTACAAATAATTTCTAAAACTGACAGGCTGGTTTATGCAAATCATAGTTGTGTAATTAATTGTGATAAACTCTAGGAACACTTATTTGAATTTCTGCATTAGGGCACAAGTCAAATTCTTTTAAGGTCCAGCAAGTCCACTGAGATCAAATTCTTCCCTCACACATCACTTGCCACTTGCTCGAGGGATAAATGTTAAACTGCTCGGATCAGAAACCTAATCCAGTCTGGCAGCTCCAGTCAGATTTCTTAATACTGCCTCTTGGGTAATGACTTTTATGGATTTTATGGATGTTTGTCTGTGTGTTCACAACAAAACCCCAAGCAAATGATGAAACCCCCCCCCAGATTTGTCGTGTTCGAGTTACCGAGGCCCCACCGAGGACCTGCTGTCCCTCATGGCAGGTCTGTGTCGAGGCTGGAGGAGACCTCAGGACCCCACAGTCGGTCTCAGGGGTTTCTCCTTGTGTTCTGGGGAATCTGGGCCTTCATCTTGGGAAATCATAGAATAGTTTGGGTTGGAAAGGACCTTAAAGATCATCTCCTTCCAACCCCAGGTCAGTCTTTCCCTCACGGAAATGTCTCCGCTCCCTTTGAGCACGAGATCCAAAACTGAGGTGGGGTTACACACAAGAATGTGTCGTGTTCATGGGAGTGTTTGTGCCATGGGAAGGGATTCTGCACCTCAAAGGGAAACCCAAATCCTCCCGTGGGAAAGCTCAGGGCTGAGTCCTGCTGAAGGGTCTGGTGGTTGTGCCGAGCTGTGCCAGTTGATCCATTAAGTTTTACTCCCACATATGGGCTGGTTTTGGTGGTACCTTCAAGATCCCATCTGCTGTTGCAAGGCCTTTGTGCCCCTGTCTTCCTGTGCATAGTCTTGGTTTGTTCAGGTATCTTGTGTCAGGTGTGTTTTTTTATTCCCCTAATGCCTGTAATATTTTAGATTCTTATTTTTAATCACAAAGAAAATACCTGCTGTGTGTAAGAAGGGACTCTGTTTTCATGGATTTAGGTGAGAGACATTTCTTCGGGTCACAGAGCTCTGAACAGCAATAAATGTGAATTTAGAGACGTAGGCAGGTGAATTCAAGGGTCTGTTTGACGATGCCGTGAGATATAAAACAAAAAAGGCAGGATAATGGGACTTTCCATACCACAAAGAGCAAGTAAGAGCTACAGAGTGTAAGAGGTCAGAAACTAGAAAGCAGATGAGAAGCTCCCGTGTCAGTGGCAGGGCAGGAGATCAGGTGCCTTTTGAAGGGATATCCAGTAACTGGGGAGGAGCAGGCAGCTCTGGAGGCAGCAGAACGTCGTGGTCACTGGTGAGTGAAGCTTGGCAGGGGATGAATAAGATGGGGAGGGGTGGGAGGGCTGCCACGGGAGCTGCAATTATCATTCGATTAAATGGAGACACGGTCGAACAAACAGCTCTTCTGGCGAGTTGGGTTGTTGATCCAAGGCTGGAGATGAGACAAGGGGGATTTCACCATGGGAATTGAAATTACTAATTTGGAGGCTGGGAGAGGGGTGTTGCTGCCTGAATCTTTCTTTTCTCTTCCCCAGTGTTCAGTGCCTGCAAAAGGGCACTGAGAACTTGCATTCAGATGTCCAGGATTCTCTAATTTTGGGCCGTCTCACGTGGCTCTGTCCTGTGGACCCCCCCGGGGTGGAATTGTTTGGCCTGCACTCATGAAAACAAATAAAACACAAGTGCAGAGTGCACAACTGGTTCTGAAACCAGTTTTCTGTGTTATTTCTGGTCGTTGGCTGCAGAAGGTGTCCTACCCAGAATGTGTTTTCTCACGTGTGGTGTTGGTGGGAAACATCGCACACAGGGATTGCCACGGGTGTCACCTCGGGGTTCCGCTGTCCCACAGCAGCTTTTCTGGGAGGAAAATTAAATCTCAGTGGGAAAACCCAGGGTTTTTTTTGTTTTTTTGAGTGTGTAACATCATAAACCTCTCCCAGCTCCCCAAAATAATCCTGCTCATAGTGCTGTCACATCAGTGAGGTGTGATGTGTTCGGTCGCTGCAGCAACGCAATGGGATATCCAAAGGAAAAAAAAAGAGTAGTTGTGCTGTGTTTTATTTTGAACACAGACTCCATGTGATGCTCTGCAGTGTTAGTATTCAACTGCTAAAATATTCTGGAAGAGCTGTGCCCAGTGGGATGCTGTCACTCATCCTCAGCAGGCTGTGGGACAGCTGAAGGGAGAGGTGACCAAAAGGCTGCTTTCTCAGGAAAAATGTCCTCTCTAAATGACACTGAGCAGAAGAAATTTGGCTGTGGTTCACCTCATTCAAATGCATCCTTGTTCTGGTCCCTTTCTTGTGGGGGTCACATTTTCCTGTTGGAGCTTTGGAATCCTCCTGCCAAAATCCCGTAGTTTGAATTTTTGTTCTGCGTAACGTGGAGCAGGATTTTCAGTTTTGGGTCTCATGAAATAAAATTAAGATCAGTAGTATTAAATAGCAAAAACTCTGTCTTCCTCTTATGGAAAGTCTTCAAATATCCTGGGAATTCAGGCTCCACTCTGGTACACAGGAACTGGACCACGTTGCTGATGGAGGTGTGGATTTGGTCTTTCAGCCTTTAATGTCAAGATGAGTTCTTAGGAGGCTTCCTTACATATTGAAGGAATCAAGGCTGGAAGAATTAAAGGCAATAAGAAACCTATCAGGTTTTATCTTCTGTTAGACTGAAATATTAGAAATATTCAGAAGAGATCATCAAGGTTCATTATCTGTATGTCATCTTCATGTGATAAATGCATACGAATGATAATTTTCCATGTCAGTAATAGCTTGTGAGATACTGAACAGGCCTGGATTACTTGGGGTGCAGTAACAGCTCCTCTGGTTGCTTTTAGTTAATTTTGAGACTTGAAATACTGAGGAGATATCAGGGGGTGGGGAAGAGGCAGATATTTTGCTGTTGGCCTTGAAAAATGTAATTAAGAGGAGTAGAAGAACTATAATTTCTTAGCCTTGTTTTGATTCCTCCTCTGCGAGGAAGAAGTAAGAAATGTTGATATATTGAAAGACTTCAGTAAGAAATATTGATAGATCATTAACTAATTCTTCAGGGGGGTTTATGTTTTCCTCTGTGAGGAAGAAGTAAGAAACATTGATATATTGAAAGACTTCAGTAAGAAATGTTGACAGATCATTAACTGATTCTTCAGGGGGATTTATGTTTTCATCAGACACGACCTGTAGTCAAATTGCAGGTTTGATTCACAAAGCCAGCAGTGTTGATGTGGTGCCTTTCCTGTGTCTGACTTCCATGATAACCACACAATTCTTTCTGGAAAAAAAACCCAAACAAACAACCAGAATGCTGCATATTTGTCACCCCTGGGAAACGAGTCGGGGATTGTTCAACTCACACATCCCACGCTGATTTGAGGACTCCTGAGTTGACACTTTTCACATCTGGGTGTGTCCCACGGAGAACCAGTTCTTGGCCCTTGCCTCCTTGCATTTTTAATGATGTGCAAGGGAGCAGCAATTCATTATTGATGAGTTTTCAGCTGACAGGTGGGAGAGGGGGAAGGGATGGAGTTCCCTGTGCCTGTGTGAGGCTGGTGCAACCCAAGGTGAGGGGACAAAAGCCACTGGCCACGTTTGCAGGCAGGTGACTCTTTCAGGAGGCACGTTGGGTGATTTGCTGTGTACTCAGGACTGTCTAGACTGAAGATCTCATACCATTCCATGCCTGTGGGCATCCAAACAGGGATTTTGAGGATCAGGGAATACTCAGCGTTTTTACCTTCGGTGCTGGCACAACAGGAGTTGATGATCACGTGTGAGTTTGGTGTCATCAGCTCAGAACAGCTGAAAACAAACTGTAGAACCAGAAAACTGGTCTTGGGGCAAGTGGCTCAAGGAACTTGATTTGTTTAGTTCATAAATACCCACCCAGTAGGGAGCTTTCTGTTCCAGCAGCAAAGTCTGATGGTTCAGACATGAAATAGTCCACGTCCAAGCAAAAGCTTAGTGGTAATATTTGGTAAAATCTGGTGGAACTCTGGAGCTGTTGTGTGGGAGAGCTGAGAGCCAGGAACAGCACTGATCTCCAGCCTGGACCTCTCAATCCCTGCCTTTGGCAGACTCCATCCATCCCTTCAGGCTTCAGCATGACAGTGGCAGTTGCTGCTCGTATGGAAAAGGAATATTTGTAAGGAATATGATATTTTTTTTGTGCTTCAGAAGTGAAGCTGATTTTCTGGAAACGGTGCAGTCTTTATGTGAGCTGCTCAGCTCCTTGTGGATAACACTGGATAGTGAGAAATCCCTGCCTTCACCAGGGCAGGGGGTGTGTCCCTGATGGGAACATCCATGTTTCCCAACAGTATCATCAGGTGTAACAGGAGCAGAGAGGTCCTAATCCTTTATCCATGCTGGGATGCATTCTCCTTCTGGATGCTGAAGGATTTTGCTGTGGTAGGAAGGTACTTTAGGAAGTGGTGAGTGTTTCCTTTGTGGTTTGCACATGACAATCTGCTTCAGTGATTTGGCCTTCAGATGCTTGGTTCCACTGTACAGTTGTTCAGGTTCTCTCTGACCTCAGGCTGAGTCATATTTGTGTCCTTGGCCTGTGTTTGACACCCACCTCACATCTGAGCAGTGCAGGGCTTTGAAAGGCCAAGATGGTTGGGGTGGGTTTTTGGTTGGGTCTGGCTTGGTTGTGGTTTTTTTTCCTGGCTGGAAAGCCTTTCCCTATTTGGAAGCTTGATAAGTTTTGATAAAACTGAGGGGTTCACCCTTCAGGTTCTTGCTTTACCTGTTGTTAAGATTAACCATCCACAGGAGGAGAGTGTTTTGTTCTGCAATGACTCCCTTCACAGGGTCAGATTTGCTTTACATCCTCAAGTCATTGTCCAAATTGATTTCACCCAGTTTTCCCTCCATTTTCTGTAATCCACTTCTTCACCTGTTCAGAAGAATCTTCCTGTTTGTTGGGGTAGGAATGAAACAATTGGGTTTGGACTCCTATAACTTTTGGATGATCAGCAGAAGGGGAATGCCACAGTGCCTGATTGAGTCAGGTTGTGTGTCCAAAATTTGAGAGTTTAGCTCTGGTGATGGTGCCTGAGTGATTTAGGGCGTGTTATTATGGTTAAAAATGTTAATGAAGTCCCCTTTTAAAACTTTCTCTGTCTTACTTTTCTGTAACATCCTCCTCCAGTGCTGAATTCTCAGTGTGAATTTTGGGGCATGTCCAGAGAGGTCAGTTCTGTAAAGCCTTAACTGGGTCTCCCTACCCCTTCTCCATCTTACCGAGGATCGTGGGAAGCGGGGGCTGCTGGAAGGAGTTGGTTTTCAGAATTAAGTTGTTGGAAAGGAGCTGTGACTTGTTCAAGCTGCTCCTGCAGTGCCTCCCCCTGCCCCTCTCAGTTCCACTTTGGGTGCACCCTGAGGTTTCAGCACCGTGAGATGGATGGTTGAGCTCCGTGTGCTCCGTGCTCCGACAGCCCGTGGTGCATCACGGCAGAAACTCCCCCTAAAAATGGTGTTGGAGAGGCATGAACTCTCATTTTCAGATTCAGGTTGGACATCAGGAGAAATTGCTTCAGAGAGAAAGTGATAAAGCATTGGAATTTGCTGCCCAGGGAGGTGGTGGAGTCCCCATCCCTGGAGGACTTAACGTGGCACTCCGTGCTCTGGGCTGGGATCGGTCACAGGTTGGACTTGATGACCTTGGAGGGCTTTTCCAACCTAAATTCTGTAATGTGCTGGTAGTTGTCTTCAAGTCTCGAAAAGAACTGCCGGGAACATTTCACAATTCCACCTAGGCTGATGCTGTGCTAATTCCCAAACCAGATAATCCTCACCCAGGTCGCTCTCAGCTTTGCATCATCTTTGTAACACACGTCGTAGTTTATCTTTGCACACTTTGTAAGACTCTGTGAGGTGCCTTTGCAGGATAATTTAATTAAATGTGTCTTAAATCTCTTGTTTCAGGCTAGAAATCTTCACACAGGAGAACTGGCTGCTGTAAAAATAATCAAGTTAGAGCCTGGTAAGTTTTACATTCTTTCCTGTATTTTTGAATTGCGTTTTCATTTTTTCCACATGTTTATTTTCACACACTGTGAAGTTCTAAAGACAAAAGAAGTGTTTGGGTATTTTTTTTTTGTGTCTTTTCAGTGGTTAGATGACAGGAAGCACTACAGGATGTACCATTGCTTTTGGCTGTGTCCTGCTCACTATTTCCTTGTTTGCACTTATCTCCCTTATCAATTGTTGCATGAAAAGATGTTGCAGTTATGACACGTTGTCAGTACAAAGAGAAGATCAAGGGCAGGTGGTAAATTGTGAGCTCTGAGAGAGTGGGGAGGTGGGAGGCTGTGGGAGTTGAGAGGGGGGAAGGGATCAGGCTATGATGTTAATTCTCACCAAAGGTGCACTGGGAAAAACAGAGCCATGTGTCATCTTTTCTCTAACCTGTACTCCCATTTCCCCATGGATTTTCTGCCACTCCACATGAAAGCAGGAGATGCAGGAGAAGCTCGCTTGCTGCAGGAGATTTGCTGAGCTGAAGCCTCATCTGAGTCCTGCACAGAGGGTTGCAGTCAGAAATTGTGTCCTGATTGGAAATGAGACAAGCCCAGGATGGTTTGGGTTGGAAGGGTCCTTAAAGCTCATCCATTCCCACCCCCTGCCATGGGCAGGGACACCTTCCACTAGCCCAGGTTGCTCCAAGCCCTGTCCAACCTGACCTTGGACAC
>JAWWLV010000179.1:62466173-62482517 GCA_035041135.1 Platyrinchus mystaceus
AGCCACAGCTTCTCTGGGCAACCTGTGCCAGGGCCTCCCCACCCTCCCAGCCAGCAATTCCTTCCCAATATCCCACCTAAATCTCCCCTCCTTCAGCTTAAAGCCGTTCCCCTTTGTCCAAAGGAAGAATAAAGGTAATAACATATAAAATATGGAGGCCGAGCTGTGGGGTTTGAGCTGTAGATTCTGTGGAGAAAATCCCCTGCTATCGATTTAATATCTATATAAACATACTGATATAACCATAAATTGCATCAAAAACTTTATTACTTCCTTTTAAGTAGATTTTTTTTCCCCCCAGAGGATATTTAGGATGTGCCAGCGTGCCGGTGTAGGTGTTCCTCATCCCAAACCACGCTCACAACCAGGCACAGTCCGTGCTGGGGACTCTGTGCTGCTGCTCTGAGTCAGCTGAGTGGGTGTCCAGGCCATCTGCTCCATCCCAGTGGTTTGGGAATTAAACACTTTTAATAACAAGCCTGTGGAATGTGAGCTCTCCTAGTTCCAGGCAGGAGACTCTGGAATTAGCTTCCAGCCATCCTTCCTCTCGTTGTGCTTGCGAGCACCGTGGCCTGGTAAGGCTGGACCAGCTCCAGATGGGACTCTCTGCTGGCTGCACAGGGGCTGCTCCAACGTTCCTCATGTGCTCCCATCCCTCCATGGGATCCTTTTCCTTCTTTCCCAAAGCTCTCCGTGCGTGCCGAGCCGTCTGAACTGATGGATCGCGTTCAAGCCCTTCTGTGCTGATCTCCAGGAAATGTTTGTGCCTCATAAAAGGATGGAATAAAGGATTCAGGCTGAGAGGGTGGTGGGTGAAAGGCTGACGTGCTCAGAAGGGCTTAGCCATGATCTATCCCAATCCATGTTTTTCCTGAGTTACGTGCATCCCTCCGGGCCTCTCCGAATGATGTCCAGCCCCGTGTGATGTAACCTTGGCTGCTTCCTGTTTTTCAGGAGATGACTTTTCACTGATACAGCAAGAAATATATATGGTCAAGGAATGCAAACATTGCAACATAGTCGCCTATTTCGGGAGCTATCTCAGGTAAATCCCGCTTTTTATTCCCACATTCCTGCTGGTTCTGTCCCAAACAACTCTCCGTGTGGTTTAATCCTTACCTCCTCTCTCAGTGTTCTTCCATAGATTGAATTCCCCTTGGGTTTGTTGTTTTTTTTTTTTTTTTTAAAGTTGGCTTTAAAAACCAAAAGTGACTAATAGTTTGTTTTCTCTGCTGGCCAAAAGGCTGGAATATTTTTATCACTTAGGAACAGCAAGGAACTTTTCCCTTGGAGCCTCTTGCAACATCCAATCCTACCCATACATTTATCAGTTCTAATGTAAAACCATATAATATATTTCTCTAGAGCAGAAGTGCTTCTGGATATTTTATTTAATTACAGTTTTCTGGGCTGTGAAAGCACAGCCAGGGATTTTTAAGAGCAAAACACTCCATTTGAGGTGCTGGTAAATACCATTTTTCATAGTTCTGGTGTAGCAGAGGCAGAACTGAGGTGGTGCCAACTGGCTGCATCCTCAGGTGTGCACATTGTTATACAGAAAATCAGGGAATATTTTCCATTTCTGTGGAATCCTGACATTTGTCAGTTGGCTCTGTGGGGATATAAATCAGCACTTTGCCTGCTTGGTCTTTTTTCTGCAGCCTTTGGACTTTTTGGGGGGCTGCATTTAAATAATCTGTACATCCCACATGGACTCAATAAGTAGAATAAAATGACTGAATTTCTAAACCCTCCTTTTAGAGAGCATGAAGTTTTTTAGATATAATTAAGCAATTTCAATTTAAAGATTGAAACACTTCAGTGTGTTAGTTATCTTTCAATTTTGCTGATAGCAGGTGTTTCTGCTCCATGTTATTGTAGAGTTAAAGCACCACCTTTTAGATCTGATAATATTTAAAGACTTCTCAGGGATCCTGGCATAAAATTTTCATTTTGGTAGGTGAGAATTTATATTGATAACATGGTAATTTATATTAATAACATGGCAATTTATATTAATAACAGGAGAATTTATATTAATAACAGTGCAACTGCTGATCGTGCCTCAGAATGTGTATTTTTAACAAAGAGGGATCAAGACCAATAGGAAATAATTTAAATAATGGTGATTAACTCTGTACTGTACCCAAATCAATCAGCTTTTGATGCCTGTGTTTTCATTTTCCTTTGATAGCCGTGAGAAGCTGTGGATATGCATGGAATACTGTGGTGGGGGATCCCTCCAGGATATTTACCACGGTACTCTGGCATTTATTTGAACATTTTGAACTTCTGGAAGCTTTTCTGCAGAGAAGAAAATTAAATAATGAACTAACAGGGGACGGCCAGGCACTGCACTGGGGGCTTTTTGGGGCATGAATAGTGATTTTTAGCTACCATTCAATGTATTTTGTGAGCACTTTCTGGGTGTGGGACTGTCATTTTGGGCTAATACCTGTGATTTTGGAGCAGGACTGGATGTTCAACTTAATTAGTACAAATAGTTTTATAACAATTCCAAGCCCCATAGATAGTCCCTAAAATGCAACATTGCCATTGCTAATATTGAAATATTAGCAGAAGTCACTTTGATTTTTACTCTTCTTTAGAATACGGGACGTTCCAGTGCTACGAAGTCTCTTGTAAAATGATAATTAGATTTCTGTGAAAACAGGTTTTCTTCTCACTGTGGGCATTGTCTTCTGTTATGGTGCTGTTTGTTTGTGGGTTGTTTTTTTTTACAGAAAGCCTTTCTGTAAAACAGGCAAACAAACCCCTCTTTTCAGCTCAGTGTAGACTCCAGATCCTGTAAAATCAGGCTTTAATTTCTGCATGGACGTGGCGCTTTTTGGCTGCTTCACAATGTTATTTATGTGCTATGTATTAAATATAAATGTATGTGCTGCAAACTTACCCACTTCTATCTTTATTTCCAGTGACAGGACCTCTGTCAGAGTTACAAATTGCATATGTGTGCAGAGAAACTTTACAGGTACTGTGCTTGTGCAGGCTTAGGATGAAGTGTTTATTCCATGAAAGTAGATAAAGACGATTATTTCAGTTCCCAGAACTGCTGGGAATCAAGCAGAGACCAGTTAGCCAGGGGTAACCCGGTTAGTTCCCATACTGTAAATAAAAATTAGCAAGAAACTCTATTAAAGTAGTGCAAATATTTGCTTAAATTTTGAACTTCCTGCTTGCCCTGTGGTAGCAAATTTAATGATGTGTGGAGGGAAAATACTACAGCCAGATAAATGAAATTGTCTTTTGTGGCTGCTGCTAACAGCAGGAAGACAAGGTAAGCTTGTTTCTTAAAGGAACCTTCAGGACTTCAAAATATAATTTAATAAAGATTTATTTAAAAAAACCCCAAACACATATCTGTGTAAAATGTTACCCTATGACTGGTTTAAATGAGGCTTCACATGTTGGGTGGAGATGAGGAACAGAATCCAGGGTGCCCCTTATCTGCAAATCTAAAATGTCTCCACTTCCAAATAAAAAATGTATTGAGGCATTTACATTTATTAAATGAGGCTGGTTTTGTATGTTAACAAATGGCAAAATAACCTCTTGTGTGTCTCTTTGTTTCCAGGGTCTCGCTTATTTGCATATGAAGGGCAAAATGCACAGGGACATAAAGGTAACCTGGGACTTGGAGACACTTAAAACCTTCTAGTGCAGGACAAATATTGCTGAAAAAGATCTGTAACTTTCTATTTATTGTGTTTTAGGGTGCAAATATTCTCCTGACAGACCATGGGGATGTCAAATTAGGTGAGTTGCCTGAACTTTATAAGATGGATTTGAAAGCCGTGTGGATGTGGCACTTGGGGACGTGGGTCAGTGGTAGCCTTGGCAGTGCTGGAGGAGGGGTTGGACTCGAGGATTTAAAGGTCTTTTCCAACCTAAATGATTCCATGATTATGTGGGGCAATAAATGATGATAGGGAGTGATGACAGAACATGTTTATCCATGGAAACTGCCATGGGGTGCTCATCATCCCGCTGTGTCCCGTGTTGGAATTGGGGTGGTTGTGCATTAGTTCAACACCTTTACACCCCTGTGGTGAGCCAGGAATGCTGTGTTGGGAAAAGACAGCTTGTAGAAGGTGGAAAAAAGTAGGAATAAAACCTTGGCACTGATGGGAGAATCCACTACATGAATTAAACTTGAGGTTACCTCCCTTTGGCCTGCTGAGCTGGTTAGACATTCCCACAGTTATCCTGCAGATTTCAAGCTACAAATCAATCAAAATAAAAAAGGATTGAAGTGATTATTGGCTCTGCAAGTCCTCCTGATGTTCTGCAGCTCTGAAGGCAAGGGATTATTGGCCCCTAGACCGAGTGTCCAGGGCTGAGAACAGATTCCCCATCACAGTTCCTCCACAAGGACACAAGAAGGTGCCTTTGCCAAAGCCATGCCAATGCCATTTTTCCTCCTAAACTGAATATCCCCAAATCTTGGTTGATACTATGAGATGGAAAAGTGATCTAGGAGAGGAACAGGATCACGAGTGAGCTGTATGTGGAAAGAAAACTGATTTGAAATCGGGTCAGTGAAGACATTAATGACCTCATTATTAATCTTTCACTGTTTACCTTAATGAATTTTTAATTTGGGTGAGAAACATTCTTTCATAATAATAATAATTTACAGTAGAATTGGGATCTTAAACTGAGATCTCTAAGTCTCTGATGGGTTTTTTTTCCAGCTGACTTCGGGGTAGCAGCAAAAATAACAGCCACCATTGCGAAGAGGAAATCCTTTATTGGCACCCCTTACTGGTGAGACACCACTTGGATTGTTGTGATGCAAAGCTGAGTCTGTATTTGTGCCAAAAATTATAAAATACACACACATATATCCAGCAGTTGCATAAATTCCCTTTCTTCCAAGCAAAATGCCCAGGGGTTAAAAATCTGGGAAGCACTGATTGGAGCTGATCTGTTGCTGCCTGGTGTTTGAGGCAGGATTGCTGTTTTTCCCAAGTTTATTAATGCAGAATATTCTCCCTTTTTTTTCTAATGGTTATTTAGTTTCTCACTTATTTTGTTCTCTTTCTTATTTGCTCTTTTAGTGAGTTAAATAATCAATGTCTTTCTGATTTCTGTGCAGACAAAAAACCAGATTTTTCAACTATCTCTTAATCATCTCTACTGATTAATGCCTGCACAAGGCAGCATTTAATAAGCAAACAGATCATTGTAAATCTGGGGCTGGGTTATAAATGCAAATTTAACTGGGTTTTGGCATCATTGTGATGCAGTGGAGGAGCCTGGGGGGCTGTTCTCGGTGGCTGCAAACAGCTTCATCCAGACAATGGCTTTGAGTTGTTCCGATGCTTTTGTTACCCTGTTGGAGAAGGAGAATGGAGGGCAGGAAGATTATCTGGTCATTAAAGCCTTTCAGCAGGAATGACGGGCCTGGTGCCATTGCTGGTGTTGCCTGGCAGCCCATGACCCGGGCTAAACAATCCCTGTGCTTCCCAAAACCTCTCTGTGCTTCCCGGGACTTCGGGGCTCTTCCCTGCCCTACACTTGGGAATGGGGGTTGTGTTCAGAGGGCCTGGAGCTCTCAGTGACGGTGCCTTTGGTTTTTTTAGGATGGCCCCCGAGGTGGCAGCAGTGGAGAAGAACGGGGGGTACAACCAGCTGTGCGACATCTGGGCCGTGGGGATCACGGCCATCGAGCTGGCAGAGCTCCAGCCCCCCATGTTTGACCTCCACCCCATGAGGTTTGACACCTGGGTGGGGGCTTCTTCATCTCCAGGACCCTCTCCAATCCCAGCAGGAACTGTTGGAATCCAGTTTAACCTTCCCACCTTCCCCTGTAGCTCAGGGCTGGAGGCTCATGCTGGGATTTCCTTCGTCTCCTCCCCGCCGGAGCCGGGCCCAGTTTTAAGGGATCGGTCTGGAGCTAAAACCTTACATTTAGTATTGAAATTATAACCAGAATCTCTAATTTTTCAAATTTTTAGTGTCACCTGATCCAGTGGAAGGTGTTGAAGGGGTTGGGAAAGAGATGGGCTTTCAGGTCCCTTCCAGCCCAAAACATTTTGGGATTCCATGATCAAGAAGCTGATTAAGAACACGTACAGATTTACTAGTGGTAGTAAACCACTGGAGAAGCTGTAGCCTAAAGTTTAGCAGGATTATGGCACTTAAAATATTTTATTTAAAGTCAAGAAAAACAACAGCTTCACTGTATCTGTCCTTTAGCACAGTGTAGACCACAATTCATTTTCACCAGTATGTTTCTCACCCTAAAATACTCAAGTGTTTGGATATTAGGATGCAATGAATTAATTTTTTTACCATATAATAACCTTGTTCTTTTTTTTACCTCCAGGGCTCTGTTTTTAATGTCAAAAAGTAATTTTCAACCGCCAAAGCTAAAGGAAAAAGCAAAATGGTAAGTGGAGCTCCTTCCTCTGTTCAGTGTTTTGTTGGAACAGGATGATCTTTAAGGTCCCTCCCAACCCAAACATTGTAGGATTCATATGATTTTGTAGATAATGGGAAAAAACTATTTGTCATTAGTGAAGAAGGAGCCCTTCTTTGGGGCTCTTTGTATGTTCTAGGAAGGAAAATCATTTTTATTCTTTCTCCTTAATTCCTGTCAGGGCGTTTTCCCTGTCAGTGGGACAGGTAATGGTTTCATCCTTTCATGGTTTCTTTAACCTGTGATAAACTCCTGGTTTATCCTGTGCAAATGTTTTCTATGCAAGTTCCATGAAAAAAAAACCCAAGTTTTTTCCTGATTTGTTAGCTTGGAAAAGCTGAAATTAAGTGTCTTGACAACATCCTGATTCATCACACCCTTTTGTGATCTGTTTAGTGAGTGTCTTAAAATCAATAAAATTAAACATAACCCCTCATTTCTCTTTTAAGGTCAGCAACATTCCATAATTTTGTCAAAATAGCACTTACAAAAAATCCAAAGAAGAGGCCAACAGCAGACAGACTCCTCTCTGTAAGTGATCTGGGACATTTAGTGACAGCAGGAGGAGATCTCTTGCTTCAAATTGAGCAACAGATCAGTAGTAAAACAAACTGGAACCATTTTCTTTCATTGTAAAACATGGGAGGGGAAACCTAAAGGGGGCAGGTGTTGGTCATCTGTTAGGGAGTGGCAGGATTTTGTTCAGTGGAGGATTTTTGGGAGGAGCAAGTACAGAAATGGGGTCCAAGTGGGTGTCTCAGCCTTGGGGCTGTGTAGACATTGGCCCTTCCTGTCACCCAAAAATTAAGTTGTTTGTGGATCTCTGCTTTTACTTGACTGTAAGAAATAAAGTGTAATTATTAGTTTGACTCAGAGTTTAATTTCCAGCTTACCAGAGTGTGGTGTTTATGGAGGGGTTGGAAAGACCAACCATTAAGGAGTTATTAAAATAATAATTGAGCCTCCAGAAAGCAGAAAAAAAACATCAGTAACATTCCATATTTGAAGTTACCTGTTAATTGCATATTCTACCCTTCTTTTCTGTCCCTTTGTGTGGTTCCAGCATAGCTTTGTGGGGCAGCCTGGTCTGTCAAGGTCTTTGGCAGTTGAGCTGCTGGACAAGGTCAACAATCCCGACAACCACACACACTACAGTGAAGTGGACGATGATGATTTTGAGGTGAGAACATCCTTTGTTTGAGCTAAAACTCCACTTGAAATGCCCTGCTTTGCTCTGGGAAGGTAAGACTGCAGCTTGGCAGTGTGTGGCTGCAACAGCTGCTCCTCCTCCCTGCGTGTTTGGCTGTTGGTGGAGACCCAGAAGCGATTCCAACTCTTCTCCGCTCTCCCATTCCCAGCCTCACTCCGTTATCCGCCACACCATCCGCTCCACCAACAGGAACATCAGGGCAGAGAGAACAGCATCAGAGATAAACTGTGAGTTCCTGGGGGGGCTTTGCCCAGGTTTTTTTTTGGGGTGGGGGATGTCTGGTTTGGGGGGACGTCTGGTTTTGGGGGGATCCCTCCGGAGGACGTCGGTGGCGTCCTTTTGTTGCGTGCTCTGGGGAAGCCTCTTCCCATTTGGAAAACAAACACCCAGGAGAAGCAGCTTCTGAGTGGGAATCCTCAATCATAGCTTTTCAAGCCCAAAATTAATATTAATGCCCTACTTAAGTTGAAATTTTAAGGGGTAGAACTGAGTTTCCTCCAGGTTTGGACAGAAGCCTTTTGTGGCTCCTCTGCCTCATGTGGGTCGCACTTTTTGGGTGACTTACTGTTTCTTTCTTCTCTTTCACATGCATTTAAAAGTGGCACGTGGTTAAATAGTTGCATTTGAGTATATTCATGTAGTGAATTGTATTCATGTGCCTTCATTTAGTGACTTGGTATTTACCTTTGGGCTTCCTTGTGGGTTTCATAAGTGCAGCTTTAAGCGTTCAGACAACAAGGCTGATGTTTTACAGGCAAATAAAGTGTGCACACAATATTTAGATCTGTTACAACACCCATTTCACTGTGGTAAGCACTGAAAGGGCCCTACTGCAATACTGTGTGTATTAATGATGAAAATGTGACACTTTTGTAGTTGATAAGCTGCAGTTTGAGCCCCCTCTTCGGAAAGAAACAGAAGCTCGGGATGAAATGGTAAGGACAAGTTTGGTTTTAACTTAATTTATTAAAATCACAGTGTCTTCACTGTTTCATGGTTCAGCTCTTAAGCAGCTTGCTGGAAAAATGTCCTTTAAGTTCCCTAAATTCCCTGTTTTAAGTTCCCTGAGTGATCCTTACTGAGTTTTCGCCATAAATTTTTGCTTTCCCGTGACTTGATCCTGACATTCTCCCATTTCCAGCTGCTGGTTTGAAGTCTTAAGAGGAAGAAAAATTGCTTTAGAGATTGGAAAAATATTATTTCACTTTGGAATCTGCTTTTACTGCGTATGGGTCGTTCTGCAGGGCTGGGGAATCTCCCAGGCCTTTTTGTTTGTGGTGGATAAGGTGCTTTAGTTTGACAAGGAGGGGTAAAAAAAATGACAATTTCTGCATCTCCAGGTTGTGGCAGCTGGCAGTGACTTTGCTTCACACTGGAATCCTTTTGTTGATGGTGGAAGCAGCAAGTAAGTACAGCTAAAACCAGCTTTTATTTCTGACACTGAACGTGAAATTACGCCGCAAGAAAAATCAGTTGTGGTGGAAAAAATCAAACCAGAAGCCCTGATGCACTTTAATATTCACAAATTAAGGAGATGTTACCCAGTGTGACATTCTCCTTCTGCAGATGGTTGGAGAGTGAGTTTTAATCTCTTTTAACCCACCAGCAGAAGCTTGTTTGAAGTTTGTAGGTGGCAAGGGAAGTGTAAATACATGAGCAGGGCTGATACAACACAGCCTGAGCTGGTGACCTTGCAAGGGCTGAGTTCAGGATCCTGCCCTGGCCTCACACTTCTCCTCTGAGCTGTGGCTGTGGTTGTGACATCCTGTGACAAGGCCTGTTCACAGCCCTGAACTCGAGAAAGGGGAGGAGAGGGCAGCTCTGAGGGTTTGGTTCTACCAGCAGTCCCAACTGCACAGCTCCTGCTGCTCTGGGGGTGATCAGTGGGATCTGTAACGCTGTAATGCTGTCATGGAGTGTTTTGGGGTCAAGTGTTTTAGGTAAAGATGTGCTGGTAGCTGATCTCCCCCTGGATCAAGCAGGTCTGAAGTACAGGAGCCCAACTCTGTCCAAGTTAGGATTGAATTTATTATGAAAGTACCTTCCTTTTGCTGCAAAAACAGTGGATCCTGCCTTTAAAGGCAATCCCTGGATTTGCAGTGAGGAGTGTGGAAGTTCAGTGATACCAAGTGATGCACAGACACAGGGAAAGGTGCTGTTTGGGCTGAAATAATTGCTCAGCTAGAAGAGCCTGTTTCCCATCTTTATTTGGAGCTGAGCAGCAGACAGTGGATTTCTTTGGCTTGTTTTTTGCAGATAAAGTCTTGCATAAGCTGTCAGCTGACATTACAGCCCCCTGGAAAGCTGCTGGGGGCGTGGAGTTCGCCAGGATTTGAGTCTTTCCAAGTTCAACCTGGTTTTTTTTTGTTCTCAGTCTCACTGGAGGAGGAGTTTGGGGGGCTCTGGGCTCTGCCTCTCCCTGCCCAGCAAAGCCAGGGAGTGTTTTCCTCCCCTTCCTCCCTCTCTGAGGTTGTTTGTGTGGCCCTGATGAGCTGATTTTGTGCAGGCAGCTGGAATCTGCAGGCTCGAGGAGCAGGGAGGGAGGGAGGGAAGCTGCCCCTGGCACAGGGAACCAGTGGCTGGATTCTGTTCCTGTGGCTTTGCCTGTCCCAGGCTGTGTTAAAGCCCAATAACTGTGGCCACAGCAAACCTTTCCAGGGCTAGAAATGAGTCCATGGACACGGATTCAGCCTTGGGAGGAGGACAGGCAGAGCAGTTCTGGATGGTGAATCCGTGCTGCTTACTTGGAAACCACTTCCAGCTGGAAAGATAAACAGGAAATACATAACTCCTCTGTCCCAGCAACTCTGAGTAATCCCTGGGATGTCCAGAGAGGATGTTTGCTGGGGGGGCTTTTTTCATGCCCTTTGGCTTTTATGGAGTGATTGGTGATTGATCTTCAACTCAGGAATTAATTGACTGGAAAGGGGGAATACCGGGATGTGTTACCTGCTGATCGAAATTAGTCCTTGTTTTTCTCATTGTAGCATTTTAAAATTCCTTTTTGTATAAATTTTCTGCATTATGGAGGTGGTTTTTTTTTTTTATTTACGATTTTCAGAAAATCCCAGAATGGCTTGGGTTGGAAGGGATCTTAAATCCCATTTCATGCCAGCCCTTTCCACTAGCCCAGGTTGCTCCAAGCCCTGTCCAGCCTGGCCTGGGACACTTCCAGGGAAGGGGCAGCCACAGCTTCTCTGGGCAACAAGAACCTTTCAAAAAGAAAGACTTTTTCTCTTTTAAATTTTTTAGTAGTTCCTGTTGGCAGCTGCTGCTTTCCATCAGAAGTGACTTGCAGGGAAATTTTACATTAATCCCAACTTGGCTGGGTTTTCCTGGTCATTACCCTTTAAAAGACACAACTTGAAAATGGCCATTTTGCAAAATTTTATCAGTTTTTTGTTGGTTTCAAGGTTATATTTTCAGTGCTGCTTTGATCCTTCTCACAATTCCTTTTTTTTTTTTTTTGCTGTCCCTGGGGTAGCTTTGAAACAAAAATTCCCACTGTAATGGCAAACAGTCTGTGTCTTTTGTGTATATATATATATGTGTATATATATATATATATATATAAGGAAACTTCACTTTAAAGGCTTCTCTCCATTTGTCTCCCAGTAACTTCCTCTGTTGTTTTTTCCTTCTTTTATGTTGTACTGTTGTTAGACATGTCAATAATATTTAAAAGAGCAGGTAGGGAAAAGAAAGCTGATGGTGTCTGGTGAGAGATCCAGCGATTTTTGGGAGGTGAGGGGAAGGAAAGGACCAAACTGAATGGAAAAAGGGCTGAATAAGAGAAATATTTGTTTTGGAAGGGGTTGGGAGATGCTTGTTATGAAACTCAGTGCCATCAGGGATGGGTTCAGCTGCACCTTAGAGCAGAGCTCTTAATTGTGTAAATATTTCACCTTAGGGGACTGCTCACAAAATTTGGCGATGGGAGTGAAGATGTTGAAGAGTGAGTGGATCTCCTTCCTGCACAGTTGTGTTTGCTCCAAAGCCTCTGCCCTCAAAATGCTGCAGCAGCTTTGCCACTCACCAGTAACTGAGGGCTGGCTGCTCTCCAAGCTTCTCTCCTTCCCTGATCCTCAGGGGAATGTCCAAAAACACTCTTTCCCTCCTTGCTCTCCTTCCTGAAGTTGTCTTAGAGTCCATATGGAAGTGCCTGATATTTTAAAGTAGATTTTAGGTTGATTAATCCATCAGCCATGAGCCAGGCCTGGCTGGGACAGGACGTGCAGATAATCCTGCACAGCTCTGCTGCAGATCCAGTGGTGCCCAAAGATTTGTCTGATTCAGAGCAAAGGCTGCAAACTGGAATCCCAACATCCCAGAATGGTTTGGGTTGGAAGGGACCTTAAAGCTCATCCCATTCCTCCCCCTGCCATGGGCAGGGACACCTTCCACTAGCCCAGGTTGCTCCAAGCCCCATCCAACCTGTCCTTGGACACTTCCAGGGATCCAGGGGCAGCCACAGCTTCTCTGGGCAACCTGTGCCAGGGCCTCCCCACCCTCCCAGCCAGGAATTCCTTCCCAATCTCCCATCTCTCCCTGCCCTCTGGCAGTGGGAAGCCATTCCCTATGTCCTGTCCCTCCATCCCTTGTCCCAAGTCCCTCTCCAGCCTGAGATCCAGCTCCTGAATGTACTAACTCCAAATCTCCTTCCCCACAGAATGCTCTGTAACAAGTAACATTGGCATTTATGAAAGAACACGAGTTTATCCCAAATCAACACTTCTAACGAGATTAATGCGCTTTTCCCCTGCTCTTGGACTTCCAGTGTAACCCTGTGTGTGCAAAGCTCTGATCTGCCTCTTCTTTGCCTCTGGTGGATCTTATTTCCAGTCTGTCCTCTCAAGTAGTTCTGGTTTTCATTCTGGTTTTGGTTTAACTAAGCCAACAAAAGCCCTTTCCATTGCAGGTCGACACTAAAGCGAGCGGGGCCGCCGCCGCTGCCTCCCAAGGTAAGGGATGTGGGATTGAAGGGGTTTAGGCAGCAAACCCCACTTGGGCAGCCTGGGATGGCCTCCAGTCCTGCATTCTGCCTCTGATTTTCCATCAGGGAGGAACACCTCTGAAATTATTCTGCTGTCAGTTGTCTTATTTTATGGAATCAAGGAATGTCCCGAGTTGGAAGGGATCCCCAAGGATCATCCAACCCCTGGCTCTCTGTCCAGGACACCCCAACGATCCCACCCTGTCCCTCAGAGCATTGTCCAAACCCTCCTGGAGCTCTGGCAGCCTTGGGGCTGTGCCCACTGCCCTGGGGAGCCTGGGCAGTGCCAACCACCCTCTGGGGGAAGAACCTTATCCTGAGATCCAACCTAAACCTCTCCTGGCACAGCTCCAGCCCTTCCCTCTGGTCCTGTCACTGGTCACCAGAGACCTTCTGTGATGCCCAAAAGTGCACAAACTTTTCAAAGGCTGATATTTTTTTAATGCAGAAAGTCTGACTTGAATGAAACTTTTCTGAAGTTTGTGCTTCCCAGGTGCCTTTCCCAATTCCTCACGTTTCCCAAGTTAACCATCCCCTCTGTTCTCTCGCAGCCGAGAATAAACAGTTATCCTGAGGAAAACCTCCCGGATGATGAGAGATGCCAGACAATAAAACATTTCCCAGACTCACAGAGCAGAGCCCCAGCAGCCCACAGGAGACAGAGCATCCCAGTTTGTGGGCCTCAGGCTGATTCCAGCCCCATTGGAATGACCAGCAGCATCAGCAGCCCTGGATTGCTCACAGCCAGATACAGCGACCTGGGTAAATGCCTTGCCTTTCCCAGAGGTGACTGGAATCCTGGAGAAGGAATTGCTTCCAGAGCCAGCTATTTGCAGAGCTAATTTTTTAACACAACTGGTCATGAGGGGCAGTTTTCCTTTCTCCTGGTGTGCTGGTTCTTATTAGAGCCGTGACACGGGGTGGGAATGTTCTTCCCGAAACAAGGACACTGAGCCAGTCAGTCCCATTAATGTGTGGCCTTCAGGAACAGGAGAAAAACAGTGAATGTTTTGGGGAGGATCATCTGCAAGGACCTTGCCACACCTTTATTCTCAGTGGAATTTGGCCCAGGGACCGTTTGGATAATGGGAAATGTGTAACTTAGCAAGGACAGGAGCAGCCAGTTGTCCTGGGAAGGGTTCAGTTATCTGGGATGTGGATGTGGAAGTGTCAGGGCTCACTTCTCCAGTCCTGCTGAGCACTGGGGAGAAGAGATTTTCTATTCCACTGTGTCAGATAAGCTACAAAAGGTGTCTGGGCTTCTCTGCAGGCAATGGGAACGGGATGCTGAAACTCATAGAGGAAAACGCGGAAGGACCCGGACAAATCCCTCAGCTCCCACGGAAAAAGGAGAAAAGAGATTTCCCTGTAGGTATTGTGGCTCTGGGGCTGCTCTGCCTGTTGTGTCAACAGGCTGGGTTTGTGTCAGTGTGTGGGAGGTGTTTTATGGCCTTTGTTTTCTTCCCACAGAAACCAGCCATCAATGGTTTGCCTCCGACTCCGAAGGTGCTGGTAAGAAATCCCCTTTGCACTGGGAGTTATCAAAACCTCCTCTCTCTCTCTCTGGGGTCACAAGGTTTTTGCTGGAATGAGGCCCATCCAGGGGGATTTTCTGCACCTCACAGCTGGTTATTTCTCCTGTACTGGCCACACAATATTTGTTCCCTCCTTTTAAAACCTTCCTGTCACTGTTCAGTCTGGGTGTGGAGGGTTGGAGGCTTCCCTGGCTCCCTGAGTCGTGATCTCTGCTTAGGAAGAGAAATGGGAAAAAGTGGTAGGGATGAGAGGGCATCACTGCTTCAATTCCTGCTTGTTTTCCCTTCATGTGCCATTTGTTTAAGCATTTAATATTCATATGTACAATTATAGAATAATTTAGGTTGGAAAAGCCCTCTAAGACTGAATCCAACCCTTCCCAGCACTGCCAAGGCCACCACTAACCCACATCTCCAAGTGCCACATCCACAGGGCTTTTAAATCCCTCCAGGGTATGTTGTTCTTACCCAGCTGTTGATATAATTTTGACCCCTTTTTACATTTCTCAATGTACCTGAAGTCTACACAAACCTTTGGAAGGCTGTAGCTTTTGGGGAAGGTACCAATGTTTTTTTTTTTTTATCCAAGCATTTTAGGGGAAGTCTGTGTGTGAAAAGGGAGAGCAGTGGTGTCTGCAGGTCTGTGTGTGTGAGTGCCAGAAGATGAACACCTGATACCCTAAATTGGTTTCAGGTTTCAGTTTTGGTGTCTTTCAGATGGGAGCCTGTTTTTCCAAAGTCTTTGATGGTTGTCCTTTGAAGATCAACTGTGCAACATCCTGGATACATCCAGATACTAAAGGTAAAGTTACTTCAGGATTGTTTGAATCCTGCCTGTTGTGTTGCCAGAGCTTGGGAAATAACCAATTTGTAAAGGTATTTTAGGTTTGTCTTTTAAACCTGGTGATGAGCTTAGGAAATAATCCATTTCTCTGTATTTTTCAGACCAGTACATCATCTTTGGCACAGAAGAAGGGATCTATACTTTGAATTTGAATGAACTTCACGAGGCAACAATGGAACAGGTGAGTTTTGGGGAGATTGAACACACAGAATAGATTTGGGGATATTATGGAGCAATGAATTTTGGCACTGGAAGAAAAAGGTGGGATACCAGGCTCTGTGGATTAAACTGATTCACATCAAAGCCAGCAAGGGAAGTCTGAAAATTAAAAGTTCTTTGACCCACCTGAATTTATTGTTGCTGCCAGATCTTCCTTCTCCTTGGAGAACTGATTCCCTGCCCTTTCTCCCTCCATCCCATCCCCACTAGATGGCACATTGCAGCTCCTCTGGGTGCTACCAAAGCCCTCACCCGTTCAGTTCAGCTGCTGTTTTTATCCCCAGGACACTTTTCCTGGGCTCTCTAACCCTTTCCAAAGCCACTTCATCTATTCATGGGCTTAAATTTGCTTCTTTAGGGTCAGGATTAGCAGGATGTTCTTGGAATCTCTTCCCACATATCCTTTCCTAAGTTATTTCACCTAACAGTCTTCTCTGGGTTATTCCACATGCTTTTTTAAATCACCTTGAAAGGTTTTGGCTATGCCAGTGGTGGGTAGGGAGTCTGTTCAGTGCATCCCAAAATGAAAGTTTCCTTTTCCATGAGAGCATTCCCAGCTGGCAGAGCTCAGGTGTGACCCACCTCAGACCCCAGAGGCTTCTGCCACACCACTTGTTTCCACATTTCCATTTATTTTCATTCATTTTCTCCCCTCCAGATGAACATTTTGAACTGCTTATCCAGCTTCTAATTGTAATTGAGTCCTCCAAAGTGCTTGGCTGTCCCTCCAAGGTTAATATCTCCCAATTCCAGAAATATATTTTTATTCCAATTTTAGTTTTTCAGTGAAAATACCAAATAGCCCCAGACCTATTCTATTAAATAGCAAATTGCTGTGAGATACTTTATGTCCAGCCAGTTGTAACTTTTCTTTCTGAGATTCTTCTACCACAAATTTTCTTGTTTTGCTATGGAATGTGCTATGGAATCATATCAGAGAATCATGGAATGGTTTGGGTTGGAAAGGAGCTGGAAGATCATCTCATTCCACCCCCTGCCATGGGCAGGGACACCTTACACTGTCCCAGGTTGCTCCAACCTGGCCTTGGACACTTCCAGGGATCCAGGGGCAGCCACAGCTTCTCTGCCCAACCTGTG
>JAWWLV010000179.1:62496993-62507662 GCA_035041135.1 Platyrinchus mystaceus
GGAGTATGAGGGGGACAGGGCGTCGTGAGGGGACAGGCTGTGAGGGGACAGGCTGTGAGGGCAGCCGTGAGGGGACAGGGCGTCGTGAGGGGACAGGCTGTGAGGGCAGCCATGAAGAGAGGGGGCATGGGGGCACCTGTGAGGTGATGGCGTGTCGTGAAGGGGGGAAGCAAAGATTCGGCTGCGAGGGAGCACCGTGAAGTGCCCAAGTCAGCTTATGTGGGAGAAAGCCGGTGCCAGGGAATGTCCATCCCCCAGTCGTCCAGGGATGGGCGATGCCAGGTGATCCTCCCCAGCCCAGGCTGGGAGGGTCGGTCCGGAACCTTTGGAGCCGGTGTAAAAACACACGGGCAATAAGTGATCCTAAACAGCACGAGGAGCGGGACAGCCATGGAATGTAGCTCTCCCAGCTCTCCAGCCGATAAATCTGCCCCAGCTCCTCCTTAAAACGCCCTTTCCGAGCCCCTGGTCTTGGGGGATCCGCAGTGTGGGAGCCTGAGGTGCAGGAGGATCCAGTGTGGATTCAGTGCCAGGGGCTGTGCAGGCTCACGTGTGGGATCGAGGGCAGAGCCGGCACCTGTGAGCCGCGGCAGCACCTTGTCTTTGCTGATCCTTTCCTGACTCCTCCGTGAGAGCTCATCCTCACACAGAAACGGGTCACTGCTTCACCCTCCGTGTGTGTGTTTTCCTGGTGAAAATAAAAGCACGGGAACATCTACAAGGGGGTCACACCCCAGGTGTATCAAGCATGCAGAAACGAGGAGAGACCCAGGAGGAAGAGGGAAAGGATGGGACAAGGTTTCCTTTCACACTCCCAGCTTCTGGGCAAGGATTCTGGAGCCAGAGGTTGTGCCCGTCGCTTCTTGCTTAGAGAACTGGGAGTCTGTCCCATCTCTTTTTTGAACTGTTGTGTTCATTTGGTCTCCATAGTTTCCCGAGGCTTTAGGAATGTGTTGTGTGAAAAAAGCGTTTCCTTTTATTTGTTATAAACTGGCTGCCAGGTGATGGCACACAGCACCCTCAGCTGTGTGTTCTGAGAAGTGGGCAGAGTTTTTCCCATTCCACTTTCTCCAGGGTGCTCGTGATTTGTCCACCAGCCGTCCTGGGAAAGCCCATCATGTCAGAAAAAACAGGATATTTACTTTTCAGTTGGATCTTGATCTAAACAAACACAGGACATGTCCTGTTCCATTTCAATAAACAATGCATTAACATTTAAATCGTATTTAAGATCTGAAAAGGAAAATAATCATTGCTGAAGACCCTTGTAATACAGCTGGGAACTGGATCATCCTTTGGGATCCAAAGCTGCAGCCAGGCATGGCAGGATCTGTGTTGGGGCACTGTTGATTTGAACAAGTGCAGACATGCTTGGCTATCTTTTCACCTTTTTCTCTGCAAATAGTAACAGTTTGTTTGTTTGTTTTTGGAGGTATTTACTGGCTTAGGCAACTCCTGTTTGTCAAAGATGCAGTGAGATTGTTTCATTGGAAAAAAATGTGGGGCCCGATAAATCATTTTTCTGCACAGTAAATGCCTTGCAGACAAAGGGGGGTTTTTTGTGGCCGGGAGCCAAGGGAGGGTGGGGGGAGTTTGCAAGGGCCTTGAAACCATAGAATCCTGGAATGGTTTGGGTTGGAACGGACCCCAAAGGTCATACAGTTCCACCCTTCTGCAGGGACAATTTCCCCTATCCCAGGTTGCTCCAAACCCCGTCCAGCCTGGCCTTGGACACTTCCAGGGATCCAGGGGCAACCACAGCTTCTCTGGGCAACCTGTGCCAAGGCCTCAACATCTCCATAGCCAAGAATTCCTTTCTAATAGCCAAGGACAAGGAGGAATGGCTTCCCACTGCCAGAGGGCAGGGTTAGATGGGATATTGGGAATGAATTCTTCCCTGTGAGCGTGGTGAGGCCCTGGCACAAGGTTGCCCAGAGAAGCTGTGGCTGCTCCATCCCTAATGGTGTCCAAGGCCAGGTTGGACGGGGCTTGGAGCACCCTGGTCAAGTGGAAGCTGTCCCTGCCCATGGCAGGGGGCTGGAACTGTGTGATCTTTGGAGTCTCTTCCAACACAAACCATTCTGGGATTCCATGGACACATGAGGTGGATTGAGAGCAAGTGAAGCCAAACTGACTTACTGCCCGTGGCCAGTTCCTGAAACAAGTACATGCAGGCTGAGCTGCAGCTGAGCTGGTGCTTCCCATCGTGCTGTGCTTGTAGGAAGGGTTCAGCTTAAGGAATTGTGACCTGCAGGCAAAGTCCCCGTCCCCCACACCTTCACCCCCTGCAGCAGCTGAGCGCTGCATCCCCCGTGTGTTACAGCAACTCAAACACCCCAACCTGGTGAACCTGCTGGAGGTGTTCCGGAGGAAGCGGAAGCTGCACCTGGTGTTCGAGTACTGCGACCACACCGTTCTGCACGAGCTGGACAAGCACCCCCGGGGGTGAGTGACCCGTCTGCCCCTGCCAGTTGTGAGCACCGGGGTCAGGGTGTCTCTCAGCCCCGTGCCCAGCACTTGCTCTGTTGCTGTGGTTCAGCACTGACATCCCCAGGAATGGCATGTGAGCCCGTGTGTGTGTGTGTGTGTGTGTGTGTGTCCCTGTGCAGAGCTGCTCTCCACGGAGACGGGAGCGCTGAGCCGAGTATTTGGGTGAGCTCTGGCTGGCTGGGGAGCAGCTGGTGTGTCACTGCAGGGTGTGCTGGGTGCCCCCAGCCCTCCTTCCACTGCTCCCCTTCACTAGCCATTAGGGTACATCCCTGAGCACCCAAATACAGAGTCACAGGCTCGTGGAATTGTTTAGGTTGTTAAGACCACCAAATACAACTAATCCAGCACTGCCAGGCCCACCACTAAACCATATCCCCAAGTGGCACATTTACGTGGCTTTTGGACACTGAGGAGGCCGTGTGAGCTGGCAGGAATTCCCAGGAGCTGTTCCTGCACCTCCCTGCACAGCCCCAGGGAACTCCCTCCTTGGCTGCCTGCACCAAGTGTGAGCTCCACACGGGGTTTTTGTTCTTTCACACACTGTAAATGACACTCCCACTAAACACATTGTCCCTAATTACCCACGGTGAGTTGGTGCTGTGGAAATGCTAAGCAGGAGTTCATAAATCATTTTACAGGCCTGGAGCTAAATGAGCTGCCTGCAGGAGACTGATTGGGGGTTGAGTAAACAAGGGCCTGTTATTCCCTTTCTCCCTGATGTGGAGCTCGAGGGGGATGGAGCATGGTGATAGCACATGGCTCTGTGAGCTGGTGAGCAGCTGTCACCCCAGGTTGAACCAGTTCACCTGGAATCTGAAGGAGAGGAAGGATAACCCTCCTTGAAGAAAATACTCCACATTTGCTTTCTGTTCATCAAAACTGACTCTGGTGTGGATGAACATGTAACAGGCTGCACACTTTGCTTCCCATCTCTGCAGATGGTCAAGTCTCTTGTGGTCAGGTTAAGCTGGGTGGGCACACGCTGTTTCCAGGTCATTTGACCAACTCCATCCCCATTATTAGGCTGTCAGTGGAGCACTCCTGTCATTCTGGGATGTTTCTGGAAGGAATCTCCAACATTGCCACAGCAGTGTCAGCACAAAGTGCCTTAGAGAGAAACCCAGGGTTACATTGTTTTGGCTCAGCTTTTTTCTTTATAATGAGTCGGAAGCTTTACAACGTTGAACACATGAAATAGAATTGTATCTGACATGGAAAGTGCCAGGTTTGCCACCTATGCCTTTCCTGATCATCACAGGCAGCCAAGGAAGTTTAAGAAGTGTTGTCCAGTAACTGAAGGAGAGGAGAGGGGGCTGGGAAGTGTTTGCCAGGTGTGATATGCCAGGAGGGGGTATCCAAACCAAAGCAGAGCTTTATACTCTTGTAAGAACATGCTTCTCTGCCCCATTTTGTCACCTCCCTAGACAATCAGTTGTATCTTTACCGTAGATTCTCCAACAGTTCTAACCCTGAGCAGTTACAGAGGCAGAAATGCCTGCTGGGATTTTGGGGTTGGCAGGAAACGTGGATGCTGAACAAGCCATAGGACAGGACCTGACACTGCTGTGTGGTCTCCAGTGGCAGGCCTGGCTGTGACAGTGGCCACAGACACTCTGTCACACTCTTAATGCAATAAATCCTTGTGTGCTGTTGCACTGACTGGATTTGGAAGTGTTTTCTGACTTCCCTGATGATTTTGCTCAGAGGTGCCTGTACAATGCCAGCACTCAAAGGCCTCCCCTTCGTTTTCCCTGTAATGCTGAAGTGATTTTTGATGTCCAAAACACAACTGTGTTTTTTTCACGCAGGGTGCCAGAGTACCTGGTGAAGAGCATAACCTGGCAGACCCTCCAGGCCGTGAACTTCTGCCACAAACACAATGTGAGTCCCCTAAACAGCACTGACAACTGCTGGGACATGGCTGTCAAGGAAGGATTTGCTCTAATGACCTTAGCCAAGCTTCCAGGTGGATCAGGAATGTATCCCTGTGTGTTCCCTGTGCTGTGCATTGCAGCTGATGCCCAGGAAACTGCCTTCCCAGCTCCTCAGCTGAGAGCTGAGCAAACTGCTGCTGATTTATCAGAAAGTCCTTCTGCTGACAGTCACAGGCCTTGAATCATGGCACCATGGCACCAGTTAAAAGGTTTCAAAACTCAGTAAACCCCTTTTACAACCCCTGCTCTGCTTTCTGGAGGGAGACACGAGTTGTGTGCGTTTTAGTGGGAACACTTTAAGAAGCAGGGAAGGAGAAGGAGCCCTTTGGAGAAGTTCTTTACGCAAACTTAGCTGTAATTGTCTTTGTTTTTGTTCATCTGCCAATGTTTGAGATTTATGAGTGGGGCAGGAGATGGCCCTGGGATGGGTGTTTTGTCTTTGCTGGGAGAATTATGTCCAGTAGAGCCACAGGAACTTGGCCACAGGTCTCTCCTGCTTCCAAGATTTGTTGGTTTGCGTCTTTTTTCTGTTCCCCTCAAAGATTTAATAGAGTTTTAGAGCAGAGGGAACAATGAGATGCTGCAGCCTGACCTGCTGTAGATCACAGGTAATGAGGTTTTATTCAGCTGCCCTTTTTGGAACTCCATGACAGTGATTTAATAAGCAGCATTTCAGTCCTCAGGAGGAGACACAATAGTTTACCACCAGCTTAGGGAGGAAAGTCTGAGGTGTTTGTGCTGAGATGATGGTGTGGGAGGGACAACACGAGTGAGACCCTGGTGAGTTGAGCAGAGCAAAAGAAATGAAGGTCTCTGCTAGTTTGATCAGCAGAAATTCTTTGCCAAGCCCAGTTGTTGTGAAGGTCAAGGTCACCTCCTAAGAATCACAGAATTGCCGATGTTGGAAGGGAGATCATCTTGTCCAGCCCTCCCACTCAAGCTGGCTCAGCTGGAGCAGGCTGCTCAGAAACTTTTCCAGTCAGGGGTTGAAGATTTCGAAGGCTGGAGGCTTCCCAGACTCCCTGGACAACCTGTTTGGGTATCTGGCCACCCTGTCAGTTAAAACAGATAAAATAAATTGCTTAGATTAAAAGGGAGGTGCTCAGTTTATGCCCATTTGCCTCTGCCCTTTCATTGGCACCACCGAGGAGAGCCTGGATTGGTCTCCTTTACTTCTTCCCATCAGGTATTTATCCACAGAAGCTGAGGATCCCAGAGCTGGGCACAGAGCTCTGGATGTGTCTCCCTGTGCTGAGCAGATCAGTGAGCAGAGATCAGCACAGGTGAGACCGATCTCTTGCTGAGCTTTGCCAGCAGAATCATTTGCCAGGAGCTTCCCAGCTGGTTCTGGGAGCTGACTCCTTGTTGTGCAGGTGACACAGAGCTGTGCAGCTGAAGCTGGGATTGCACAGTCTCATCCCAATGGTGGGCTGGGGGCAGGTAACTGTCCTGCCCAGCGGGACGTGGGTTTAGCTGCTGCTTGGAAATCCTTCCATCCCCTTCAGCAGGAATGATTGTCTGGCACAATGTGCAAGGGGTGTGTGGATGAATTGAGAGGGTCTTTATCTGAGGGCTGGGTTAAATACCTGCTGCTAACCTTGTCTTTTTCTGTTTGCAGTGCATCCACCGAGACGTAAAGCCAGAAAACATCCTGATAACAAAGCACTCTGTCATCAAACTCTGTGACTTCGGATTCGCTCGAATACTGAGTGAGTGCTGCTACACACACGGGTTGTCAACACGGGAAAGCTCCACTGAAGTGTAGGATCAGCCTTTCAGACACTCACTTGTCTTTGCCTGATGCATCTGCAAAGCATCCTGTATAGGAGGCTGTTGTGTCTTCCCAGGGAAGGGTAGAGAACCCAAACCTTAAAGGAAGGAGCCCTGACATGGCAGTGATGGGATCTGTAAACAGCCTGAGCTCCCTGCTGGGGCAGCTGAGCTGCTGGGGGTGCTGGCACTGGCAGATGGAAGTCAGCCTTGGGCGTCTTGGAGCTGCCAAGCCGTTGTTTATGCAGTGCTGGAGACACAGCTGGAGTTCCCTGGCAGCCAGACCCCTCTGTCTGCCTCCGCCAACAATGGCTTCACATTTTCCTTGTAAATAAACCCCCAGATCTGGTTTATTTTAGCTCCTGTTCAGACAAATCCCGTGGGCTCTCGGAACTGCCCCGTTCCCGCAGCCACTGCCTGCCCAGGAGGTGCCCCAGCTCGTCTGCGTCTCCCTGACCCCACATTGCCATTTGTTCCTCTCCTCCCTGACCCCAACCCAGCCGGTCCCAGTGACTCCTACACGGACTACGTGGCCACGCGCTGGTACCGCTCCCCGGAGCTGCTGGTGGGGGACACCCAGTACGGGCCCCCCGTGGACGTCTGGGCCGTCGGCTGCGTCTTCGCCGAGCTGCTCTCGGGGGTCCCGCTCTGGCCGGGCAAGTCTGACGTGGACCAGCTGTACCTCATCCGCAGAACCCTGGGTGAGTGTCCCCCTGCTCCCAAAGGACAGGGCTGGGGAAGCAGGATCGTGGCCTGCAGGCTGCCTGGAGCCATCCCTCCACTCTCTGGGAAGGTGGATCTGGTGCTGGGAAGATTAGGAAAGATGTGGGATGTGATAGGTGGTCACCGGACCTCCTGATCCCTTGGGGTGGCTCAGTGACTGCTGAGGTGTCCCGTGGGTTGGGACAGCACAGGAACAGCTGCCTCTCCTGCTGTGCTTCCCACCTGTCTCCACACAGGGAAATGAGGTGCCCGTGTCAGAAAGGACCAGGAATGTTTCGCATAAAGGTTTGAAAGATCCTGGTGTTTTTCAGGATTTGGTATCAAGTAAAGTGGTCAATGAAGAGCTGGATTCAGTTCATCCCAGCTTTGGAGGTCTCATAAGCGTGGCCAGTGCCTGTGGATGGCTCTGTGCCTGGGAATGGGAGTGTGAAAATGTTTACACTTGTTCACAAAAATGTTCACAACTTGTCTGTTCCACATGTTTGTCTTTATTCACCAAGGAATTTTAGGAGCTTTATTTTAAGAGATTTATTTGTTAAATAAAAGAGCCACCAACTCCATAACACTTAAATTAATGCAGCCTCATTGATTCTGTTTGATCCTGGTGTGTAACATCTGATTTCTTGCCTGGCAACGAACAACCCCCCCACTTCTAATTGAAATTTGTTGGAAGGAACTGAGAGTTGTAATTTTTACTGAGCAGTTTATAAAACTAATGGCTTTAAACAGATAAGCTCCTTAGCTAGGAAAATAGTTCAACACCAATTGCTTCATCCTCCAGAATCCATTAAAGCCAGTGTGAGGCAGTTACAGGTTATTTTTAACGAGAGGGTTTCAGCCAGGAGAGATTCCTGTTGGATCCAGGTGCTGGGCCGAGCATCAGCCTTGTTAGAGGATACAACTTGCACTGGAAAAAGCAGCAAATTAACCCAAATTTCTTTTTATTCTTGGTCGAAGGGGATCTCATTCCCAGGCACCAGCAAGTGTTCAGCACCAACCAGTTCTTCAGCGGGGTAAGAATTCCAGACCCGGAGAGCATGGTAAGAGCTGCCTCCTCCAGATGCAGTTCCCTTGAGCCTGGTGCTAACCAGTCTCTCTTCCACTCTAATCCACCCTGCAGTGCTAAGGAGATGGGGTGTTTGGACAGGGAAGTGCTCCTGCTTCTTTTTACCCACGTGCTGCCTGCTTTGGAAGTGGAGCTGGAAAAGCCTCTCTCAGCTTGCAGCATTTTTTCCCCAATACAAAAGCTCTGCCCTTTACTTTGCCAGTGTGTGCACCAGGATATTACTTGGAGGTGGCTGAACCCGTCTCATGACATTTTAACTTCTACACTGTGTAAAAACGGTCAAAAAATCATTGATCTCCACCCCTTTCCCCCCATTTCTGGTGGCACATCCTTGGTAATGCCAGGCCTGGAAGCACACGAGCAAGGGAGGCATTTTGTGAGGAACAGGTCATGTTGCTATGGGGTCTCCATCCCCTGATGAATGAACAGGTTGCTGATATGAGTACACTCTCTGGTTTTTTCCCTCCAGGAGCCGTTGGAAATGAAATTCCCCAATATTTCATACTCTGCTCTGTCTCTCATGAAGGTAAGAAAGCTCCAGCCCTGCACTGAGATGAGCAAATGGGGTCTGTGTCACTTGTCAGTAAATGGTGTGAGTTGGGGGCTGAGTTATCAGGTTCATTGAAAAGTATAGGTGGTTTCCTGCCCCTGTTCCTGGAGCCACAATTCCTACTACAGCTGTGGATTCCCCATCCCTGGAAGTGCTCAAGGCCAGGTTTGATGGGGCTTAGAGCAACCTGTGATAGTGGAAGATGTCCCTGCCCATGGCAGGGAGTTGGAATGAGATGGGCTTTAAGGTCCTTTCCAACCCAAACCATTCCATGATTCCTTGATTAATTGCTGCAACTGTTGGGTATCAGCTGCTCCTCCAGCTTCCTGCTGACTGAAAAGCCACTCTTACAATCCATTAAAAAAATTATTGACACGTGTACCTGTGGTGAGGAGCTGGAATTGTGCAGACCTGTTCCATGAGTGTTTTCCATGATCCTTCATCTTTTCCAGGGATGCCTTCGGATGGACCCTGGGGAGAGGCAGACCTGTGAGCAGCTGCTGCAGCACCCCTACTTTGACAGCTTCAGGGGGGCAGTGGATCTGGGGAAAGAACGTGAAAAAACAGCTCGGAAACCAGCCAGGCCGACTCGGAAACACGTGCCAGGGGTAACTTTTCCACAGTATTCCATGTTCTGTGCCTGAGGAGGGACTGGTTCTTTTGTTGGCTCCCAGGAGCTGGGCTGTGCTGGCAGTTTAGGGTGTGAATTGTTCCTGAGAGCCACATTCCCCAGGGCAGCTGTAAGGCTGAGCTGGTAACAGGCAGGGAAGTTGGAGGTGAGGGATGGAGAGCTGTAAATTCCTGCATCAAACGCCTCTTCTGTTTCTATGCCATGGGATATACCAGCAGTATTTTCCTTGCCCTGGATGACTGGAAGAAATCCCTTTAATGAGTTATCTGGTTGCAGCCACAGAACCCCAGATCCACGACTCTTAGTATGAGAAGTACAGGATTACAGTAGGAACAGTGACATTTTTCCATGTGAAAAAGGGAACATGTGCTTTATTCTCATTCCAGACAAACACACTCCATGTAACTTTTCCTTTAGATACAGCACCTGCCCCAGCTGACCAGCAGGAACGTTCTCCCAGCTTTGGACAGCAAGAAGCACTGCTGCAAAACCAGGAAATCCAACTACCACTTCCCAAACATCTGAGCAGGTGTTTGATCGTTCAAAGTTCGAGGATAAACCCGGGATTTTTAAGGGGAGGATACACGGCGGAAAACTAAATGACTAAATATTGTGACATACAAAGTGAGTCCAGCCTGATGAGAGGCTGCCTGACTGCTCCAGGTAGTTCCCAGGGATACCCCTGCCTTGCTACTGCACTTACAGATCAGAGTATAAATACTACTGGTAGTGACTTCACAGGCTCAACAGGCACCACTCCCAGGAGAACACATCAACCATAACCTCTTCTTTCTTTGCTCTTTTCAGAGTTTCCCCTGAGTGTTTCATCCCTTGACTGAGGTTGCTCCTCTTTGCTGTTTCTGACAATAGTGAAGCCACTTGCTTGTAGTTACGGGAATTGTTTTGATCAAAACTAATCATGATCATAATTTATAACAAAGGCCAGACACAGGCAGGAATTCTACCTAAGTGTTTGCATTAAGAGTGACTCGGTTTTGTGGAATCTCAGGATGTAATATTGGGTTGATTTTGAATAAAAGAAATGTAGCTTGTTTTTCCAACTTACTGGATTTATTTTTTTTACTTGAAACTAAGAGCAAAAATGTTTTCTTTCCCCATTACATTCTGTGTTCCACAACTGTCAAAGCCATTTCAGTGGGACAGATCCCATGTCCTCAGATTGTACCTGTTGGCTTTTTGTTTCCTTACCCAGGGAGATCCATGTCTGGGACAGCCCTATGGATCTGCTTTCTTGGAGTTGCTGCCTCCTGCCCTTCCCTACCACTAAAGATAGGAATTTGGCTAAAAATGCTGTGTTCTCCTTGAGGATGAGTCTTCCCCCCTGTGCTGGCACAGCTGAGGCACTTCCACTCCAGGGGGGAGTTTTGGGCCCCTCACGACAAGGACACAGAAGGGCTGGAGAGTGTGCAGGGAAGGGAACAGAGCTGGGAAGGGGCTGGAGCAGCAGGAGCGGCTGAGGGAGCTGGGGGGGCTCAGCCTGGAGA
>JAWWLV010000179.1:62508622-62518826 GCA_035041135.1 Platyrinchus mystaceus
CCGGGGGGGGTCGGGCTCTGCTCCCAGGGAACAAGGGACAGGAGGAGAGGGAACGGCCTCAGGCTGTGCCAGGGGAGATTTAGATTGGATACTGGGGGAAATTTCCTCATGGAAAGGGCTGTCCAGCCCTGGCACAGCTGCCCAGGGCAGTGGTGGAGTCCCCATCCCTGGAGGGATTTAGAAGCCATGTGGATGTGGCACTTGGGGACGTGGGTCACTGGTGGCCTTGGCAGCACTGGAGGAATAGTTGGGAGTCATTGGTCTTGGAGGCTTTTCCAACCTTGATGCTGATTCTTCTATTCATCAGCAGTGATGAGGATGTAGCTGAAGAGCTGCACAGAACTCATTCAGTCCATGTCAGCACATGGCAGAAACGTGCACAAGGGCGAATCCCAGAGCCACTGCTCCCCACACACAGCCGTGTTCCAGCCAGTGTTCCTGCCTGGGGAGCACCACTGAAACCACACAGCACAAGTCAAAGCACGAAGAACACAGAAATGCCATGACCTCTTTTATTAAATCAGCTCCCACCGACGGGGTGGGATTCTCGGGAGAGTGAACAGCCCTTTTCTCACAGCACCAACACCCGTCACCCACCGCGCCCATCATCACTGTCGCTTTATTTCTGTGCAACAGAATAGCTGATCACTTCTCACTGAGGTATTTACAGCTGCCTATGAACACAGGAAACAGATGACTCTGTACAGAAGCCTCTCTGTTCATACCCACCATTTAGTTTAAGCTTAACAAAACTTCAGTGCATGATTTCTGAAAATGTGACAAACAGCTTTTGAGGCTGCACTGGGAGAGCTGGGCTTATTTCCACACCGGGAAATACAGCAGCATCTACAAGTTAATTTATGGAATATATGATAAATGCTATGGAGTCACATCTCAGTTATGTGCTGTGGTGTTTATTCCAAGTCCAGCTCCAGCTTCAGCTTTGGCAGCGCCTGCTGAAGGGCACGAGAGGTGGTTTCTTTCTCTCTGATTCCAGGAAGGTCACTCAGATACAAATACTCAAGGTTCCTGTAAATATCGAAAAAGAAAGTCAGCAACTACTATTTAACTGCTGACAGAGAAATCAGAGAAAGGATTATTCTACTGCAGTTGTTTTGAGTATTTTATAAGGTGACTGGTTCTAATGGAAGCTTTTGTTATGAAATGCTTCAGGTGTTAGCTGCAGAGGTGCAGTATCCAAGTGCATCCCACGCCCAAGGACTCAGGTCTGCCCCAAGACCTTGAGGCACAGGTGACAGGGAGCAGCCCCACACACCTGGAACAGCCAGACTGCAGCCCTTCCACCCAACACAATCCCAAACCAGCCTGGGACAAGGGGCAGGGGCTCACATACATCAGCTTGTGAAGGGCAAGGATGCCTTTGTCCGTGACATTCCCACAGGAGATGATCTTCAGCTGCAGGAGACTCTTCTGCAGGTTGTTTGTCTCGCTGAGCCTCTGCAGACAGTCGTCCTGGATGTACATGCACTTCTCCAACTTGATATCCGTGACGTGCTCCAGACCATCTGGAAAGATAAAAACAAGGATCTGATTCAGGGTGCCGGGACCAACGCACGCTGGTTGTTAAGTTCTGCCTCCAAACCCACCCAGCAACAAGTTCCTGTATACATGGGGCCATAACACACAGTGAATCTCCAAAGTCTTCTTTTTGGTACTTCAAATAAATGAAAACCCTTTTGGTAAGATTTGAAGAGCTTTGGCATGGGCATGTCACAAAAAAACTACAAGTTTGGGTGATAATGACTCTGACACAGAAATGTGCTAATGCAGGAAATTCAAGGTCCCCTGCTATGAAAAAATAATAACAACAATAACTGTTGCCCATTTTGGTTTCTGCTGTTTAAAGGAGACCTGAAACACCTTTTTAATCTTTTGTAAGAAACCAAGTGTTTGCTTTTTGTCTTTGAAGACGTCATAAATACCTGGAGAACAAGCAGAATTGTGACTTCAGAGACGCCAAAGTCATGGCTTGGTGTAGAAGAGAAAGAATATTTATAGTGCTTTTTGCTGCCAACCCATCAAAATTCGAGGCACCTCCTTAGTGCTACGGACATTTCAGGCAAGTTCCCAACCACACACCTCCAGCAAAACCTTAGGAACTCATAAAGCCATTTTAAGAGGAAAAAAACCCACAAGAGATTTCTCAGTATCGTGCTAAGGAACGAGACGATGACACAGTTACCGATACTTCGAAGCGACTGAAATCAAGACAACTAAGAACAATCTGACCTTACCCAGATAGTCAAATCCTTTGTACATGATGCAGGAGTCGGTGGCATTGATTGCTTCTATCTTGTACTTGCCCAGGGGCCCCGTGGGGAGCCCGTTGTAGTCCTGCTGCCACTTTGGGGAGCCCTGGTACCGCACCAGGGCCCCGCAGCGCAGGAGCCACTCCGAGGCCGCCCGGTCGGGGCCCACCGCTTGGATCCGCTCGTAGTCCACCCTGCCACGACACAAAGAGCATCCACGGGGTGGAAGAGTTATTCCCTCAGAATTAAAAAGCTCCACAGCAAATACCTGCTTGTGTGTGTGGTAAGGTATCAGAAAACTAAGGGTGCGATTTACCGCGCGTGGTTTACGTTTCGTCGTTTGGACTGTGAGGTTCTTAGCCTGGCAGGTTTTTTTAACTTGTTTGAAATGGCAGATGCTTTTGGTAAAAAAAAAAAAAAGAAAAGAATGCAAAAGTAACTGGACTTAACCCTCCTGATTGTTCTTGCCACGTCTGTAAGGAGAGAGAAAAAAAAGCACCTCTTTCTTCCCAGAGGCTTTACAACTGCTAATTTCTCTCTCAAATACTGTTCATACAGAAACATCTTGAAACCTGTCGCAGGTATGTCGTTCCTGAATCCTTTTCATAGAACCATGGACTTGTTAAGGCTGGGAAAGGCCTTTAAAGATCATTCAGTCCAACCACCAACCCAGCACCACCACCATGTTCACCACTAAATCATGTCCTCAAGTGCCACATCCACACGTTTCTTGAAAACCTCCAGGGATGGTGACTCCACCACTGCCTTGGGCAGCCTGTTTTTTGTCAAGTTACAGTATTTCATAAAAAACAGACTTCAGCAACAGTTAAACTTCTTGGGTCCATTCTGGAAAAGGATGCATTTCTTAGTCTGGCAAGGAATGATGAAGGCAGAGACCTGGAAGAGGCTTCTGTCTGATTTAGTTTCAGTAATCAGCTACAACACACAACCCTTCCCACACAGCCAGAAGACGTAAGGCAAAACTATTAGCTCCTGGCAAAAGTTTTGGGCAGAGAAGGTTTCACAGAGAAGAGTTTTCTCTTTTAAAAGTAAATCTGAAACCCTCCTGTGGCTGAATCACTTTGTAAGTGATGGGTTGGTTTGATGCAGTTCCGAACAAGTAAAGGGGGTTGGTTGTGCTACAGATTTAGATGCGTTTTGGGGTCAAAGAAGACCAGGATTTAGGGAGAGAATCCATGTGGCCACTCCATGGAGGGGGCAGAGCACAGACCTTCCTCTGGAGGGTCACAGCTTTGGGATGGGAAGTAGGTACGGAACGACCCCTGCCAAGCACCGACGTGCAATTTGGCGGAAGAGCATTAAGTTCTCTGCAGCGCAGGGATTTGATTCTCCTCTTTCACAAACCGCGCTGTGGATCCGCGGGACCTCATAAATGACTATTGCCCAGCGACTCACTCTTACTTGTTGAACACGGCGTTCAGCCATCCCCAGAAGGCTCTGCAGCTGCCCGGCGGCGACGGCCGCTTCCTCACGAGTCTCCCCAACACCATCATCACCTCCTCGGAGAAGAGAGAGGGAAAAGGGGGATGTTATTTGGAGCGTCCGCAGCAGCAGCAGCAGCGCAGGGGGGGCCGCGCCCCCCTCCAGGCCTGAGCGGGGCTGTCCGCCCGGCGGGACCCGCGGCTGCAGGGGAGGCCCGTCACCGCCCCCGGGCTGCCCCGAGGGCCGAACCTTGGCCGGCTCTGCCCGGCCCGGCCCGGCGGAGCGGCTGATGGAGGCGGAGAAGGAGGAGGAGGAGGAGAAGGAGGAGGAGGAGGCCGCGGGCTCGGCGGACGCGGCCGGGCGGTCTCTCCGCCCCCAAGATGGCGGCGGCGCTGAGGGGCCGCGCGGGCCCGGGCGGGGCTCGGGCGCTGTGGCGGCTGCAGAGCCGGGGCAAGAGGTGAGAGCGGGGCAGCGGGGCGGGCCCGCCCCGGGCCGCGTCCTTCCCCTTTATCCATTGCCCGTATCTTTTTCCTTTTCCCTTTCCGCTTCCCCTCTCTTCTCACTCCTCTCTCTCCTCTATATCGCCTTACCCCATCTCCTATATATATATCCCTTCTCCCCTTCCTCTATCTCCTATATATCCTTTCTCCCCTCACGTTATTCCCTATATCCCCCATCCTCTGTATCCCCTATTCCCTTTCCCTATTCCTCTCCCCTCTTCCTATCCCCTTCCCCTTTTCCTATCCCCTCTCCCATTCCCCTACTCTCTATCCTTTTCCCCTGTCCTCTGGTCTCCTATATTCCCTGTATCTTGTATATTTCCTATATCCCCTGTCCCCTATATCCCGTATCCCCCATATTCATCTTTTTCCCCTTCTCCCATCCCCTGTCCCATTCCCCTCCTCCCTATCCTTTCCCCCTGTCCCCTATCTGCTATATTCCCCCATATCCCTTAAATTCCCTATATCCCCTCTGTTCCCTGTATCCCTATATCCCCTGTCCCTTCTCCCCGTCCCTCTCCCCTTGCCCTGAGGGCCGTGTCGGTGTCTCCGCAGCACTTTTGACGTGGCGGTGGTGGGTGCCGGGATCGTGGGGCTGGCGGCGGCCCGGGAGCTCATCCAGCGTCACCCCTGGCTGTCCTTCGCCGTGCTGGAGAAGGAGAAGGACCTGGGTACGGAGCGGGTGAGGCGACCGGTCCTTCCAAAAGGAAAACCTCGGGATTTCACGGCCGTCCCTGGGAAGGGCTCAGCTTTTGGGCAGTAGCCGTGGGAGAGCCCTTGTCACTCAAGTGGGTGATGGATGCCCCTGGATCCCTGGAAGTGTCCCAGGCCAGGTTGGACGGGGCTTGGAGCAGCCTGGGCTAGTGGAAGGTGTCCCTGCCCGTGGCAGGGGGTGGAACGAGATGGGCTTTAAGATCCCTCCCAACCTGCTCTGGGATTCTATGATGATTCTCCCTTGGGAACAGCATCTTCGTTTCCTGGCACCACTGGCTTTACCCTAACAAAAAATTCCTTCTACTCCTCTCCCAAGGACACATCCTTCAGTGGAAAAGCAGAGTTTTCATCAGTCTGTGCTTCACTGCTGGGACTTCAAGTCAAACTTTAAGTTAAACTCAGACTTTAAACTTAATGTCAGACTTTAAGTTAAAAAATCCTTAATGTTCACTGTCTGAGAGCTGCAGGTCTGACTCCTGGGGCTCCAGCAGTGCAGGAATGTCAGGAGAGAGGACAAGGAGGGTGACCCACCAGAGTAAGGAGCAGTGCAGGTTGTAGAAGGGCAAGGGCAGGTCCTGCAGGGAGCTGAAGGAACCCCAGGGGGTGGATACATTTCTTTTTAAAAATTAGATTTCTCAAAATAATCTTAGCATGTTAAATAGTTTGATCTTAATAATTTTAATTTTTTTGCTCTTGGAGGAAAAACTTGTGTTTTGGGGTTTTTTTGTCCCTGTTGATCCAACTCATTGAAAGACGGGATGGATTATCATTAACCAGGTTGTGCTGTGTCAGTGTTTCTCTAACCTTTTGAGAACCAAGAGAGGAATTCCCTGTGTTTGCTGTGCAGTTACTCATTTGAGCATCTCTTGCAACGCTGATTTAAGGCAGGACCTCAAATAACCCACTTTTCAGACAGCTGAAGTGATGAAGTGTGAACAAATGTGTTTGAATAATGTATTTTCCTTTCTCTTCAGCTCACCACCAGAGTGGCCATAACAGTGGGGTGATCCACAGTGGGATTTACTACACCCCTGGCTCCCTGAAGGCCAAGCTGTGTGTGCAGGGTGCAGCTCTCTGCTACCAGTACTGTGACCAGAAGGGAATTCCATACAAACAGTGTGGGAAGGTACAGGAATTCCTGTCTGCTCTTACCTTACCTTTGGAAGCTAAGGCTGTGTAATGTATAGAATAGGCCTGCTTGTGGTCTTGCCCCAAAAATATGAGTGTCTGTGGTAACTCTCAATGAATTTCTCTTCCAAGTGTCTTTCCATTAAAATCACACTTTGAGAGCACTTCCAGAGATCAGGGAGTTACATCAGTTTGGAACTGGCTCCTACAGCCTTCACCCAATGGCCCCTGTGCTGGAGGAGGTGGTGAGCTGTTGATCTGGGCTCACACTCTCTGAGTTGCACATAATTTGATATCCCCTCCACCCCTAAAATCCTCCTTCCCAGCTGGTGAGTCTCACTCTGCTCTCATTCCTCTCGGAGAAGCTTTTCCATGGCTCTCCCCGCCCTGTCTTTGTGCTCTGAACCATTTCTGGTTCAGTGTGTCTTGGGGTACAAGGCAGGGACCAGAGCTGTGCAGAGCATTCCAGGTGTGGCAAGACTCTGGAGTTTTGCAGTGAAATATTGGAGTTCTCTGTATTATCCCACATCCTTTTCCTAGTTGTTCCTAAAATTCAATTCAGGGCTCTTCAGCTATCACAAGATTGTCTCTCCTAACCCCAAGGTCTCGGCCCTCAGGGATAACTTTGAATTTCATCATTTTATATGTGAGACTGAAACTGCTTTTTCTGATCATGTGATCCTGAAGTTGCAGCAAAGGAAGTTTAGATTGGATATTGGGAAAAATTCCTTCGTGGAAAGGGCTGTCCAGCCCTGGCACAGCTGCCCAGGGCAGTGGTGGAGTCCCCATCCCTGGAGGGATTTCAAAGCCCTGTGGATGTGGCACTTGGGGACATGGGTCAGTGGTGGCCTTGGCAGTGCTGGGGGATGATTGGACTTGTGATCCTAAAGGGCTTTTCCAGCCTGAACAATTCCATGATTCTCTGATACTTCCCTGGCAGTGTTCATTCCAGGGAAGAGGATGGTGAGGCTTTACAGGAAGTTTTACACAAAGCAGCCCCAGGCTTGGAGAGCTTCTTGCCTGTGGGCCAGACCTGAGCTAGGCCTGGAAGTATTATGGTCTGTGCAAACCTGGCACAGGTAATTCGAGGTAATCCAGCTCTCTCCATAATATATTAGTGTTTTCTCAGCAATAATAGCAAATTATAGAATCTTGTGCAACCACCCATTTCCCCTTGCCTTAATTTATACAATTCACTGTTCACTCACTCCCTGTTGCTCAGGATGCCATCCCTGCCCTGGCTCTGTGTGTTTTCCTCACTGCTGTGCCTTGTTGTCCTTCCCAAAGCTGATTGTGGCCGTGGAACAGGATGAGATTCCGAGGCTCAAAGCTCTGTATGAGAGGGGGCTGCAGAACAACGTCCCGGGGCTGAAACTCATCGGGGCAAAGGAGATCCAAGCCAAGGAGCCCTTCTGCAGGGTAAGGAATTGTCACACTCCCAACCAGCCTGTCAGATCTCAGCTTCTCAGGTGACAACATTTTATAGTTTCACATAAATGCACTCCTGGCCTTGAGGTGATTTCCATGAGTGACAAGTTCAGAAGAGCCTGAAAGTTCCTTCCCATCTCTTGAGTGGGGATTTGGATCCAATTTCAGTCCAGTTGCTTCCTACAAGAGTGGTTGTTCTGTGGCACCTCAGCCTGTTTATTTGCACAGCAGGAGAAATGTGTGGAGTTTATGGAACACAGATTTGTTGTTGATTAGTCTTATCTTTGATTGAAAGGAAAACCTGGATATGAATTCCCTGTGCTGTTTCATCCTGCTGTTGGTGTTGGGAGTGGTTGTAGGAGCAGACAAACATTTTTCAGAAAAGAACCTTTTTTATCTTTTTTATTTTATTTTGGTGTTGCCTTGTCAACATTTTGTCTCCACTCCTTAAAACATCCTTTGCATGTTCAAGATCCAGCTGATCCTCCCTTCTCATGGCAGTGCACGTTATTCCAGGTGGAATATTCCAGCCTTCACTCTTCCTTCTATGTCTTTAATGCCATTCCAGGGTCTGATGGCCCTTGATTCTCCATACACTGGCATTGTGAATTACAAACAAGTGGCCCAATCCTTTGCTGAAGATTTCCAGGAAGCAGGTGGGACAATACTGACAGATTTTGAAGTCACAAACATGGAGATGGCTAAAGAAAGTTCTCCAGGAAGTGAAGATGGTAAGGCAGAGGGGGGTTTTTTTGCCCTCCATTTACTGCAGTCCTGCCAAAGATTTAGTTCAAAACACGTTTGTTTTAACTGAAATTACTTTTTTGAACCTTTCTGTCTCCTAGGGATGAGGAAAAAAAGGCAAAATTATGTTAGTGAGAGTATTCATCAAACTCACTTTGGGGTTTATTTGCCAGCAGGTCACCCTACAGCTGGAACATTTCAAGCTGATGGAAGAAAACAATAGTAAAATTGAGGAATAAGGTTGTTCTCTCCCATTAAAATCAGATTAAGCTGAATCTGTGTGTTCTTGTGATAGTGAGTTTTCCTTACCCTGGAAGGCAGGTTGGATCTGTCCTGGCAAACATATGGAAGAATAAAAAAAAACAAAACTATTAACTAATAAATACAATTATGTCCAACAACATCGGTTGTGACAACAGTAGTTATTCCATAACTTGAAGATATTCCAGAGGGAAAAATCCCTCCTGGTGACAAGCTGCTTGTTCTGTCAGCTCTCTGTTACTTGTTCCATTAATTCCTTCTCTTGTCCAATTCTCTCACAGGACTGAAGTACCCAGTCATTGTTAGGAACAAAAAGGTAAGAACTAAGCAGAAGTTTAAATTCCTTCCAGGAAGCTGCTTCTCCTTTTCTTAAGATTTTTTTCTTGAGCCCTGGTGGATTAATCATCTCCAAAAAGTGGTTTAAAAGCTGCAGTTCATTAACATGATCACTGCCATCTAATACTGCTGTAATAAAACAGCTGCAATCAGTTCTTAACAATGAGCATGTCCAAATTTTATGATAATGATAATGTAAAATAATTAAGTGTAACTTTTCTGCTGCCTGACTTGTGTTTAACTGTCCCTTATCTACTTTATTTGCACAATTTTACTCCTATCTTTCCAAGGATTCCTTTTATGACTTGTCCATTTGGTGACAAACACCCATTTTCCTGTTTGCTTTTGGACTTTGGCATCTGTAGAGTCATAATGAGGGATTTAGCATCATTTTATTGTCATTTTATCATCAGAAAACCACAAGCTGATGTAAAAACAGATGTAAACCAGCTGCATGTACAGGTGGTGATCCTGCAAGAAAATGTGGTTGTGACCTTATCACCTTCAAGGAAGAATATCTGGACCAAAACCAACCTTCCAGTATTTTATGTTTAGTTCTGTTGGTTTTTTTCTTCTCTTTTTCCTTTTTCATTATAAAGCAGGTCTCAAAATCTCTTAAGATTCCTTCACCAAATACTGGTGCTTTTTGATGCAAATATTTTTAGTTGAAAGAAAAGAAAAACCCTATAGTATTTAAAAACAAATACTGTGAGCTAAATAAATAGGTTATAGCTTGTGATTTGATTTGATTTAATGAGATTATAAGGTGTTCAGATATTTAGCAGCTCTCCATATCTGGGTGCTGTGAATTTTGGGATGTGAAAAAGCAGCGTTACCTCTCCCCACCCTGTGGGGGTGAAATCAGAGAACAGCTCGATTTAACCAAATACACGCGGTTGTGGTGGTGCCTGAGTTTGTTTTTTCAGCAGATACATTGAATTTTTGTGTGTTTTTGGTGTGCTCTTTTCCTAAAAGGGTGAGGAGATCTCCTGTGGGCACATCCTGACCTGTGCAGGGCTCTACTCCGACCGCCTCTCCGAGATCAGTGGCTGCAGCCCCGAGCCCAGGATTGTCCCGTTCCGGGGGGATTATTTGGTGCTGAAACCACAGAAGTGCTATTTGGTGAAAGGGAATATTTACCCGGTATGTGATCCCAGGAACAGGGCAGAATGCCAGGGTTATTTCATAGAATCATAGAATTAACTGGGTTGGAAGAGACCTCTGAGATCATCAGGTCCAACCTTTGATCCAACCCTGCTGTGATTACCAGATCATGGCACTGATGCCACATCAGCCTCATCTGAAACACCTCCAGGGATGGTGAATCCACCACCTCTCTGGGCAGCCCATTCCAATGCCTGATCACTCTCTCTGTAAAGA
>JAWWLV010000179.1:62521438-62531851 GCA_035041135.1 Platyrinchus mystaceus
GGGGGGGAGCAGGAGAGCGGGCTGTGGGGCAGGTGCAGAGCGGGCTGGCAGGCAGGAGGGCTCCAGGCTGGGCTAAAAGGTGGGAACAGGAGGGTGAGCTGAGGGGGAAAGGGATCGGTGAGGGGGATGCTGAGGAGGCTCTGGGGGCAAATAGAAGCAGGAGGGGGTCTGGGGATGGTTTAGTGAGAGATAAAGGTTGACAGGACATTTGGAGAGGAGGAAATGCACCAGAAAGGAGTTGGGAAGAGGTGTGGGAACAGAAGGAATAGGGACGTGGGGTGACTTAGGGAGAGGTGAGACGGGAAGGTGGCCTGGAGGAGGAAGAAACTGCCTGGGGGAATAGCGGGAGGAGGTGGTTTGGTGGCCTGGAGCTGGGTAGGGAGTATTTAGGAACTTCTGGAGGTAATCTGGGGGCAGGGAGAGCCTTCAGGGTTTGAAGGCCACGGTGCCTGCAGGAACACCTGTGGGAGCCCCTTAATTTTAGGATTATCTAAAGGAGAGAGCCCCAGGGTGAGGGGGGTGGGTTGCATCACCAGGTTACACCACTCCCCCAAATCCGTGTGGGGATGTTCCCAAACCTCTCCAAATCCCCAAACACAAAGCAGTGCTGCCTCCCGTCCCTCTGCTCCCCCGAGGCCCGTGGAGGGAGCTGAGGGCAGTTTTCCCTGTGGATCCAGGCGTGCCGGGGAGCTCAGACGGCGGCGGCGCCGCGGCTCAAGAAATTTGCCATCTACAGATGGGACCCCGACAAGGCCGGGGACAAACCCCGCATGCAGACGTACGAGGTGGACCTCAACAAGTGAGTATTCCCTGTGGGAAGAGCTTTTTCCAGGTGCTAAAGGTGTCAGCAGCTCACTGAGCTCCAAGGAATGGGAAAAGCTGGGAGTGGCCAGGTAGGTGCTGCTCAGTTGTTCTAGAGCAGCTTGTCTTCAGCACAGGGGGCATTGATGTTATTTCCTGATAACAGAATAAATTTTAATGATTAGGGAATAATAATTCATTATATGCAACAAATAATTTGTTGGTAATATATAATTAATATGCTTTGTGTTTGATATATTTCTATAAAATGTTATAATATAAATTTCTCTAAAATTATATAATGCATTTTATATTTCTGTCAAATTTTGTAATATAGAATAGGTTTCTTTAAAATTATATCATGTATTTTATGTTTCTATGAAATTTTATAATACAGAATAGATTTCTTCAAAATTATTTAATGTGTTTTATATTTTTATAAAATTATAGAACACATTGTATATTTAGGTATAATTATATAATATATAATATAATGTATACTTTTTAAAATATGTGATTTTAATATAATTAAGAAAAATTCCCTGATAATATAATCAGTTATATAACAGATTTTACTGTGGGTTTGTGGGGTTGTTTGCCCCTCCCTCACCTGCCTGTGACAAATAAACTCTGCCCCAAGTGCCAGCAGGGAATGGTCCCTTTGTTGTGTGACTTCTGTGAGGTTTTATCTGTGTCCCTGAGTTGTGTTGAAGACTTCAATAAACTTGATTTCTATGGAAAGTTTTGGGGCTTCTAAAAAAGAGGGAGGGCAATTTTTTCACATTGGAAGGTGGTACCATGGGGATGTGGTTTTAAACTGAAGGGGAGAGATTTAGTGGGATTTTGGGAAGGAATTCCTGGCTGGGAGGGGGGGGAGGCCCTGGCACAGGTTGCCCAGAGAAGCTGTGGCTGCCCCTGGATCCCTGGAAGTGTCCAAGGCCAGGTTGGAGCAACCTGGGCTAGTGGAAGGTGTCCCTGCCCACGGCAGGGGGTGGAATGAGCTGGACTTTAAGGTCCCTTCCAACCCAAACCATTCTGTGACACTTTGTACAGGAAAATCTTCTATATTTGCTTGTGTACAGGAAGGTTTGATGAATATTTGTGTGACTTTCTACACTCTGCAGAGCCTGAAACAAACTCTTGTGACATATTCCCTGAGAAGAAAAGGCCTCTTTATCCTAGTGACACATTCAGTAGCCTGAACATAATCTGAGTTCACAAAGAAAGCAAAACATTCATGAAATTCAGAGGGGAAACCAGGCTGTGAGTTGCTACTGAGTGAATATTGACTTAGTTTAATCATCTCAATAAAATTGTATTTGGTTTCTTGCTGTGTGGAGAGAGAAGCTAATTCAGAGGGGTTGGGAAATGCCAAAGGGGCTGAAGAGGCTCGTGAGGAAAGAGGAGGCATTTGAGTACATGGAATTGGGTTTAACTGTCCAAACATTTGCAGGGAGAAAATTACAGAATAAGAAAAGCCCAGCCATGGTGAGAAGGAGTCACCCAGGTCTGGGTGCACACCAGGGGCATGAAATTCATGTCTGACAAGGTTTGGTGCTTCAAAACAAAGGGTTTCCTTCTTGGAAAGACAAGGCATGTTTGTGTCAGTGTGGGAGAGTAACTTCTCAGCCAGGAAGGACAGAGAAGATCCTCAGCTTGGCTGCCTGCCCTTGTTTTATGGCAGTGATTTCTCCCTGGAAAGGGTGCTCAGGCACTGGCAGGGGCTGCCCAGGGAGGTTTGGAGTGCCCAGCCCTGGAGGTGCCCAAGGAAGGCCTGGCCGTGGCACTCAGTGCTCTGGGCTGGTGGGGATGGGCCACAGGTTGGACTTGGATGTTCTGAGAGGGCTTTTCCAACCTCAGTGATTCCATGACTGTGAGACATCCCCTGCTCTGCCTCACCAATGTTCAAGCTCCCCTAAAAGGCTTTGACTCCACCCCCTGCCTTCCTCACTGTCCCCCTTCCCAAGGGAATTAATTGATCTCCTGACTCCACCGGCAGCAGGAAGGTGTTTCCCGAGCTCCTCCTTGGTTTTGCAGGGGCCCCTCCGGGGTGAGAGCTCAGGCTCTGGACAGTGATGGGAACTTGGTGGACGACTTTGTGTTCGACGGAGGCACCGGAGACGTCGGGCTCCGAGTGCTGCACGTCCGGAACGCCCCTTCTCCCGCCGCCACCTCCGCCCTCGCCATCGCCGCCGTGATCGCCGACGAGGCCAAGAGACGCTTTGAGCTCTGAGGGGTTGGAAGGTTGGTGGGGAGGTTTCCCCTCTGGAACGTGGGACTGAAAGGACTTTTTAAGGACACAGACCAAACGGGTGACGTGGTGCTTTCCCAGCCCGGCGGAAAAGCGGCCTTTGGAATGTTCTCCCTCGCCCGCGACCTCCCGGCGCGGTGAATTAAGGAGCTGTGGTGCCTGCTGAGGTCCAGCCCACCCACAAGGAAGGCTTATCCACCTGAGGACCAGCACAATGTGAGGGCCTCCAATCACAGGTGGAGCAGCAAGAGCCTCTGTGGTGGGATTATCCACGTTATTCCTGCGCCTCTCGCTGAAATATTTCCTCCTCGGAGAACTGGTGGGTGTGGAAAGCCCACGGGGTGGTTCTCTGGGTGATTTCTCCCTGATTCTGTTTAAATTGGAGTCTACAGCCCTCTAGATTACATGAAAGTAATGGAATAGAAGGATAAGCCCTGCTTAAGGGTCCTACTGATATGGAATTAAGGGCTTTATCAGAGATTGAAAACAATGTTCAGAGCCTTTGACGTGAATGTAGAGTATTTCACAGAAAAATGAGCTTAGCAAGGATTACCAGACCCAAGTCCATTTAGATGTGCAATTCAGATACTCTGTCTGATCACTGCCTCTCTTTGTTATAGAGCTGAAAATGAAGATATGGACATAAACAGTCATTTTTCATTTAATTTACAGCTTGGAATCAGCGCTGATCAGAAACTACTTCAGTGGGTTTGAGGTTTTTTTTACCTTTGAATGCAACAGGAGGTGATCTTAATGCAGGCTGTTGAGCAATCCAGAGGAAATGGTCTTTGCAAAAGCAAATGTGAAGGGAGGGAAGCTCCAGAAACCTGCCTTAATTGAGTCATGTTGTTTCCCTGGGAGCCCAAACACGGATGAATGAGTCAGGGAGGCTTCCCATTTCCCACAGGGCTGGCACAGGGGGAGAGCTCAGACAGGGCTGGTGACTCTCCTGAACTCTGCTGATACTCATCTTTTATCAGAGATACATCTGGAAGAGTCTGTGGAGAGAGAGATATCAAATAATCTCAGTCCTGAGCTGAGCTGTCTCGGTGTGTTCTGCAGAGTGGCTGTAAAGCAGAATTTTGTGGCCTCAGGGACAAAGCACTTGCTGACACTTGCAAAGCAGAAGTTCCCAGGATGCTGGCTGACACAGATCGTTGTGGGCAGGTTGTACCAGGCAATTTGACACACATTTTTAATGGAAAAGTGGTTTTCTGAACTCAGCTCTGAGCATGAAGGGTGGGTTAGCACAGGAGGGCAGGTGTGTGGCTGGTGTTTTACTGTACAGAGCTGAGACACATTTGAGGGAAAAAAGGGCTTAACCTGCCTTTTTTTTTTTTCCCCTTAAGTTTTTCCTCCTGGTGACATCTGCTTCACCAGAAAAGTGACTCCTGGAAATTCAAACCCCTTCAAAGCAAAGCTCTGCTCGCTGTTCTGAGCCCCAAATACCAGGAGACAGAGATTCAGTTATTCCAGATGCTCCAGGGCCACAGGGATGTGTAAAACTCCTCTCCTCCCCTGTGGAACAATCCTCTCTTCCCTCCCTGCCAGAAGTGTTGCCTCTCAACAGTAAATCCCACAAAAAGGGTTGCAAAAGCAACTTCCTCCCACACGAGGTGTGGCCCTGACATGTATTAACAGAATAAGGAACATTAAAATGTAAAGCAGACAGAGACCAGGGGGGACCTTAAGTCAGCACATTTCCCTGTGTTTTGGGGTTTTTTTTGCCTCTCAGGTGATGGTTATTTTGGGGTAAAGTTTAATTGAAACTTAAATTATGAATCTTGATGTAGCATTCTGTGAAATATAAATATTTTTAGAGATAAAATTATAAACTATTGTTAAAAAAAATGACGTCAGAGATTATTTTAATGGGCTTTCAGGCATAAATCTTGTTGCCCACAAAGAGTGAAAATGTGTTAATTTATTTTCCAAATGGGTCTAATTCGTTTTGATGACTTTATAAATGTGCCTTTCTCTATTATGATTAAAATAGTGTGGCGGGGTTTTTTTAAAGTGCTGTAAAATCTGTGTGTTTCTCTTGACTCAGGGAAAAGTTTCACTGACATTTGCTAATTCTCCCCTGAATTAGGCAGGATATTGCTCTATATAACAGGAATTACTTTATTTAGGAGGGGGACACATGACCAGACTTGTCTTCCTAAATTATCTTATCTGTGCTTCTCACACCTCACAGCTTTTCCTCACTAGACAGAACTGGTCTTGAGGCTGATCTGGGCTTGTCGTGGCACGTGGGATGGGAATTCCTGACGTTGTGGATAAATGCATGGACAAACTCAATTTGTTCCCCAACAGTGTCATGGAATCATGGAATGCCAGACTGGGATTCCAGACTGGGACACCTTCCACCATCCCACATTGCTCCAAGCCCTCTTCAACCTGGCCTTGGACAATTCCAGGGATCCAGGGGCAGCCACAGCTTCTCTGGGCAACCTGTGCCAGGGCCTCCCCACCCTCCCAGCCAGCAATTCCTTCCCTGTCTAAACCAATGACTCTGGGAAGAGTTTGCAGTCCCAGATCCATGGAACTGCACGTCCGTGGATCGTACCACAATTACCCTGAGGTCACACTTGGAATCACCTTTTTCTTCTTCCTCACAGTTTGAGCTCCAGGAACAAGTGCCTTCCCCCAGAAATAAGTATTTTGTTGGGAAACCTCCCAGGCTGCTCTGGTGGGGCAGGAAAGTTGAGCCACGGAGCACAAGGAGCTGTTGCTGCCTCTGGAAGTGCCGGGCTCCTCCGGGAAATCTGTCCCACAGAAGGATCGCACTCCCGCTGGCAGAAAGGCACTTTTTCCCCCCTGATTTAATTTATCCACTCCCTCTGTAGACCGGTCTTAAAATGGGAACTAGGGGGTAGATAAGGTGCGAGATTTGAACAGGATGCTGTTGGGAGGGAAATGAGGGGAAGTCCGGCTGGAATTGGGTTGGTCCGTGGATAGAGGGAACAATCACAGTGGCGTTCTCCGGGATAAGGAAGAAACAAGTGGTAGGGCAAGGTGGAAAGCTGTAGGCTGTTGAGTCTTCTCTTCAGCTTTTGTTGCTGAATCTGTCAAGGCTCTGTGTTAAACCCATCAATCTGTGTCTACATGAGGATTCTCCGGGATAGGGAGGGAAACTGCCTCCAGGCAGGGGAGAAGAACTGCCCTCCAGGCAAGCATGGAAACAGGCTCCGGGTAGGGAAACCACCTCCAAACAGGGAATCAAACAGCCTCCAGGCCGGGGAGAAAAACAAGGGAGGGAAACAGCCTCCAAGGTGGGGAGGAATACAGTCCTAGGGGTAGGGAAAGAAACTGTCTCCGGGCAGGCGGACAAGCTCAAAGCAGTGAGGGAAACAGCCTCGGGTAGGGAAATATCCTTCAGGTAGGGAGGGAAACAGCCTCCAGGTAGGGAAATATCCTTCAGGTAGGGAGGGAAACAGCCTCCAGGTAGGGAAACAGCCTCCAAGAAGGGAGGAAAACGGCCCCCCCGTACCCCGGGACCGTTTTCCTCCAGCTCGGGATGGCAACAACACCGACGTGTGGGGATGTTAACGCCCTACGGGCAGGGACAGGGACATCCACCCCTCACACAGGGACATCCACCCCTCAGACAGGGCGATGATCCCGCCGGGAACAGCCCTGAGGGGAGCGCTGGGGTCGCGCCCGTTCCCGGCGGTGCCCGCGGGGGGCGCTGCGGGCTCTCTGTGCGCAGGCGCGCAGGGCGGCGGCGGCGGCAGCGGGGCCGCAGCGAGCGGGGCCCGGCCCGGCCCGACCCGTCCCGTTCCGGTCGCCCCCGTCCCCCGTCCCCTCCCCCTCACCCGGCCGCGCCCCGACCCGGCCCCCCCGTCCCCTTCGCCGGGCCATGGGGGCGCGGCCGGGCGGGTGAGCAAGCGGAGCGCCCGGCGGCGCGGCGCGGCTCCCCTCCTTTCTCCCCCCCCCCCCCCGCTCCCCTCACCGATGCGGAGCGGCCGCCATGCAGCCGCCGCCGCAGCCCTACGAGGTCCTGGGCGAGGAGAACGGCCCGAAATGGCGCGGGCTCTTCGTGCCCGCCCTGCGCAAGGTCAGTCGTGCCCCCTGAGGAGGGTGGGGGACAGGGGGAGGACAGGGGGTTGGTGGCTCGGGTTGGGGCTCCGCGCACGGGCGAGCGATGGGAAGGGCACCCCCGCCTCCCCCCCCACCCCGCCTTTCCTCCCGCTCCGCTTCCCGGAGATCCCTTCCCGGGGCTCCCGGTGTTCCCGCGGGGCTGCTCCGTGTGCGGGTGGTGGTGGTGGTGGTGATGGACCCGGCGGGCGCTGCTTTCGCCTTCACCTGCGCTTGAGATAAAAGTTCGCTCCCTGCCCTTAACTTGGGGCTCTGGCGGGGGGGGGGGGGCGAGATCCTGGAAGGGCAGTCCTGGGATCCCGGAATTCCAGAGTGGTTTGGGTGGGAAGGGGCCTTAAAGCCCGTCTCGTTCATCCCGCTGCCGTGGGCAGGGACACCTTCCACTAGCCCAGGTTGCTCCAAGCCCCGTCCAACCTGGCCTTGAACACTTCCAGGGATCCAGGGGCAGCCACAGCTTCTCTGGGCAGCCTGGTAACAGTGGGATGGCATCCCGCATCCCTTTCCCCCCCAGGCGGCTTTTCCAGGCTCTTTCCCGAGCCGCATTCCCTCGCTGAGCACCCACCCGAGGTGCTTCTGACAGCCGGGTGGCACTCGGGACATCACCGGGCTGTCCTGCAGGCTGAAGCCGTCCTGTGCTTCCTGACACATCTTACCGCTCCATAAGCGAGATCAACCCTGTGGGAAACCTCATAGCAGATAAATTGATCCTTTTAGGATGTGCTCTGCAGGGCAGGGAAGCCCCCAGCCGACACCCCCCTTTGGAAGGACACCCCCAGCAGTGGAGGGAGTGGTTAAACCGCGGTCGGTGGGAGCGACGTCCTGCTGTGTGTCATTTCCAAAGGTTGGGGATTATTCCATAGTTCATAATTAGCAGCTGATCTGGATCTCTGCTGCCGGGCAGGACTGGGATACAGGTCCTGCAGGCACTTCTGAGTGGTTTGTCTTTTTTTTTCCCCCCCAAGAATAGATGTGCCGATGTGGGGCAACGATTCCCTTTGATTTTTTTGAATAGAAGATTTGCATTTGTTCTGGGCCCCCCCTGTGTCACTTGTTTTAGAAGGCAGCTAAGCAGTCTTCTGGCTGGCACAGAAGCCCCTAATTGCCTGGCTGAAGAATCCTGGATTTTCTGCTCTTCACTCCTAAATCTCCTCCTTGCAGTAGCTGCTTTCCAGTGCCCTGGAGAATTCCACACCGTTCTTTTCCTGGCCTCTCGAATCTGAAACAGCACCTTGACACCAACCAGCATCCTCCCAGACGCGGTTTCTTTAATATTTAAAGGTGTTTTCATCATCCTAAAATACACACAGTGTCCAAACTGGTGGATTAATGCTGCTCTTACCAAATCTTTCTGTTTGTGCGTTTGGTTTTCGGTGGAAAGAGCAGGAATTTCAGCTTTCCAAAACAGAGTGGTGATACCAGTGTCTGCTTGTAAAAAATGTGTAGTTGCTTATATCCTGATTTTTTTTTTTTCCCTGGGGAAAGTTCCCTGTCTGCAGGACCCACCCTGGAGCATGAAGCAATGGGACCTTAATGTGCATTTCTTTACTGTGAACACACAGTATCTATCAGTGAGTCAACCCCAAAATTGTATCCCTGTCAGCAGGGAGGCACTGGCAGTTTAAATGCATTCTTTAAAAGATGGTCTTTAAAATAAACACTGCAGTAAACCAGAATAGTTTAGTAAATTTATGGGTTGTTTTGTTTACAAAATCTTTACCTTTTCACTTGGATAATGAGGTTATCCAAGATAACCATTCCATTATTTCTAGGAGAGCTGAAGAGTGTGGCACTGAATCCCGAGTGTGAAAGCATCAGGTTTTGTGTTAAGTACAGAATTTATTAAACATCATCCCCACTGTTTTCAAATAGTTTGTAATTTTGTCCTGAAAAGGTTTAAAAATCCCCTCATCCATGGCATCTTTCCAAGCAGGTTGCTTTGAGATGAAAATTTTAAAGAAAATTTAGAAACCTTTTAGTCAAACACCTTGAATAGGGGGTTGTTTTGAACTTCTCAGCTGGATTTTTAATCTCCTGGACACTTACTTTCTGTTCCTGAAAGCTTTTCCCTTTAATGAGCGTTTCTTGAAGGGCAGAAAAAAAGAGGAAAGGTTTTGGTTTTCCCTGTTCATGTCTGGATGTGAGAAATCTTTAATTCTAAAACACAGAAAGATATGGAGATGGATAATATCATATTTCCTTGCTGCTTGGATTTTAAGTCCAGAACATGCCTTGAAGATCTCCAGTCTCTTTTATCAAGATTTCAGCAACTTTAAGGTCACTTCTTTTTATCAAACACTTTTAAACCTTTGCTTTTGTTTTAATTCTACTCAGCTGACCTTTAACACATCATGAATGGGGAAAAAATGGTAAAATACATTCAGTTCTTACTTTAACACGTGAAAAAATGTGAGAATGTGTCTTTAGAACAATATTTTGTGTTCATTTAAGTCTCATACTCTTTAAAATTGGTAGTGCTCAATTCCACCTTCCAGTGTGAGTCTTTTTAGGAAGAAAAAAAAACAAAACTAAGTGGCAAGACATCTTTAAACCAAATTTTATATATTTCTGTGCCCACATCCTTAGCTCTGGCACCTGGGAATCTTGCAAGCTGAAAAATTTAAAGCAGTTTCATGCATTGGCTCTGTTTTAGCTGGGATGTTTTCCTTGCTCTTAAACACTTCATTTCCTTCTGCTGCTGTGCTGGAAATCGGAGCAGGGAGTGAGGACAGTGAAACTCCCCTTCAAAGTCCTGTCAAAGTCAGTGAATCAGAAGGAAACAATATTTTTTTAGGTGGTCACTGAGGTGTCGTGACTTGAACTGCTGTCACAGGGCAGCCCGTGGCAATCCTGGGTGGGTTTCAGTGCTTCCAGCTGAGTGGGTCACTCCCACTTTCAGTGTGCTGGCCATGCATTGCAGAAGAAATTTTGGGGGAGAAATTGTAGTTGAAAAATTTATTAATGCCAGATACCTTCAGTTGCTCCCTGGAATAAAGTATTCCAGTGAACTTGGAATTTCAGAATGGAACAGAGTGACTCCACGGAGCTGGGGTGTGTTCTTGAAAATAGTAAGGAATGTGTTGTTGGATTTGTATGTATGGATTTATTCACCCTAAAATGTTCCTGTGCATCCTCTGCAGGAATTTTACAAGGGCCTGAAGTGACAGGACACAGGGAATGGCTTCCAACTGCCAGAGGGCAGGGATAGATGGGATATTGGGAAGGAATTGCTGGCTGGGAGGGTGGGGAGGCCCTGGCACAGG